>NW_022258758.1:8374-23044 GCF_009602425.1 Actinia tenebrosa | reverse complement strand
GGCGAACTTCTTACATTCTTCGCACTCCATATATAGACTAACATATTTAAGTGCGCTGTTGCCCTCAACCACACTTGGAGTGGGGGTCGTCCGTAGGTGGATTTTTGATACGGATCTTGCCCGTGTTGAGATTGCGCTGGAACCCCCATTCCCTATACTACTCTATTTCATACAGAATCCTTTGTTTTCTATTGTATATTTATCACCATTTAGTACTAAAAGTTAGTATTTGTTTCACGGGTTTAGTGCATGCACTCTATCTACCTCAAAATTGTGATTTTATTAGAACATAATAACTGTCAATTAATTTCAACATTGTTCATTTTAATCCTTTTAATGGCAATCAAGGTTCATGTAGCAGTGCAGTGCACTTATGTCTCAGTGAAATTCCTTTACTTCCAGCTGAGCTGTGAACAATGGCCTGCAAAGCATGAGTGGACAAAATGACTGACCCCAAGCATTTTTGGAGGTGGAAAGGACGAAGCAAACATGGCAGTAAAGAGAAATCGTTTCCATTCTTCCTTTCCACATACAGCTTCTTGTAAGAAAATAGATATAATGGGAGATATTTTTGAAAAAGTAAAAATACAAACAAATAACATCACAGTGTTTCATACAATACAGTTTATTGCCTTTCCAGTCTCAAAAACTTGAATTTTACACTTTTTTAATGTATATTGGTTATGAGTCACCTGGGTCGCATCAAACCATGCAGCCATGTATTCCACAGTGGTGGATCCAGGAATTTTAGAAAGGGGTGACTATTACAAAAGTTTTAGCAGGAATGCAAGGAAAAGGAAGGGGTTGTTTACTAAGGATAATAGTAAAACATTTGATCTGCCCCTGCTTGAACATAATAATTGTCTATGACAGACTTATGCTTTTTTTAAAACCATTTTAGTGTGATTCATTGTACACCACAGCTGCGGACACCCACTGCACACAACATTCTCTGAGACAAATAACCCACTAAGCACAAGGATGCAAATAAGTGCCTCAGACAATATTTATCCAGTAAAAATGACCACTTGACGGGCAAATGATTTTCCTTGGCCAGACATTTGACCAGACACATTAATTTTATCACAATACAAGTAAAGAAATAGCCAATTGAGCTTGCTTATTGATGAAATATCCGATAAAAATTTTTTACAAGTCACACTTGTGTTTTGACAGGCCAAAATATACCAACAGTTTAAAAGTTATATATGCACTTTTTCTTTTTCTTTTTTTTTTTTTTTGACAATTATTTATGTGAAGCGAAAAATAATTCTCACGGTGTAGTGTTTCAGGATTCAGGAAATTCAGGAAATTTATGTTGAGCGACAAATATTTCTCATGGTGTATTATTTTGCAATGGACATAAATTGATGTCAATCAATAAAATTCAAAAGCATCTCAAACGTATATATTTGAGACAGCTATGATGTCATTGAGTTCATGAAATTGTACATCCATAGTCCCTTTTACTTTAAAATCCAACCAAAAAGTCCAAAAATGAACATTTTAAATCAACTTAGAGATGCAAAAATGTTATTATGTAACTTTTAACTTGTTATCTCTGGCCTGACAAAAAAATCTGCTTATCCAAAAAATATTTGCAGCCACAGTTCTGCTTGTTTAAATATCTTAGCTTTCTTTTTATAGTATTAAAATAGATAAACTTTGACTAAATAATAGGTCAATATGATAGTATAGATACAGAATATATTCATACTAGTGTCTAAAGAGCCTATCACCCTTCTGACAATATTCACAGTATTGATTCTAGAGCCAGTGTCTCGAATTACAAGGAACAAAAATAACCATAAGTGCCTCCTCATAGGTCACACCATTAGCATATGGCATGGAAAAAACTTTATAACTTCAACTAGAAGCAGCACTCAAGCTATGAAACTTTTTCTGGTTATTCAACATCTTACCTTATGTAGAATCAATACTGTGAATATTGTCAGAAGGGTGACAGACACTTTAATAATGCAAACTAATACATGTTATTATGAACTTGCTGGAGGTATGTATTCTAGTGGACTGCTTGATGACGACCCCAGAGAGGAAACAGACGATGCTTGATCTTGGGAAGGAGTGGATGGGTTAGCATTTGCAATGCGATCAACCAGTGCTGCATGCAGTTCATGGATTGCCTCTGGATGCTGCAAGAAAAATAATTACGTGATCAATAGTCCCTTCACGGTTCCCTGCGCCATTTTGAAAGGTAGGCGGGCCTTTGCATAGAAGCGAGACGAACGTTGAGCTTGCAATGATAGAAACCTGTGAATAATTGTCCAAGGTGTTAAAAAAAGGTTTCTATCATTGCAACCTCAACATTCATCTCCCTTTGATGCAAAGGCCCAGCTACCTTTCAAGATGGCGCAGGGAACCGTGAAGGGGACTATTGCCCACTTTAGAAATGAAGTTACGGCTGGGAACAAGGTTTTAGAATTAACCTACTAAAAAAGAAACACCATAACAAGAAAGAGTACATAGGAATTAGTAAATTTCTGGAGTTTCAAGATTTTGGGTACTTTCATACCTTTTGCAAAGCAATCTCCCAAACATCTCAAAAATGACAAAGAAATGTACTGTATGGTTGCTGGGGATGCTTTTACCCAGTAAACAAACATTTCTTTGTAATTTTTGATTGCTGAAACTGCAGAAACCTGTTAATTTTGATGTGATCTTTCTCTTCATGGAAACATTTTTTAAAATGAGATTAATCATCAATACCTTCTATATACTCATTCCCAGTCTTTCACTAGTTTCTAAAGTGGCCAATTTGAATTCCCTATGTTTTTTGTCTAGCATGGTTTATTATCAACTCTTACTCTAGCTGAAATAGCTAGAAGTAATTAGGAATATCACTAACCCACTACCGACCTCCCCCCTCCCCTCCCTGTTCACCCACCCAGATAATGGATGTGGGATGTCAGTGAGATGTCATAGGAATAGCTAATAAATAAATAAATATAATAAATAAGTTTCAATCACAGATCGCCCCAGAATCTTGCGAGATATAACCCAACCATTTTTTAATACCCGACGGCTGGACATTGCACCATGTCTACCCAGAATATTGGTACTTGTCCAGTCAAATCTTTCAGAAACCTTGAGCCAGAAACAAGGTAGACCATGCTAAAACTAATTTGACTGGTCACTTACAAACCAATATTTTAAGCCCTGCACAGCTATAGTATACACCGGCCAGAATGGATGGACGGATGGAATGATGACATGATACAATGTTCAGTCCAGGAATCAAACTCAAGGCCCCAGAGGTTAGATACAGTATCTAAGAGTAAACCAGCCCTGAAACTAATATGAATGTTTATTACCCTGTGACTTCAGAAGCCCTACTTACTTCACTTCCTGGTTGAGTTGCTGTTAAAATCTGAACAACTTTATGCGAGTCCATTTTATGATGAATGAACCAGAGTATGCGTAGTGTATGTCTGATGGAAGCAGTCTGTGAAGTTAGGCCAAGAAGGAAGTCGTCAAAAACTGCATTAGAGAAATCGCTGGTGGCTAACTCATCTTGTATTGACATTAGAGATGTTACAAATTGGTGCAGCTCTATTTCTTCAAGTGGTCTTGCCTGGCAAGGGGAAACAAACCACGGCAGGGCTTGTAGCACAGATTGCCTTGAAGAAAAATGAAGAAAAATAACTACCATAAAGCATATATTATGACAAAGATTTGCATGAAATTAGATGTGACAATTGACAAACAATTTGGATGAAATTAAATTTGACAATTGTCCTTTTTTGAGCTCCAAATTACTGCTGTAATCTTTGATTAGACTCATTTACTCAGGGTTAGCCTCAATCAGTACCTTAATAATCACAAATACCAAAAAAAAAGTAAAGAATGCACAACTTCAAAAGTACAAATACTTCGAAATTTCACAGACCTACACTTTACACTTTTCTCCAAATTACTGCTGTAATCTTTGATTACAGACTCATTTACTCAGGGTTAGCCTTGAATCAGTACCTTAATACTCACAAATACCAACAGTACAGTAAAGAATGCACAACTTCAAGAATACAAATACTACAACTTCAAGAATACAAATACTTTGAAATTCCACAGACCTACACTGAAACACATGAATATTTTGCACAGAGTCAAGGATAACACCGAGCAACAGAGAACTCGAAACTGGATTATTGACAAACAAATTGCCTGAAATATGAAATCAAATGAACTGCTTTATCAAAAAAATTATTAACAGCCTTGCTTCACATGAAAACATTTTGGTGTAAAAAAATCTTACTTGTCTTTTTGTTTTAGTAGGTTTAACAAATAACACCAAGCCAGTGTAAAAGCAACTTTGTCAGATGCCAACATGTCCATGAAGTCTTGAGCAAGTCTAAGACCATCAGACATCAAGTCCTCTTCTACGTCATCTTCAGGGACTTTGTCATGGTATGATCGTAGAGAGCTATCAACCATCAAAGACATGATAAATGGAAGAAACTTCCCAGCAAGATCTGGATTCTATGAAAAAGTAACATATTTCATCAATAAGTATAGGTTACAATGAACATTTTTATCAATGAGTGTAGGTTACAATAACCTACAGGGTTGTATGTTAACGCCCATGATGAAAACCCAGGAATTTTCCTGGTTACAGGAATATTAATTCCAGGATTCAGTTGGCAGAAAAAATAGAAAATTTTCCAGTTTTTTTTCTTCAGGGCCCTGGAAGAAAATATTAAAATTCCAGGAGCAGTACCAGCCCTAGGTACTCAACTGTTCATGAAAACAAAAACAGGAAAAAAAAGGTCCTGTAAAATCAACCTGATTGAGGCCAATTTTTGGCAATATAATTACAGGCTAGAAGCAAGAACTTTGGCTAACAGTGAACTTATTTTGAAAATATTTAGAAGGGGTGCCAAAAAATCTGATTTAAAGGGGGGGCGTATTGTCTGAATGGTAGTAGGTGGGGCATGACTAGAAGACATATACACATGTATATAACTGATATTTTTTAAAGCAATGACTCACTCCTCCCCATCCAAAATCATTAAATCATTTCTCCCTCCCTCCCTCCTCCCTCCCGATATGAAATTCTGCTGCTGAAGTAGAAGCTGAAGTAGTATGAAGTAGTACGGATGTCAGCAAACTGCCGAACTGAGACAAAAAAAACACACCACAGTCATGCCTCAAATGTCTAGGATTCCAGATTCCACACACAAACATTAAACTTTTAGTCTTGCATTCCTTTCTTCATGTGTCGGCATCCTTTGATAATTTTCTTTCCCACAAATTATCAAGGAAGGTAGAAAGGAAAGTAAACTAAAAGTTTGATGTTTGCGTGTGGAATCATAGAAGTATGGAGGCGTAATCGTGGCATGTTTTTTATCTCAGTTAGACAATTCGCTGACATCCGTAGTAAAGTATATATTCTTAAGAGTACAGTGACCATAAATCAATGTAATCATTACCACTGGTTGCTCCCTGAATGCTTGCTTTTCTATCCTATCCCATGCACCAACTCCTAAACTCAACAGCCGTAGCAAGAAACTGATCTCAGTGTTTGTCTGTTGACCACCAAGGAAAAAGTTAATTAATACTAGTCTTTCAGCACCCAATTAGTTAGTAATTGAACTATACATAGGTATAATATTAGAATTCAATGAAGGTTATTTTCCTGAGACAACGATGGTCAGACAGCGACAGGGCTAAAGATAATGGCAGGTCATTGGACAATGTCAAATCTTTGCTTTGCCAGTCATTTTGACCAGTAATGTTGAGCCAGAAGCACCGTATGACCAAGCTAAGACTATTATATTTAGTCCTGCAGATAACGTCTCAAGCACATGTGCCAAATTGTAAAAATTCTTTCGCGACAAAAAAAGGTTTTGGTGGAAGTCAACCAAAGTGTTTCCATGACATTACCAACACAAAGTTTTCAAGGGTATGTGCCTATGGAATGTTGAGAAAATGTCTTGATTGACGTCCACCAAAACCTACTTCGTCACGACAGCAAATTGTATGATTTCGCGCAAGTGATTGAGAAGCGCTGTAAAAGTTGTTGGCAAGAGACACTTACTCTTGGTAATGATTCAGCGTTGGCTAGTCTTTGAAGCAGTTTTATGACACTCTTGGCAATGGTGTCGATAGCAAATGGATCACACAGTATCATGGCTATATCACTGAAATAAATAGAATAACCTTTATTAGTCTAATGGTTTATCATAAACCTTGCACTCTGATTGGCTAAGCAACTAGTGGTGTATTAGTGATAGACCACTAATAGTAAAAAGTTCCAGTTTTGAAAAGCAAAACAAATGGCAGCTAATTCTTGTTTTCAACCTAATTTTAAAATAGTTTGTAATAATTATATGACCAATTAGTATGTTATACTTAAATTATAAAATTCATGAATAATTAATGAGGAAAACACAATAGAAACCATTGTCTGTGGATGAGGTTGTATATCTGATACAAAATCGTCCTGATTTGCATAAACTTTAACTCCAATTTTCTTAGCCAAATTCAATTTTATCTTTAAAATTATAGTAGAACATGAATATATACACCTAGACGTTTCATAAGTAATATACAATATTCGTGTCCGTGTTGTATCAGATAATAATACAATCATTCGTCTTCGGCTCGTGGTTGTATATCTGATACAACACAGCCACTCATATTGTATATATTACCAATTAGACCATTTTGGCTTCAGGTCTAATCGTCAAATACTATCATGCAGTGTTGAAAATATAGTAATCAATAATTAATTTAAATTTACTCTGTCGTCTGATTATCTTTTCAAATTTGTAAGTGTAATCCTTGATTACAGACCTCAGGGTTAGTTAGTTAGCCTCATTTCATCATCAGAATATCCAAAGATACTTATCAATGATAGAGTAGCGGATGTACAATTTCAACAAAAACAAATGCTAAGAAATTCTACGGGTATTCACTGGAATATGTAAAAATCTTAACAAAATTGAGGCTAACCCTGAGTAACAGAAAATGCAAAACTGTAGTATCCTTTTAACCCCAATTTCAACAACAAAAATGCTAAGAAATTCAGCAAAATTTAACTGGACAAAACCAAGGCTAACCCTTGGTAATAGAGAACTCAAAAAAATGGTAACTGTATCTGTTTTTTTTTTTTTTTTGGATGGGATGAGAGGAGTAATTAGGAGGACTCATTCTAAGTTAAGGTGAACATATTGAGATCCAGGTCCACAGGTCCAGGGCTATTTAATGTGCTCACTCCAACCCAACTCACACAAAGTACATTCAATCCTGAATAAGAGAGATGTCTAAAATATCTTTTTATGTAGCAATCATATTTGAATTAAGGGAAGCTTCTTCCATGTTAATTCTTCCACATTAGTTCTTCCACAGGAATAATGAGATAAGGGCTTAAAATAACTGCCAGGCATCGGACAATGTCCGACTAGAACTGGGAATTCAATAGACCCTTTTCGAGTTCCAAATTACCGCTGTGTTTCTTGATTACAGACTCATTTACTCAGGCTTAGCCTCGATTTTGTGAAGAATATTCACGTGTTCCAGTCAAGGTCTGTCAAGTTTCAAAGTGTTCATATTGTTGAAGTTGTGCATTCTTTACTTTACCGTTGGTATTTGCAAGTAATTAGACACTGATGCAAGGCTAAGCCTGAGAAAACGAGTCTGTAATCAAGAAACACAGCGGTAATTTGGAACTCTAAAAATCCAGTCAAATCTTTGCCTTGTAACTAGTAACCAGCAACGTTTAGCCAGAAATAAGGTATGCGACTGATTAGCCGTTATTTTAAGCCCTGGAGATGTGTTTACAAAATCCAAAAACACAAGACTACTACAGTGTAATAAGTATGCTCTAATGTAGTGATATATCATTTGATCTTCCTTTCTTACCCAATGACACGTTCCTCTTCCTTCTTGGCTGCCTCCAGAAACCCATGCAGCTCTCGTATCCTTTTTCCCTCAATATTCTTTTCTCTAATACAAGCATCTAAACACCACGTAAACTTGTGACATGGGTCAACGTCTTTGATATCCTTGACCTCAAGATCGTGTACAGCCATGAGAAGCTCAGATCTTAATGTACAATAGTGTACCTCTTTGGTTCTAAGGAATAATGTCCTTAGAAACTGCAAAACTAGGTTGTATAGTTGTAAAGACTTGCCGATCATCTTGGCAAGACTTTGGACAATGTCATGCTGCCGTCTAACTTTTGAGGAGACAGAGAAAAAGTCACTAGGTGAATTGGAATCTGTGGAATGGAGATTATTGTATTTGATGTCTAGGTATTGTTTCAACAATGGACCCACTGCATCTCCAAACAAATGATGATGTTTGACCCAGATTTGTCTT
Organism: Actinia tenebrosa; assembly: GCF_009602425.1. The sequence continues at coordinate 14,704 of NW_022258758.1, read as the reverse complement.
TTCACCTCGATAGCACAATCTTCATATAGTTTTGCGTCGTTAGCAATGTGCTCAAGGCATTCATCACTGACTTTTGGAAGATATTTCATGAGTTCCATGACAACTGGTTGAAGTTCTGGAACATGAATGAAAGGAAAGGACTGCTCCAAAATTTCCTTCAATTTTTTCTCATCCAGAGTTTTGATCTTCTCCAAAACGGTTTCCCTCAAGTGATCCATGACAGAGGAGTGGAATTCCAGTCTTCCTACGCCATGTAGATCGAGGAAAGGAAGAGCTGATTGAAGTGAGGGAAGAAGGATGCCATTCTCATGCTGAAAATTCTCAATGGCGGCAGTCATGTCGGCAGAGTTAGTCAAAGTCTGTCGAATATACTCGCAACCCGGTAGCCCAGCGCGCTCAAAGCCCGCCATTTCGAAGACTGATAACTTAACTTTATAACGGACCGAGAATTTCAAAAATAGCTTTATCAAAAGTTTATAAAAATTAAGTTTTTTGGAAGAGTTTTGAAAACGCCATTTTGGCGGACATCGGCCGAAGCCGAATGCGCATGAGCAGTTGATGACTGCGAGGGATGATGGGATTTTATAGTCGCCATCTTGAATAGAACCCAGTCACTACTCTACAATAAATACTGCGAAGGGGACTAGTAATATCCAAGATGGCGGACGCAAGTGAAGAGAAATCAGACATCCAAGAAAAAGTGCTAAAATACGAAGAATTTATCGATAAAAGGCTAAGAAAAGACTTGGAAGCGGTATATAAAGCACAAGAGGACGTATATACAAAAATCAATGAATATACCCAGCTGAAAACTACTATAAAACAGCTTCAGAATTCACATCCTAAAGGAGAGAAATTGAAAACTACGGTGGACTTGGGGACGAATTTTTATTGCGAAGCTGAGGTTGCAGATACGTCGATGATTTATGTCGCAGTTGGTTTTGGATTCTACGTTCAGTTTACCTTTGATGAAGCATTAAATTTTATTGAAAAGAAGTGTGGGATTTTGAACTCCACTGCTAAAAGACTTTGTAAAGATGCTGCGAAAATCAAAGCTCATATGAAAGTGGTATTAGGAGGGCTGCAAGAACTACAGAATATTAGTTTTGGTAAAGATGATGAGACTGGATACTGATAAAGACCTTAAGATAAAGATAGTGATCAACCTGGTTTAGAAAATTTTTGGCAATATCATCCCAGGTCTCCGATTGGTCAATTATATTGATTGACAGCTGGTGCGAGTATCTAAATGAAAGTGACAATTATATTGGCTCTGACCATAAAAGGCTTACAGCACTTCAATCACATGCATGAAATCATACAATTTTATATCATGACAAAATAAGGTTTTGAAGGATGTCAATCAAAGTGTTTCCATAAGACAAAATCGGAAAACAAAGATGGGTTTCAGGGGTAATGCATATGAAATGTCATGGAAACCTCTTTATTGACATCCATCCAAATCACATCATCACAATCGAAAATTGTACAATTTCGTACTTGATTGAAATAAGCACTGTAATTGGGTCACAGCTTAAAATTGCTGTCTCAGATAAGTGTGACAGAGCTTCTAAAATCATGTTACAAAAAAAACGTGATTTGATTTCTAAACAAGACCATCTAGTTTGGGTGTAATCTTTTCCTATTTTAGACCCCATGATAAGCCTTTTAGTACATGTGATAGGTTTTTCCATGTCAAATTACTGCTCCATGAATGGAAGAAATAGTGAAAATCCTAGCCATCTTTTCATGGTACATGGGATAAATGTATAGGTCATACAATTAAAAATCAAACTTTGTGAGAAATTAATACTCTAAAATGATTTGTTAGAAATTCCAAATGAATCAAAGTTAAAATAGAACTTGGCAACATTTGATTAAGACATTTTAGCCTTCTTGGTGCCACCACTACAGCACATCTTCACCACAAGACCGGCCAATGCCTTCAAGGAAGCCAACACTAACACTATGGCCATTAGTAATACAAAAATCACATCCAGCATGTACAGCTGATAAAATGGTAGATTAAGACCCCTTGGCTTTAGATGATCGAGGTTTTTCAGAGCTTGGACATATTCTATTATGTCTGCTGCTTCCTTTTCTGGGGAGCGAGGACGCATCTTCATTGCTTTCGATATGTGAGATGCCTTTTCCTTGTAACTGAAATATATAACAAAAGTTCTGGAATTATGAACTGTAGCCTGCGTGCAGTCGAACTAACTAACTGTAAAGAGAGAACAGTCTGAAGTCCGGCTGCATGCAGGCTATATGAACTGAGAATGAAATAAAAGAAATAACATTTCTCTCTCTTTGTGATATGATACTTAATTTTACAGGCGCAGAATTGACACAAAGTTAAAGTAGGTTTTGGTGAACATCAATCGAGGTGTTTCTATATATAGATACATGCCCTTAAAAAGTTTGTGTTTTTGGCAATGTCATGAAAACACTTTGATTATTTGTAAAATAAACTTATCTTCGACCAAAATAACGAAGTTTTATTACTAAGACGTCTATTTTACAATGTCCAAAACCGAACCAAAAAGAAGTTTTAGACTTTTATTGATGCCCACCAAAACCCAATTTTTACCTTTTTGCATTCATCATTTTGGTAAGAAGACTGACAAGCTGTTCAGAGGTAGCCTCTTTAACACTCAAGATTTCTGCAATGCCAGCATCGTTAGCAAACTGAGCATTTTCTAACTGGTCACCGAAGAAGGGAGTGCAGATCATTGGGACACCGTGATAGGCTGCCTCAGCTAGACCATTAGCACCAGCATGAGTGATAAATAACTTGGTCTTTTCGTGACCAAGAATGTCATTCTGCGGAAGCCAGTCAACTGTCTTGATGTTTGGTGACAGGTTAATTGAACCTGTGTGGCGAAAAAACCGCAAAGGAAAAAACAAAAAGTTATTTTCATAAATGATACATTCATTTGTCTCACGATTAAGGGTCATTTGCATGGCCCTAACCAAGGGGGATGCATATATTATACCGGTTCTCGTAGTTTAGACAAAGTTCAAAGCTCCATTCCCTGTGCACCCACCTGATTTGTAGAAAACAATGTACATACGAGCATGGTCATGCATCTTGGTGGAATCTGGTGAAGGATAACGTATCCTACGGGGCTTTAYGTAATTAATATCAAGGGGAAAACGTAGTACACTCGAGTGAAGCCCAGTTGACATGTCACAAGGTTTAAAATTCCTTGCGTCACTATTTAACAAGACAGGGCTGTGCCCACCAGTACGGTTGGTGCGGTTTTAAACGCACCACTTTCTACCTTCAGAACTATTTTTCCCCAATTTAAAAAATATTTATTACACAAGTAAATTTGGAAATCTAAAGGGGTTATTAATAACAATTTTTTCAATTTTTTTTAAAACATGGCTCTTTCAATAGTACATTCTCCTTGCTTCATAGACCTTAGGGAACCTGCGTTCGATCAAAAATCTTGAGCAAAGTCATGCTACATAAAGTCATTATCTAGTAGCAATTCTTACCTGGTTTCAACCTCCACAAAACCTTCTGAGGAACTTTAGAAAACGCATCATTCATTGCTTTGACAACGTCATCATTCAGGGTGTCCACCATTGAACCAAACGATACAAGAATCACTCCAAGGTCACCAGACTCCTGCATGAACTCCTCCAACTCGGCTGGTAGAGGTTTCGCGGGGGCTGGTAAAAAGGAACCAACTTCTCTCACATCTGAAGAAGTCAAAGAAATACAATTGGAATAACAGCTATCATGAGTATATACTGTATCTTATTGCCAACACGACCACTAGATGCGCAAATGAAAGAGAGACCACCACTTAGCTTACATGGCATTACAGGCTCAGCGTTGTCCATGACGAAATCCCTTTCTAGCAAGATCATCTCAACTTTAGCCATAGATTCCTGGATACTCTTATGCGGCTTAATATTATGCTTCAACTTCAACTCGTTATAAACCGGGTAAATAATTGTCTTGACAACAAACATATTAACTAGAAAATATCCGAAATTTTTCATCCTATTCAAAAATCCCATTTTATTCGAAGACAAAGCAGACTTGAGCTGTGGAACATATGCAGGATTGGAATATATGCCATACAGTTATTGAAAGGGAGCTGATAAAGAGTTCATGTTTATTACCACGTGTGGGATGTCGAACTTGTCTGCAACAAGCGGCGAGCATGGATACAGAGCATCTCCAATTAGGACATCTGAGTTTTTCACCTCGTCAAGCATTTCTTCGTTGCTAAGAAACACGTCGCAATAATTTCTCTGGATCTCGAACAAAGCTGACACTTCGACCAAGAAATTTCCACTTTTGTTTTTCGTTATCTTCTCCACAAGTTCGTCGTTCTTTTTTTTATCTTCTTCGTTCATTTTGAACGTCTTCACATTTGGTTTACCAATGGCATACACAGCTTCCTCGCCAAGGAGAATGCTAACCTAAAAAATTAAGCCGTTAGTCCTATGGTTGTAGCAAGAATGCTCGGGGTGTGCATGCGCTGTTACTACCATTATCGATGAAGTGCGAGCCTCGAAGTTTGATGTATCGTTTGCCGACTAGCATTTCAACAACTGTCAATCAAAAAACTGAAATAAGAAAGCAATATTTTGAAGGAAATTTTGGACGGAATTTTAAAAAGATTTGAGATGATTAGAGGAGTAAAATCATTCAGGCTAAAATCTCACTTAAGATTTTTTTTTTAAATTTCAACTCAGACTTCTAACTTCGCGGGTTGCACTTCAACAATTCAATGGTAGTAATTATACACCAGCAATTACTGAAGGTTGAACCCTCCCTCGTCACCTCCCTTATCAACAATGAGCTTGCAGAAAAAAATATAATCCTTGCTAGTAAAAAAGTATGAAATTAGTGCCCAGAGTTTCCTCGATTACGCAAGAAAAGAGCCAAGCGTCTTGTAGCGATCGAAGCCAAACAAAAGCTTGCTTTCGTTCCATAGTTACTAAAACATTTCCACGATGCTACTGAAGTTTGAGGTCTTGAAGGAAAGAGTTAGGCAGTAACTTGACAAATCAGTCGACTGCCGTTGTAATCACCTGTTATTATTGGCCATTTGCAACAAACGGTCACGTGCTGATATATATTATTTCATAACGAATCAATCAACCAAAGCGGTCCATGCGCTCTGCATGCTGGCGATGGCAAGCAAACTTTAAATTGCTTTGTAACCTAAAATCGATAGTATGTTATAAGGACCGCGGCAAAAGAAATAACATTAGTTATCCAGGAAAAATTATGAGGAAACTCGATCTTTTGCCATCGATATTCAGCAACAGTTATGTAATCATTTACTGCAAATGTCCTGTATGATATGCCTGGCCTGATAAAATAAAACTTACTTGGTGACCACGGGAAAGCAGTTCTTTAGCAAGTTTGGACATGACCAGGTAATGACTATGTCCAAACTGTGGTAACATCGCAAATTTGGCTGCAAATGTATGGTTTAAAGCTACGATAGCTAGAAATAGTACCGCAAGAACCTTCATTGCTGATCAAGCCGTCAGTTTTGTTCATCGATGAAGTGACCAAAGTCTCAAATAAATAACGATAACAATTAAGGTTAAGTGTCACGCACGCTCTTTAGTCGATGTCACAAAAGCATGTCACGTTACTATGTAAAAACTCAAAGGAATACACCTAATCGAAAAAAATAGCGTCCAATTTGAATAACTATCGTTCTGCAGTGACCAGCGACTGATCATGACTAGTCTCTAGCTCATACATGTGAAAAGGCTTTTGTGTTCCTACGTGAAAACGAGGCTAGTGTCAGTCGCTAGTTGGTGCAGAACAATAGTTTTCAAATTGGACCCATTTTTCGATTAGGTGTATGGAACAGCCATGTAACAGAGAATTTACAAGTAAAAAATTTTTAGTTTCTAAAAAATGATAAGAGCACGATCAGGAAAAAGCCTACAGACCAGGCGTTCTTGTGATGGGTTTGAGGAAGAACGGGGTTTTGGGGTTCCTGTTTTGACTTCTTGCCCGCGAGAAAAATGGGACCAAAGTTCCCCCAAAACCCCGGTTTTTCCCCAAACCCACAAGAAACCTGCCTTGCAGGCTACCTGAGAAGCGCCAATGGTAGAAGACTCAAGGACTCTTAGATACCTTCCTCCATCCCTAATCCATGAAAACTTATATTCTCTTGATGCAAACTTATGTACGTGTATAAAGTACTTATCCGTAGAATGGGTAGACTGATTTTTCAGCATTGGAATTCCAGTGGTTACAAAGTTTGCTACCAGAAAATTATTGTTGTTATTTTTGCTGTTTTGTTTTTGTTTTTGTTTTTTTTTTTTTTTTTTTTTTTT
>NW_022258754.1:0-16340 GCF_009602425.1 Actinia tenebrosa | reverse complement strand
CTTTTAAAATACTGTATTCCAGAACGAGTGCAGTGTTGTATATTAAATGATCCCTTATGTTACGTCATACTCATTAACATATTGGGAATATAAACCTTCGTATCTCAAAGACCCGACATTCAAATGACGAATTATTTTCACAATCAACTATTCACTATTTAAAGAATCAATTCTGAAAATATTGTGCAAAGGCTTACAAGCACTTTAAACTGCAATTACATTTGTTTATTCTCTAATCCACGAGATAGAGCTCAAGTGAATCATTTGGCACGTCAAATGTATCCAGGAAAAACTAAATTTCTTCAAGAGGCTTATGCGGATGCTTGCTCTCAGCCCTACGGCTACTTATTTTTAGACCTGAAACAAGATACTCCTGAACAGTTTCGCGTAAGAACTAATATTTTTCCTGACCAAGTATAGTACGCTTACGTCAAAAAGGGATAAAAAGAGACACCCTACACTATTTCCATCATTTAGACATCTCTCAGTGCATGAGAAAGAACATTGATTTTTTGCGAATCCTCAAGAAGTGTAATTCAAAGCAGAGGCGAGCACTTCTTTACGCTGCTGATAATCAACTACTCAAAGCCATCTGTGAGTGTGTACTCAACGTGTTTCGAGGAATTGTGAAATTGAGTCCATATCAAAAAGGAAAACTTAGGAAGCATAAAGAAACTCTGAGGCACTTGGCAGATAAACGTGTTCCATTACCTAAAAAGAAAAAAGTTATCGTGCAGCAAGGAGAAGGCTTCTTAGGCATATTACTGGCACCAGTGCTGCAGCAATTAGCCAGTCTACTTCCATAATGGCGAGGAAAATGGTATTAGTCCCAGAGACGTATCTATCTAGTGTACATCATCACCAGCATAAAGCCCCAACGAACCCCGTGGTGAGAACTCTTGGTGAATTGGATTCGGAAATGAACCACATCTTATCACAGCATGATATTGCAGACGATGAGAAACTAAAGCTGTACAACCAAACTTTACAAAAATATTTAGAATTCAGCCGACAAAGACACGTAAAGCAACCTCTTCCTGTGAAAGTGATCTATGGAACTGAGACAGAAGAAGAACGACAACTCCCTTCAGAAAAAGAAATTCGAATAGAAGATGAGATTATGGACAGCGTGCCCAAAACCGTCAAGACGAAGGCGAGACTACTGATTAACAAACTTAAACAAAACAGAGATGTTATGTTTTGGAATGATCGTGGAGAGCTGACTTACAATAGCAAGCCTGTACCCGGGACAAACATTGTTGATTTAGTGAGAGACGTAATGGGCGAACGTAAGCGATTCCAACCTTCTAACTAGAACACGTTTTCGCGGGGTCTCGCACGGCTCAATACACCTATGGACTGGATCGTAAATGAAACTAGGAAAAAGACTCTGGAAAAATATAAGAACAAGGCGGGAAGTGTTTATGATGATGAAGATGATGATGAAGATGATGATCTAGGTTCGTCACCTACTCCTCCACCCAGTCCCAAGAAAAGGAAAAAGAGAAACACAAAGTCTGCAGCTTCTTTAGACATATCACCCCGATGGATCAAATATTAATGGACAACAAACATATGAGTTCACCAATGTAAACATTTTATTGAAATYTAAATAAAAATATTAAATCAATTTACAGTGTTGTTTTATTTTTAAATTGTGACTTAGATGATTGTTGTTTTACAGCTGCACGTTTTTTATCCCTCATAAATACAGATGGGTAATGACGCTTAGCAAATTCATACACAATAGAATCATTGATTCGTTTTCTCTGAGTAAAATGATTGACAATAGTCGATAATGAAAAACCACGACACCTATGCACCAGATAGTAAATACAATATTCACCACAGACAGTAGAAATTAAACTTTGTAATACAGTATGGTTCATTATCCAGTAATTTGAGTTCCTATCTAAAAAGTCTTGGAATGTTCTTGAATACAACTGGGGAGACTGGCCGTACGAATCCCAAAACTCCGCTTTTCCTTCCTTCGTAAAATACATGGCGACCCAGTGGCTTCCTGGCTGATCACTTGGGTCCACATTAGCAATATAGGCACTTGGGAAGATGTCTACATGATCAGGCATCTCATCTGACGGAAATACTCCTTGAAATTCAGTTGCTGTGATCCTATCCATCCACATGATCGTCTCTAATTGTTTTGTATTCATTTTAGTTCGTAAAATCAAACAAGAYGTTTCTCTGGTTGTCTACTTCAACCAGATTTTCAAATTCAGCCAGTACGATAACGTTAGTGCTCACAGGGAGTGTCTTAGCAAACTGGATCTCTAGACGTAGGTTTCCTTTTCTTATCAGATTGTAGTGCGCGCCATTGCTCAGGTCAGGGGTTAGATCAAAGCAGAAAATGGCGTAACCTTGATTGAATTCGTCCCGGGTTATAAATAAATAAATAAATAAATCACTTTTATTTAAGTGTCTAGTCGTTCTAGCGCTTTCGCACTAATTGGGGACACTTTTCGCTCACACGCCCTACCACTACATTTAATATTCTATGCACACAACGCTCAACTCACATGTTGATTTTTATGGAGGGAGGAAACCGGAGAACCCGGAGAAAACCCTCATAGCATAGGAGAGAACAGCACATCAAACAAACTCAATCCACATGTGGCGACCGCAGGGCTCGAACCTGCGACCCGACCCGTTGGACTCACAGCGGTGAAAGACGACGCGTTAGCCGCGAAAGCCACCCATGCTACCCTATGTCATTTCCGTGATCCTCAAACATAGAGCCTGTTCCTGAATACAAAGACTGGTAGGCCATAATGAATCCTAAGCCGTTGGCAGGGTCGAACTTAGGTTGAAGTGGTTTGGAGGACAATGGTTCTCCGTCARCATAAACTCCCAGGAAACTGAGATCATTAGTTTTAAAGTTGAACGGATTCTTTTTATAGTTCCCAGAGTAAGCATCATTGTCTACCATGGCAACAACAATGCGTTTAGGGATCTGACCGTTGAAAATGTTATCCTGAGAAGTGTTCAAAGCGCCTCTTGGAACGGAGATAACCTTAAAATCCATTCTCTTGATAGGGTACTTTGCTGTGGTTTTGCGCAGAGCTTCGGCATGACCAAGCATTACAGATGGACTAACTTTTTCTTTACGAATGAACAGAATAGCATCTTCAATAACTATCTTGAAATTAGCTCCAGTAGAGGATGAAAGCAGGCAAAACTCGTTCTTTGACCGTGTTAGCTTCAGCCTTAAATCTACACCGTTAATCATTAAACGATCGATGTTGAATACATCCTCGTGGATTCGTCCGATCATCTCTACACTTTGAGATTCCTTATTGTGTTCTTACCTTGCTTGCAAACCCGTGTTTGCATCTGCATCGACCTTGGTGGGGTCTCCTTCATCGAGATATCCTGCTCTGTCTTCGTAAAATAAGGCCCCGGTGAGTTGAGACTGTTTAGCTGCTGGGCCAAAACTGAGAGTACTTTCCAAGATAGCACGATAGGGGTTCGTGTTGGTGGCTGATGACACCAATTTACCATTTAGCGAGACATCAATTTTAATAAACATAGAATTCAATAGCAAATTAACTGGACCAACTTTAGTATCAGGATCCAAATTACTTCCATCTGCTTTAGTGATTTTAGCTTTAACGTAAAGCTGATTACGAGCCAAGTCCATGTACTCAGTCCCTGCCCCACTGACCAAAAATTCTATAGGACCATTGTCGCTGATGTTAGAAATAGGATGATAGTCCACAAAGCGTCCCGCTTCCAGACCTGTTTGCGTTGGTGGTACATAAAATAAATCAAGTTCTGATTTTGAGCATTCTGATGAGTCGTGATGAACGAAAGTCATAGCTCCTTAATATGATCCAAAAATGTCGTTTTCTATAACTCTTTTCCCTCGGTTGGTTTGCTTGGTTTTTCTTCCTCTGCTTTTTGGAGCAGTTGTTTTCCTTCGCTTAGCCTGAGAGTGACTGGCACTATTCGGAGTAGCACCACGTTTTATACCCTTTCCACTTTGTCCAACCGCAGTCATGACGGTATCGAGTGCTTGATCTTTAAGTTTATTTTTTGCTTCATTGGCACGTGCCCTGGCGGAGGATTTTAAATCCTGACCGGCCATTACATCATTAGCTATGTTCATTCCAGTAGCAAGAGCGGTTTTCCCTACTGGTTTAGCCCCTTCTCTAAGGAAAGGCACAGCTGATCGAAATAAACCTTTAAGGAAAGAGCCAATGCCGTAGCCACGTTGAAATCTCGCGCCATGAAATGCTGGTAAATTTCCATCTCCATGCTGAGCTTGTTTTAGGTAATACGATTTGTAGATATCGGGATTAGGAGTATGAATCTTCCTCATGATGCTTTAGCCATACAAAGGCTTCCGCTGTCTGAAGTGTAGTTGCACAATCACTTTTCCACTTTCAGATGGCACATTTTGTCCTGTGTCATCCTTTATATTGACTTGGATGCGATCAATGGTCTTCCGACTTACACTGTAAAAGGGAGGGTCTACGAATGTTCGTGAAACGATTTCTCCGTCTTTTCCTTCAACATTTACAATGCGTAATAAGGGCACCATGCTGTCTCCCACCAAGGGCACTAGGACACCGAATGTGGTTAGATTTCTATAGGTTTTTTTTTCCTTTCGATTATTTGAATTCAATTAACGTTATACTTGTTTACTTATCTTGTGTCCGTGTTCCTTCGTTCGCTGTCGTAATGCAGACATTTTCATTCCAAAGGTCAAACGGTTTGAATGACCTATGAGCGTTACTTCTTTAACGGCCGTTCCGTACTTGACTCTGTTTGTACTCTACCAACAACGACGCGACCGCGCGATGCTCCTTACGTCAGTAATATTCAACCGTCCAGAGTTAATATGGTTAATCAAATTCACCTTAAGTTCCATATAGAGCCCCGGGGTAGGCTACTAGCCTGCTTGCCATTGTTCTCTCGTCTGCTCGCTTAATCCAATTATTTTGAAAGGTGGGGTGGCAGTGTGTTTACACAGCGATGACAGATGCAGCACCAACGCTAGTGTACGATCCACTGCCGAGCCTAGACAGGGGTAACACGATCTCCCTCGGCCCTCACTCGTAGTATTCTTAGTGATTTTACTCGAATATTTTGCGAGGAGCGGAGCTCGTCATTCCCTAGACTTTCGCAAAGTCCGCCGCCCGCTTTGTTTTTTCTTACTGGGCGCACGACGGACTTTTCGACCTTGCTTCCTGCCAAATTTAACGACCCAAAAATCAGTCGGTAAATTATAGCCAATCACAATGCTCGAAATCCAAGCTGTCAATCACAATGTAAGATTAGTAAGATTATTTCTACGATTCCCATCGGCATCTGTCAACACAACATCTGTCTGACAACATGAGACCAATATCTGAGGCCATATCATAGGGTAAAAGTAAATTAGGATACGAAACTATAAGAGAATACCAGAAACAAAGTATAGAAGCGTATCTTTCAGGCAGAGATATTTTTATATCTGCACCAACAGGAGCGGGAAAAAGCCTGACATTTGAGATCGCTCCATTCGCCTTAGATTTTAAGAGGTTCGGTGAGAAAAACTTAATCGAGATTGTTGTTGTTGTTGTTGTCTCTTTGGTCTCTTTAATGAAAGACCAAGTAACGTCTTTAAAATCAAAGGGGATCTCTGCTTCCTATGTTGGAGATGACTAAATAATTTCCGTCTATAGTCATTGTTCGGAACTTGACTGGCGCAAAGAAAGCATATTTTTTGTTTGGACGCAGGAGATATCGCTATCCTTTCAACAGTTTTAGTTGGAGTTATAGCATCAACCATTATTATTGATAAAACATGTTTTGCTGCTCCGGATATAACATGAAGAAACAAATAAATGAAAACCACAATCCTTTAGCTCCGCCCCCGAAAGCCGACCCTCCCGTATCAAATTCGGAAATGGCGGGAAACGCAAATGAATATCCTGCAAGTTCGACAAGTCGACCTCTCGCGACTTCGTCGCTCGCTCGCTGCGCTCGAATTAAAAAAACGCCGAGAAAACAAGAGAGGTCGACTTGGGGCAAGTCTAGTCATTCCCTTCCTTACACGATCGTAAGCCATTCGGATCGGCCGAAACCAAAACACTACGAGGAACGCCTGTCACAAGATGGATTGCACGCGCTAGATAGATCAACCAAGAACAATGACTTTCCTTATACAAACGAAATTTTAATGTGCTCCCTTGAGTAAACATCATGGTGTTACGAGAAAAACGGGAGTACATCGGTTGCTATGTATTTTTAAGATGTCATTGAGATGCCATTAAATTCTTGTTTCATTTTTGTTCAAATAACTTTCAGTTGAGACAAGTTTGGATGTTTCATGAAGGGTTTGTTTACTAACTTTTTAAGAGATGAAGTAAAATAAACAGTTTTCCGAGCCTAAGCTTCGTTAGTAAGCGCGGCGATTGGACGTTCAGCTAGAAAGTTGTTACACACACTCTGATTGGTTAGTAAAGGTTCTACCAAAAGTCGATGGACCGCGTACGCGCGGTCTGACTTGTAACGTACAAGCGGAACGCCACCCAATTCAAGTCAGTGATACACTTTCACTGGTTGAGGCACTCCATTACTAGCCCCCTTTGCAGCCGTTCTTAGGGTCGTCACACAACGTTTCGTGACGACCCTAAGAACGGTTGCAAAGGAGGCTACTCCATTACCAGCAACGTTGCAAGCAAGTTGTTTGTTTTTAGCTGAGTTTTTTTAATGTCGTGTCTGCGGTTTCACTATCCTAATTAAGCGGTCAAAGTTTTTGAATCATTCGTTGCAGTGGTTGCTTTTTTTTAATTTTTGCTGCTACAAAAAGACATTCTGGAAAAATCTTTTTGCCTTTTAAAAACAATTTAACCATTACTGTAACATTACTGTTGTTTAACCTCAAAGGACTATGTCTGTACACATCTGTGGCAATTGTTGATTACTGCAACCTCGTACCCAGAGCCCGCGTTTCTTCTGGCCTGCGGCAAAAAACGAGGGCTCTGGCATAATCCATATTTTGGCGCATGCGCAATTTTTGGAATGAGATATATAAACGATCAAAATAAGCAAAGTAAAAATTAAATCGAAGTAAAAATCATAGTAAAAATCATAGTAAAAATTAAAAATCGGGGRAAAAATATTTTTAACTTTTGGCAAGTCTTTGAACGCGTGCGCTCCTATACCGAAAGTCCAAGAAATCCTGGTCTCAAAAAATGGATTATGCCAGAGCCCTCGTTCTTCATCGCAGGCCAGAAAATACCATTCATACAATGAAACGCGTTGCGCGCCACTGTACAGAAGTAGAATTCAATTCTATGAGGCCTGAAATGTTAGAAGCAACAAGTTTAAGTTCAAGGATGGACACAAACAAACACTGCAAGTCGTGTTGCACTCAGTGTTTCACCGTATGTCTTAGCAACGCCTACTTATGCAACGAATTGGAAGTCTTTTCTATTTTACACAACAATATAGGATTTTGCATCGAGGGGCAGCCAATGCGCACAATTTCATTTTGAGATGCAGCTATGTTGCAGGTCTTTGTGGCCCGTCATGCAGTACTGGACCTTTATCAACGGTTCAAGTTCTTTCAAATGTTACAGTTTGTAGCGCGGATGACATGAAAGTAGAAACCCTGTGAAAAAAATCTAAAATTGCGTTGTCAGGCGTACGAAGACTTGGGCACACAGAAAGATCTTGCTCTGGAACAGGATATGAATTTCAGCGATTTTACTCCGGAACAGGGTCAGGATTCAAAGGGCTCAGCGGCACATCCCTACCCTAAACGGGCAAGAGTACCCCCCCCCCCCCCCCCCCCCCCCCCCCCCCCCCCCCCCCCCCCCCCGGTGTCTTTCCCTTTCCTATCGGGGCTAACGACTCGACTTCAACCCGAAATTTCATCGAATTAGGAAGCGCTGGCTTTTCTGCACACAAGAGAAAAGTTAAGCAAAAAGAATATTTTTTTCTTACAATTTTAATTTATGTGATAGAAACCCCTAAGTGAAATTCAAGAATAAGACGACTAACTTACATATGTTTTACAATTTTTTCATATATTTTTTAAATCAATATATTTTTAGCTATTTCCATCATGTTCTGACCATTACATTATTTTATTTTAAAGCCAACAAAACGAAGTATGGCCTCATTAAACACCTATTTCATAGGATTGGTCAAAACTACGGTTTTGAGGCTTATAAACTGATTGAAGTTTATATATTCAATAATTATAGTTGTTTCTTTAGATACTTTGCTAAAAATAACATTTAACTAAGGACAGCTGAGCACCCAGAGCAGATAAGACCTTGCGATAGCCTTTTGTAATAATTGCTGTGCCAATGTTATGAACTAAGGCTTTTTATTCTATCTATGCTCGAATCACAAATCTACAAAAATTCAAACTTTCTTATATTTAAATACTTTGCCCAGCATCTAAATCTATTGCCATTGGTTCCTCCTTGGGATTTAGAGGAATATCAAAAAGCTCATTTAGTGTAAACCCTTTCAAAATACCATATTTGATTTTAATGTCAACATCATTTTTTATAGCAGTCATTTTAACTCCTTGTTCAATGATGCTACCCTCGTTATCTTGAAGGAAAAAACCTCTACAATGAAGTACAACCAACAACTTTTCATTCATCAGTACACCAGGTGACCCTGATGACCCATGAAAAAATGCACCTGTGTGATAGGTACGTCTCTTCAAGTCCTTAAGAGTTGTATGGTCATATAGACTCAAAGATAAAACCACATCTTTATGCAGACTGGAAGGGTTTTCTATGGGACATGCATCTTCAACAACCTTGCCATCAGCACCCTGGGGGTATCCTACAAGGGTCAACCAGGTACCTGCATTGATGTTGTCATCAATGCTCGGTATAACATAACCACATTTGGCTAAACTTGGAGGCAGCTCTTTGTCTGATTCACGCAATTGCAAAATTGCATAATCATTTGCAAAATCAGCATCAGAGCTTATTACAGGTGTCTTGGAAAATCTAAACTTGTAACCATGACAACCATGTTTATACTCGAAGTCTACATAGAAATCCTTGAATCCAACATGGTTCAAGGTCATGTCAAAAACATGTCTATTTGTAATCACATACTCTGATCCAATCACAAAACATGTGCCTATAGAGAATTCTTTACCACTATCAAGCTCAACTACAACTGCTCCCACAGAATCAAAAATCATTGTCAAATCCTTCCATTTAGAAGCTGATCTTACATTTCCTTTTGTTAAGGCAAAGTTGTTGTAATGTTGGCTAAAAAATCTTTTAATACTAGAAATTCTCTTTTTTTCAATCTTTTGTTCAGCTTGTTTCTGAACCTCAACGTTAAAATGCCTTTTTAAAAAATCCTCAAAGTCTGTGTCACAGGTGAACTTTATACCCTGTGAATTAGAACCAGAGCTACTGGCTTGAATGTCAAAATTTGTGCTCATGGCCACCAATGATGCATTTGAATTTGATTCAGGTTTTACTGTATCATTTTCTTTTAAACAGTAAATTTTAGCACCAGCAAGATTGGGTTCCAGCAATTCTGGCACACTTTCTGGAAGTTTCGTATCTGCTTGTCGCTTTTGATACAATTTAAAAGAATTTTCCTTGTAGAGTTTAGCATCATTACTGAGAGATACCTCGGAATCATCCAGTTTAAAATACCACTTTGCAACAACTAATTGACCCTTATCATTTTTAATTTGTAACCGTTTATCTCTTACTATAGCTCCATACAGACTTTCTTCTTGGAAGAAGTCTATTTGGACCATATCTACTTCCGTTCTTATGTCCCCAACTGAAGGTTGAAAATTACGCTTCTTGTCAAATTTGATGAAGAAGCAGCCCATGTCCCAATCTTTTCTATAGTTTTTCACATTATATTGTCTCATATTAGCAAAATCTGATTCCCCCCCATCACTTTTAGTCCTAATGACACACTCATATTCTTCATCACTAAGGGCTCCTGTTGGTAACCCTAAGTTTATAGCACAATCATTACGAATTCTTTTGAAAATCATATTTTTAAAAGCTCTTTCCTTTGGCAATTTTGGATGATAGCGAATTAGCATGTCTTTTATAGTTTCCTGACCGTTAGTCTGGCAATCTTTAGTTTTTCCAGAAAATTTTACTTTAAACAGTAACTTTTGGCTTGATCTGTGAAATAAAATGTAAAAATGATTAGTAACTTCGTATTCAGTACAGTTCATTACAAATCTTTTACAATATTTTTACTTCAATGCATGAAGAAAAGTTATCTTTTTGAACATAGCTTTTACCATTTGCAGAAGTTTGCTGTGTTAAATATCTATTCTCTTAAACTGATATTCACGATCCACACTTTTCTTTATTCTATTATTATGGACATCCCAATTGTGTCACAATAACATTTTGCAGAATAAAGTTTTTGCAATAAAAAACTACTGTAAATTTTGTGGGTGTGAGCTTTCATCAACTCCCTCTTCAAACTTAATGGCTTCAACATAAACATTTTTCATATTATCCATGGTTTATATATACCTTATAGACTTCTCTTGTGCTGAAGAAGAAGGCCAAGAATCATCTTTTTCTAGCTTCATTTTTTCCCTTGTAAAACAGAATATAATAAGGAATTAAAATACGTACACACCCTGTGTATTAAAAAACATGTGCAGCTCTTCTAAAACAAAGGCGTATTGCTAATAAATTTGTGTATAAATTAGAATTGGTACGACTGAAATGTGACAACATGCTTTTCAGATGGACAGTATGTGGCATGTTTTGCTACAACAGTGTCTATATATCACTGCTGTGTAGTTTGTGCCTAGGGTAGCCGGCTCAATTCTTAGCCGAACTGCATATGTGGTTTGAGTTTGTTAGATGTGTTTTCTTTCCCTTCCGACAAAGTTTTTTCCAGTTTTCCTCCCTCCCTAAAAATTGACATATGCATTGTATGTTGTGTTGTGAATGTAGCGGTAGTGCATGTGGAGTAACCTAATGGAAGAGTTCCATATGGGGAGTAATGGTTGTGAGATATATGCAAGACAATTAAATTTCAACATTAATTCAAAAAAGTCATATTACCCAGGGATCACGTCATMATCTGAATGATTTCCTGAACTATGAGCCATGCCAGAATAAAACTGTAAAAAAAAAACATAATATAATTATAATCTCCATCATATGGCCCAAACAAATGCTCTTGATCGTAAGCTGTAATTATGAACTTTGAAGTAAGGAAAAATCTCCCAACTTTTTAAGAAAGAAACCTTTGTCAACCACAGCCTCTGGAACCAGTGAGAGTAGAACATCACATATAAGAATACTGATTAATCTGATGACTAGTGGGTACTACTAACTAGTGTAATAGTTTGGGACTGTGTGAATAAGAAGAACATCATTGGGAATGCATTTTGCGATATTTTAAAACTCCCTCATAAAAACACTCTGATATTTCTGAATTTCACTAGCTCAAACATTTAGGCTTTCAACAGTGTATTCAAAATTCTATTTTTAAGATGATTCCCTTAAAATAGAAGGATAAATGTAATTTCCCCCAAACTTTGTATAGTCATTTATTGCATCATGGATATTTCAAATATATGATAAAAGGGAGGGAGGGGGGAGGGGTGGGGGGCACTATTCTTGTTTTGTGCTACCGGTGATAAATGAACTCAAAATATTACAAAATATGGCCTCAAAGACAGATATGAAACGAACCACTTTGAAGTGTTAGATAAAAACGAAATTTTCAAATAAACAAGTTTTTACTGTTATAGTTCACTCAACAAAATTACTCGATTCTGATTGGACAAGGAGTACAATTAAATCCCAAATTGTACTCTGTAGAGTCCCAATCGAGTTGCTCACTTTTGTTGAGTGTATTATAAACAAAAAAACAGACATTCTTCTCATACAATTCAGAATTCATAGATATACTTGTGATGTTTTGAAAGTTCTCAAATTGGACTCGCCTAAAGGCTTTTCCAGTTTTGAGAACTCCCAAACTTGCTTTGTATTTACGAAACTCCATGGGTTTAGAGCCAAGAAAATCGGTAAAAAGTGCCTTTATATGCCATATTAGTGTCGAGGGTATTCACTGGTAGGAGCCAGAGTCTCCAACCTTTCCAATTTTTATGAGGGATAGAGCAAATTATGAAAAATCTCGGCAAATAAGCTTCGGATCGAGCTCAAACTTAATGCAGTCACTAATGAAAGCAAATTAAACAGCAAACCAAAGTTTTTATCATTTGTATCTTAGCAGATTGACCAAATACATTGGTTCCGTTGAATCCTCCTGATTATTAACACGCCAAAAAACGAAAAAAATATCGTATTATTCTGATGTATTTGTTAAAGGATGACGCGAACTTGTTTTGATACCCTCATCAAACACGGTTTTCGACCAATCATAGCACGCGTACTATCCCTATTATTTTATAATACATGCATCATTATCGATATGATCACCAATATGTAAATCTTCTGCTTTAGCCATTTTGCTTTTATGATAGAAAATCATCAATTTATATTTTATGTAGTAATATGTTATACATATTTTTAAGAGAAGAAGAAATGCTATGAACCGTTGTAAAAATGAGCGGGATCCGTAATGGTAAAAATGCAAGTAATGCACCTGTCACTCATAAAGCAAAACAAAACCAAGATAATGCACCATATACAGGGGACATTTTTTATTTCAAACCCCCAATCAAACATGAACAAAGTCCCCCACTATGGGGGAAAACTAATGTACTAATACCTATATGTTAGTTTAATTTCTGACACACACTACTTATGTATATTCTTTCTACACATAATACACACACACAGGCCAACGTTGTGTGTCCCAGTTGTTTTGTTACACGTAGGGTTAATCTCCTGGTGCTAGAAGTTTTGAAACGTGTAGGTCAAATACTGACCTCTATGGTAGATCAAATGACCATCCCAGAGCTTTCTCATTTTGATACTTTATAATTTTTATTATAATCCCCACCACACCACTGCAACGCATGAGCTCATGTTTCGTAATGTTGCCTTCACTCAAAACACTCAAGTCTCATACGCCCAATGCCTTGAAGTTTATTCATTTCATTTTATTTATCTATATCTTTTCTTTTTTTTATCATTTTTCTTTAATCATATTTTGAATTTGCTTTTTATGAAATGAAACTGGACAGAGGCTGCACATTTTAAAAAATTAATGTAGACAAGCTTTTATATTAAAAATATGAAGTCCAAAGCAAAAGCTCTATTTTAAAACATAAAAGTTTGATGCAAAAATATTGATCTACAAAAAAAAAAAGAAAAAAATTGACATTGGAAGGCTGTTATCAAAACAAAAAATACAAATTCAATCTCTTAAAACCATTCTTTACCAATATCAAAAGGACAGATGAGCTCTCAATTCAGATATTCATATAAAACATACCAAATAAAAATGTGTTTACTCACTTATATTGTGACTCTCCATCTTGGAATTTTAAGAAGAAAAGCACATGGTTGCTCTGCCAAGATTCCTCCACCCCAGTCCTCCACTTTTCTAAATTGACAAATCCCCCACCCCTAAAGGCAGGCAAAGTACTAAAACACGTATAATCCTCCAACCCATCGATAGATCAAATAGATCAAATCCCCAATAATTCCCCAACTATACCCCATACCTCCCTGGGGTGGGGGTTTCCAGTGACAGGTGCATAAGCACATTTTTGCATTGATGTCAATGAATCGTAACATTCATCTCATTTTTCTTCGAAAAAGCATGCACGCACAGAAAAATACATGGCAAAACAAGCTAAAATTATTTGACTGATCCTTAATAAGTATCACGAGTGCCGTAATGTTGTAATGCTCCTGAAAAGATCCAAATTCGGTCTTTCTTTACATACAGACTCAGTCAAGCATACTTGATTTTCCACGTCTTGTTTATGCTGCGAGATTTTTTTGCTGGTTTTTTTTTCTCCGTAAAAACCAACATTTAAAAAAAATCTCAGAGGGCCATATGTTAGATAAACCTTTGTGGTTAATTTGTCTCTACCCTCTTTAAAATAAAGTTTATTTTATAAATCTAAAGTAATGCATAGTCTATAAAATATGGACGACTCGATTTCACTTAGTGTGAGATCAAATCTCTTTTATTTAATTTATTTATTCAATCAAATTTCAAATACATTACATTCAGGTTCAGTCTAATCTAATGTATCTGAGCTAGACCAAACAGAATTTAAGATTCCTTTATATAGTCTAGCCGAGATTAAAAATATATACTATAGCCAAAAATATATACAAGAAAAACTAAATACAAATTAAATAAATTAAAAATACTATATTAATAATTAACACAAATTAATAATATACTAATAAATAACTACCATAACTGAATTAAAACTAATAATTAAATACAAAAACTATTTGAGCAATCTATAGTTATTAAAATATTTAGTCTTATAAAAAGTAAATAAACATTTATGAAATTTGGTCAACGTATTGGACTCTCTAATATTAAGAGCTAAACTATTCCAAAGTCTACAAATTCTTATAAAATATGTATTTTTAAAAGATTCAGTACGAGAAAAAGGAACAGTAAGTGTCAAATGATCAATATTGCGAAGCGGTCTAACGCATGTACGAAACGAAACATATCTAGATATATCTAATTGGTACAAGTTTTTAAAACACTTGAAGAAAAATATCAAATCAGAAATTTCTCTCCGTTATTGCAATGGTAGCAAATTCAACTTAGTTAGACGCTCATATTCAGATAATTGCTTGCCTAATATCAATCTAGTGGCCTTGCGTTGTATTTGTTCTAACTTAACCACATTTCTCTTAGTAAATGGTGACCATACCACACTAGCGTATTCTAGTCGTGACCGCACCCAAGTTATATAAACTAACTTCTTAGTATTAATATCATCAATATCTCTACATGTTCTATGAAGTAGATTCAACATACGTTGAGCTTTAGAGGTAATATGATCTACGTGATTATTCCAACTCAAGTCATCACTAACTAATACGCCAAGATCTTTCTCAACAGTAACCCGCTCTAATTTATTTCCCCCAAGAAAATAATCTCTGTCAATAATGGACTTCACACGTGCTATTCTTAAAACCTTACACTTGGAAACATTAAATTCCATCCCCCATGTACAAGACCACTTGAATAATTCATTCAAGTCATCCTGTAACTGGTCTCCATCATCCTGACCTAAAACCAATCTAAAACATTTAGAATCATCAGCAAAAAGAGGTAAAGATGATTCCGTTTAGATGACCTTAGGCATATCATTGATGAAAATCAAAAACAGAAGTGGACCCAAATTTGAACCCTGAGGAACTCCGGAAGTCACAGATAAATAATTAGATGCTTCGTTATTCAAAACAACCCTATGTCTTCTACCAGTCAAGTAAGATCTGAACCAAGATAATAAAGAACCACTAATACCAAGGCTTTCAAGCTTAAATAACAGCTTCTCATGGGGAACTCGATCAAATGCCTTGGAAAAATCAAGATAGATGACATCAACTTGTTTTTTCCTCTCTAAGGCTTTAGCAAAATCATGTACGACTTGAACTAATTGAGTAACAGTAGACTTACTTGGTAGAAAACCATGTTGCCACTGCGTAATATGTGTGGTGAAATCAAAAATCTCATTGTACACTAGCTTTTCTAGTATCTTAGATAACGTGTTAAGTAATGATATACCTCTATAATTAGTAACTTCAGCCTTTGATTCAGATTTATGAACAGGAACTAGGTTAGCGTCTTTCCATTCTTTAGGGAAAGACCCAGTCTGTAAAGACATTAAACAGTCGACTTAACGATGGTGCAATTTCTACTGCACACGCTCGCAAAAGCTTAGTCGGAATACCTAGCGATGCCTTGTTCACATTGAGTTGCTTTAATTGGTCAAGAACTTTGTCAGTACTTATATTCAATGTGTCTAATGTGTGATCTATACTATAGCCAAGGTCGGGTAGGCAATCAGTTACATTTCCCTGATCAGCCGGACCAAAAACCGATTGGAGAAGAAAGCATTAAATACATTAGCATGATCAAGAGAAGTGTTTGCTTGCACTGACCCGAACTTCGTTTCTTTGAGAAATACCCAACAATACAAAATAGAGTCTTGTTTACGTACCTTAAAGCAGAAACAGGCTTTATGTGGCGAGTTTTATAAACCTTTCTGCTCTGCAATCAAACCTAAACTAACGCTTCCGCTGTCACAGGGATTTGTGTTCCCCCGAGTTATGTGTTCCCCCGAACACTGAGCACTAGTGTTTTGTGTTCCCCCCTCCCCTCCCTATGAAACATCTTTTGACACGATTCTCTCCCCCAGGTCAAGGATGCTCTATAAATGATTGGTTTTC
>NW_022258750.1:3946-15166 GCF_009602425.1 Actinia tenebrosa | reverse complement strand
CCAGTCTACCATTACCAGTCTACCATTACCAGTCTACCATTACCAGTCTACCATAAGTACACTTAATCGTAGCTAGTCCACGTATGCCTCTCGTCTAATCCTGCCTTATAAGATGATCGTTAAAAAGTCAATGAGCAAGCTTGCCGATGGTACCATTCTCAGTGCCCGTGCTTGGTCCCATAACCCTGCATCGAGGGCATTTATAAAATAACTATCATTCCTTGAAGTTCGCAATGGCTATTTCAAGCAGTAGATCAAGATCCCAAACATATATTATAACACCTCACTGGCCAATCATCATCATTGTAACTATTGCTAAATCACTTGCCATCACTATTTATCATCTCGTATTGTGATGTTTTGGATTGGTTAACCCAAGGACGTTTTGGACCGGAATTTATTGAATATTGCTCGCCTAATCAGGGATAACGAGGCATGAAGTATCTTCCCTAAGAGGCAATAAACCTAGCTTCTCCCAGGGTGGCCAGTATCCATTACTGCTAAACCCTCTATCAGCGGATGAAGTATTTGCTTTTGAAGCTAATGTTTACATAGTTATTTTGATTACGTGCTGATCGATATTTGATTTATAACGCCATCTTGTCGTTATGTGGAGATAATTTTATTAGGTATATTGAGTATACGAAGACTGACTCATCGCCATTGACAAGACATTCTCCTCATTCGCTCCGTTTTCCCAGAACGCGATAAGCTTTCCAGGCTTAAACTCACTATGGTTGCTAATAATAATGTTTTAGATAATATGTGCGAAATGAACTAGATGAACTTTACTATGACATCCTTTCACGCGTTAGAAGGTTGTTTTAGGTAGTGTAGTTGAATTCGCCCGTCTTCCTTTGTTCTTGCCCAATGCATGTTATATTGTACGACGTACCAAGCCTAGTCGCTACAGTGTTCCTTTTTATATACCGAAGCACTTTACAGTAAGTTTACTCATCAGTCCTGCACCTGTCAGTTTTATTGCTCTACATTGTTCAAACTCATTTAGCTTATATCCATTATTTTCTTTTGAACTGAAAACATATATTGTAAGCTAATTCACCAACTCAGAGTACATCCGTCTATTGTTCTCATTATAGCAATTTCAGACGGTTTTTGAAGACAAGGATACTGATTATATTTTATTGGCATTGATATTAACAGTTTCAAGAATATAAATACATTTTCATATAAGCGATAAATTGGTTAAAATATATCTCCAATCTTACTACAAGAACTGATTAGATTTTATTGGGAATACTTGTTTTGATTCGTCTATATCTTGCACAGCCACGGATTGTTCCAACTGACGCCCTTCTTGTTGTCTGAAGGAATACCATTGCGTTTTTTCTATCTAACAAATCCTGCAATGAGATTAATAAAAAATGCAAACATAAGTCAA
Organism: Actinia tenebrosa; assembly: GCF_009602425.1. The sequence continues at coordinate 13,764 of NW_022258750.1, read as the reverse complement.
TAAATGATCGACTGTGTAGGTACGTGTGCAGTGTGCATTAACACTTGTTTATTTAGATAACGTAACTTATATTAAACACTGTGTTAAAAGATTATAAGTATACATACTAATGTTATAATATACTAATTACTTGTTTATCGTTGTCTGAACTAGGCTTTCACTAAGTGACTCGAAATTGTGATTCTTAATACCTTCAGTAGTTTACTCTAAGACGTTTATTCACAGAAGCGACCTTTCGTTAAACTTACTGTAAACTTCATTTGGAATTTCGTTTACCCAATGAGCTGGATATACGTGTTCAGTCTGTTTTACCACATTTCTACCGTAGGTTATTTGTACAAACTCCCCACCCTCCAACTACTGCATGAAGGAACAGAAAGAAGTGATCAAAACTACATGAATTTCAAAACGCCAGGGTTGGATACAGGGAATTTCTTTGAAATAATTTCTTTGGAGTAAACCAGGTGAAAAAAGCAAAGGAAAGACAAAACAGCGTATAAGTGTATTTGGTAAAGACTGAAAATAAAAAGGTCCACGTACGACAAGAAATCAACAACCATTAATCTGACAGGGGGGCCTTACCTGTTTAACGTCAGTTATTGGAGGCTTTTAGCCAGTAATTCGTCATCGAATATCGAATCTTGAGCCGAGGGAATGTTAAGGTTTTCGACAGTTCTTTTTCCCGTTCTACATCTTCCTTTAAAACACATGGGTCTGCCTGCTGCAGAAGCTTGCCAGTTGGGTGGCTCAGGCCTTCTAGATTCGGTTATATCCAAGAACATGACGGCTGCAAGAACAAGTATCAATCCTTTATTTAACATGGCGGATTAACAGCTTTGCATATAAGACTGAACTGGAGAACAAACTGAGGCAAAGATCAGATGCAGACACCGTTCGCAGTTCAACAAGAATGCCTTCTTTACTGAATAGTTGTCTTCTTATATAACTCGAAATTGTAAATATTCATAAAACAAAAATGAAAGCGTACTATCAAGTGGTTTTTTGATGGTTGAAGATAATGTCATGAATATTTTAATGTCACAACTGAGAAGTCCAAGGACGATCCGAACTTTCAATATTACAGCCTTAGCGATATTCACACTTATTTGAGCAATATTTTAAGCAATATCGCATATGAAAACAGTTGACATTCGTACATGAGTGTTAGGATTTTTCCCCGACAAACAATTTCTCACAAACACTAATGCTGACGTCTCTAAGGACGGAACTCGATAGCATGCGTGGGATCAACGGTTGCAAACACCAAAGGAGTGTCTAAATGGAAAATGTAAGCGTCGCTAATAGCGGTAAGTGGTGGTTGAAGTGAAGAGTGTACTTGATGATGGACGATGAAAGAGAGTATTGTTAGTGGGTAAAACGGTATGATAATGTCAACGTTAACGACACACAATCATTCACGGTAAAAAAAACTAACGATGCTTTCGGTGAAAGAAAAGCACGATAATCTGGATGGCGCTTTGATAAATTATGACTTAATCTGAAAAAAAACTATGTGGTACACACAACAAGTGAGTCGTGTCCATTTCCGCGGTTTTTGAACAGAAAAGAAAAAATAAAACTGCGAGACAAATCTGCAATACAAACCAGTGTACACGTATTTCCAAACGAAATCTAAAATAGGCTGTCTGAAACCAAACAGAAGTTTTGTCCTATTATGTTTTATGGCTAAAATACAAAAAATTACATTTCTACTCTAAGGTTTATGCCTCATATTCCAATCAAATTAAAGCAAACTACGTTGTTCGGCTGTGAATTACAATTTACAGCATGCTACTCGGTCTCGGTCCGACGTTGTTTTTTTTCCAATTTTTAAATAGGTATACGGGTGCATGTATATCGTTTTACATCGGGTATTCTGCGGTCAGGGTTGAGACTCCATGCACCATGCGTTGGTAGATATCCCCTCACATAAAAGACTTCGACAAGTTACTGTACAATTATTGCATTGTTCTTGGACCAAGGGTCTTAAGATCACTTTCAACAACGGTCCTTATTTTAAAACCTACGATTAGCCCTAAGTTCAATTTTGTCGATAGTCGAAGCATTTTGATAACTTCATTATATTCTCATCGTGTTATATTGAATGGCCTTGAATGGATTTGGATGGCACCGCATGGTTTTACTGCTATTCTTGCCACTTAGCCATTATGAACAGTAATTATGTAGACGACTTAAATCACTCCACTTCTGGCTTCCATTTTTCCTTTATAATTGATTTTAAATTACGTCCACGCGAACAATTTATATCAATGTTCAACAAGAAAAACGAGCTATATCACACACAAAAGAAAAGAAAAAAAAGAAGAAAAGAAAGAAAATAAAAATATAAAGAAAAAGAAAAGTGACCGCAAAATATAGTTATGGTCATAAGGGTTTTGTAGACAAATAAACCTCAGCAGAATTAAGAAAAAAATCTACTATTTCGACTGAGCTGCGTTTGTTAACTAATGCAAGATTATGGAGTCTTCGTGAAGTCAGTTCCTTTTCGTTGCTTGAACTCTACCAAATGAAAAATTGAAGTTTCCTGATAACTTTAACACTATAATGTGAATAAACCTCTTGCAGCCTAATGTGTTATTGGTAATGACACGAGTGAAAAACATCTGCGCGTGCTCTGAATCCGTATGCAAATTAGTCAAAACATAAGTAAATTTGACTTACAAACATGCCTGATAAATTGGACTTCACAAAATGCTAAAACTTAGTGTCCATGCTTGAAACTTAAGGGTAATTCTTTCATATTGTGTTTGTTAATACACTATCTTTGTTTGACAAAAGTATACTGTCGAAATTGTTTTGGATACTTGAAGAAAACAAACATTTATTTTCTCACTCAAACTCTTCAAAATTCTGAAGTGCTGAAGTGCACGCATGCGCAAACGTTTTTCCCTGGTGTCTGTTATATATTCAAGGGGTATTTGAATCGCCAAGCAATATCGATACATTCAACAAAGGCAGCTGACATCAAGTTTGGTAGCTTGCATGTTTTTGGCCTCATTTCGTTTTGGAGGCTTTCAAGCAACCGCCAGTGACTTATGAATGCTCTGCTAGAGCACTGCTAGGGCGCTCGATGGTTCTAAAGGAAAAAAATGTCAAGTAAAAAATAGTTGATTTGAATCCAGGATCGTGTGAATCGTGTGTTGAGTTTGATCGTCGAGGCGAGTTGTGTAGTCTTGTTAGTTTCCATCATAGCGCTTCTGAACGAAACTTGACTCATATGACTCTTTGAGTCTACAAACTAGTTTGCCCACATACCTATTGTAGACTGAGCATTTTCGTAAAGAGTTAGTGATAGTAATAATATGATTATATCATCATTTATCGTATTATGAAAATTTTAAAAAAGTCATTGATTTTGTCAATAAGATTGGGTAAGTACGGATGGATGGATATATAAATAAATGGAATAAAAAATAAAAATTGATTGATTGATTCTAACAAAAAATATATTGCATTTAACGGTTGCAAGTTGATTTTCACGGAGAAACGAAAAGCTGAGAACATGGCGAGAACCAACCAGCAAATCTACTCAGTCACTGTACTCACATAGGACACTGAGTCAAAGAATCAAACCCGGTGTCCTTAGTGATATACATGCCTTCATTTACAGTGCTACTAGAACCAAGGCCAACCAGACTGATTTTCATACAAATAAGTTAATTACAATTGAGTATTTTAATGAATCAAAAAAATTTTTAAAGTTTAAAATCATACATTTTGCTTCATGCTTGTGATCAGGAGTGAACAAAAAACAGGGTTTAAATTCAAGAATTCGTCGCCCTATCATGTTATTTCAGCGTTAAAAACGTGATTTTTGACACGGTAACTCTATCAGCTACATAAGTATTGAAAACATAGAGCTGGTATCCCTTGAGGCTGTGGGTTAAGTAAATAGTAATAATTACAAAGTTAAAGTGTATTTGAAATCCTTAGAAAACAACGGATCATAAACACATTTAGCTGCCTAAGTCCTATACCTCTTGACCTCAAAACTTTGTAAAAGAGTCCTCTTATTTCAATGAGATTCGCTCTGCAATTCGGCAAAGCTATGTTACAATCTTATACATCATTATCGCTTTTGGTGCTGCCTGCTTTCATACAAGGAAAACAAGGTCTCAAAATACTGTTTTTGTTTTAACCGTTTAGTAATCATCAGTTCTTATCGTAATTCTTGTTATTCATGTACAATTGTTTTATTAATGCGGCCATCCCAGACTAGACTACTAGAATCCAGTAAACGTTTGCTTAATTAAACAGTTACGATTCAAAAAGGGCTTCAACTTCTTTAATAGCCTGAACAACCAAGCAAGTATAATCGCTCTACCAGTGCAGAAGTCCAAACAAATCGATCATCGATATAAATTAGAAAAAGTAAGGACCGAGAATTGTGCCCTGTGGTATTCCACAAGATAAAGCTAATAACCCTTAAGAGAATCAGTTTAGACTGCATTGCTGTTGTTAACTATTAGAACTAATAGATGAGAGTTATGAACTAAGAAGGGGTACGCGATGGCGATTGATTGGAACTAGAATTATTGGAAAATAGGTAAAAATAAGACCCACATTAATTAGTCTACAATTTATAATTGCTTTAAACATACTTTTATTACATGAAATGTTTGTGGCGTGTTTATCCTCACATTTTAATTATATGTCACATTAATTTTCACGATTTTTTCGAAGTGTCACGAAAACATTTTTTGTTGAATTAAAGTAATTAATTTGAACCATGATGAAGAACTAATCGAGTTGGCTGAAATTGTAGCTCATCGGTTAATTGCTATCATTTTTTAATTTATCGGAAATACGTGGGGGATAATGTAGCTATTTTACCCGGCTGCTTGAATAAGGTTTGGCAGCGGGGTAGGTGGGTGCGGTAACCCTGTGGTTGAGCCAATTGGTCTTGATTTCATCACAAGCTCAGCTCAGTAGCAGGTAAAGATTATCCAATTTGAATCATCAAATATCAAAGGAAAATATCTCTGTGATAATCACGTTCATTTTGTCACTGCCGACAAATCTACGTTGCTGTTCTCCAGACGCGGAATGCAAATCATTAAATTAAATCCATTTTTTCCCCTGAAAGAATAAAACGCATAATCCTTGACTTTCTTGTTGCTATTAATTGAATACTACCGAAGAAAACCTAATAACGAAACGAAATGTTTGTATTATAGCGGCAGTTACGTCAGCCGGACCCGGTCTTGGTGTGGATAGCGTTTTTACACGTGTTTTGCCGTCATTCGTGGACCTCATTAAACTTTTCAGAGAGTCTTTGTAGTATGTGGGCTATCCAACTCAGTGTAAACAATGGAGAAAAGACAATTACTAGTGGAGGTTTAGGCAGGCAGGAAGAATGCTAAACGTGCTTACTGAGTACTTTCCATCAAATCCCAACTGTACCGACCGGATAACAGGACTCGCTGCTCACCAAGAAACATAAACGCCTCTGTAGGAAGAAGATTCTAATCACGTTTTGATTGTATACAGAAGAAAACATTGTTTCTATGTCAATGCATCATAATTATCCATGCGGCGACATTGAAGGTAGATTTGACCTTCTTTGTCGCCTGTAGAACATGGGAGACTAATAATGTTATAGAAGAAAGAAAGCGCGCTCGGAACATTTCAGTTGGTGGTAAACTAAATCAGTTATGATTATATACAAGATACTAGTATTTAAGGAGATGATTTAGTGAAAGCTTTCACTCAACCATTGAATGCTTTGGTTTAGCTTCGTATAATATTCCTCTTACAAGAATTTTGTCCCAAAAGACCGATTAAGATGAAGATTGTTTCTAGTACGTCTTCTTTCTATGTAACTATAGTCATTGTTCTCATGATGGCGTGTCTTATAAATGGAAGGAACGCAAGGAAACCGAGCGGAGAGATTATTGAAAGTCTCGATGAAGCTGATCAAGATGTTCAACGAAGACAAAGAAAAATATGTTTAAAACCACGGAACTGCAAGAGAAACGACAGAGGTGATTGGATAACTGTTGGCGCGGAAAATAGGCTTCAGGAAAGACTTTGGCAATAGATGTTTTAAAAGTATGAAGCCATTATAGTACTATTAACTGAGTTTTAGAATTAGCACACTAATTATCATTCAGTAACTTCCTATTTCCTAAGAGATATAACAATTTCACCACTTCCACTCACTAAACAATAATGACAATTTAATACTGTCCATCTGATGGTCAGGCAAGTGTATACATACTTTTCAGTTATATACAAATACACTGAATCGAAATTTGAGAACTTTCAAAACATCACGAGTATCTATAAATTCCGAATTGTACGAAAACATTGTGCGATTTTTTGTTTATRATACACTCAACAAATTTGAGCAACTTAACTGGGACTCTACAGAGTACGATTTGAGAATTAATTGTACGTAAGTGTCGGTGTCATTCACACTGAGAGGATTGCCCTGTCTAAATAAAGGTTATCATTATAATCAAGGAATGCTGTAATAACAAACTTACTGTTTTCAATTCCATGGCAACCGATTTCAAAAAAAGTTTTTCAGTAAAGGGTTATTTGCATTTCGCAACGGCTGCATGTTGTAAGTTGTTCACCAAGCTTGAAACCTATTATATTCATACGTACAAATGAAACAAAAAACAAAAAACAAAAACAAACAAAAAAAGAAGTGCACACAAAGTTTGCTAAGATTCCAAATCGTTGTTAACTTTTGCTGATTGATTCAAGTGCATTTCTGGTTTGGTATACAACATGTAACAAATCCTTCGTCAACATTTGTTTTTGAAATTGCTGTCAGTACCGTAACTGCTTAATTCATTGCTTCCACGCTAAAGTTGTTTAGATTCCTGGGGTGCATGTTACGACACACGGCCGTCATGTTGGTTTGCGATAACAAAGCATTCCTCAATAGCTTCTTGTTAGATCAACGTCAAGTATACATAGTGTGCTAAGCCTTCTTTTTTTAATTATCTCATGTCATGTGTATTTCTATTATTTCATGTCATTTATCTATCCTTCTTTTTTATTATTTCATTCTTCTCGCAGGACATTGACAAGGAAAACGCAAAGGTCCATATGCCAAACCTTCAACAAATCCTAGACTAGTACTCTGGGGCAGCTTACTTTAAATGCATCAAGTAAAACAGCAAGAAATGTACGTGTAACACACAGCCTGAATGTACATGTTAACGAAGTGCTGTAGATTAAGCTCGATAATTGAATATAATCATCAGCTGAATGTGTTAAAATCGTAAAATTGAATTGAATTAAAAAATAAACTAAACATGGCCTGGGCATAACTGTGATCATTCAGCGTGGTTGAATGAGAGAGACCATATGACATCGTAAGCTATAAATCCCCTTGGTACCGTTCCATTACACACAATCAATTAGGGAATGTCCCGTCTTTTTAATGAGTATTTTACAAAATTTCAAAAACTAACCAATAGCTCTAATTCTCCACCTTTAATTTCATGATGCCGTGCCTCCTCAGGCCGAGCCTGTTTCCTTTTTGACCACCCCAAGTTTGCATATAACTAATATACTTCACTGCTGGCTTTTCAAAACGCATCCCACATGGAAAGGAGGAGGACTTTGCTAGTCACATATTTCCGAGTTTGAGAATTAAGGGACATATTTCCAAGACGGCGTCTATTTTTCTTAAAACACAGAGAACATACATCAAAAATAAAAATAAAACAAAGAACATACATTGGAACTTGTCCGATTGCCGAAGAATCTATGGAACACGCAGAACACGGCAGAACAACCTCAGACAAAAATAATTTTAATGCACCTTTATGCAAAAAGACATTTATATCTATTTAATAATATTGTTGTACCAGATGGGCAACAATGTACTCTTTTTTATTATTTTTCTTTCTCATTAAAAAGGGGCTACAATACACTCTTATTTATTTTCCTTTCGTATAAAAAGTCTATACACCTATGTTATCTTTATGCCGATACTTACGGTGGCCCATAAAAGGCATACAGGAAGTTAAACAAATAAGAAATGAGATATATGTTAAGTGTAGGAAATGAGATGTTGCACGTTAGACAAGTTGCTGTATTAGTTAAGACGAAGTGCTACGAATAAGAAACAAGTTGCTGCATGTTAGACAAGTTGCTGTATTAGTTAAGACGAGTTGCTACAAATAAGAAACAAGTTGCTGTTGACGGAAGTGACCTATTCAAGCCAAAATCAACTCGATGGGTTACCAATTTTTCTTAAATATGGTGCTCCACTATAACATGTAACGACGATTAAATTAATTTAGAGTATAGAACAGAAGACTGAAAATCCAAGTTTTTATTTTTGTTGGGGTTATTGTCATTATTATCGTTTCGGCTTATTTGACACTTCCAAGCAAAAGACAAAGAACGATAGAAAGGCCGATAGGACCCGATAGGAGGTGATCTGAACGAAACACTTGAAAAACACTTCTTGATCCATCTTTGACTACATAAAAAAATTTTGTTGTTGTTGTTGTTATTGTTGTTGTTGTTGTTGCTGTTGTTCTTGGTCCAAAACTAGTCCCAAAGCGATGCTTATACAACGCTTTCAGTGCATTCGCGAATTTCGTTTTGAATTCAAGCGGGAGTCCATGTGGTGTATACAGGGAGGTACGGACGGACGAAAGTGACGTAGTCACGCCATGATAAATCAACTTGATGGTTTAAGGACGTTCATGGGTATTGTTTGCGCCTGTCCTTCCTACGCATGAATTTAGTGAGCGCGCGCTCATTGTGATGACGTCAACCAATGTTTTACAAGCAAAACTATAGAAACGTCTGTAATCTATTGTAGCTCTTCAACAAAGTCAGGAACCCCCTTTTATTTGTTTTTTTTGAAAGTACTTTGTCATACCCAACTCAGTTTAGAGGGAAAATATTAAAAATCTGACGATGGGATCAAATCGAAATTACATACTTTGTGTAAAATTGGAATTCTCTACTTTCACATCCCCATAATACTTTGCGTCTTTGGGGGGTAACCAGAGGATAAAAACCCACTTATTTTGCTGAAGGCTGATCAGATAATGTTGACAATACCTTGTTTGGTATCCAAAAATAAAATGAGGAAGTAAAATCAGAAAAAGATAGAAGCTTGAAGACATTTAAGGTAAATTTTAAAAAATTTTTCGTAAGCCAATACATATTCTGTAAGACCAAAACTCACACGCAAAAATAACTTGGAATAAACTGATAATCAGTATTGTCAGATAAAAGCAGGTATAGTATAAATCCAATTAAGAAACCTTACAATTTGGGACAGTTTTTCGATTGGTTACCCCCCAAAGACGCAAGGTATTATGGGGATGTGAAAGTAGAAAATAGAATTTCACGTAACGTGAAGGCTTCCGAGTCCACACTTGTAGCCCAATAGCCTTTTATATTTCAATAATAACTAGTTATTATCATATGTATTTCTACGATAACTAGTTATTTGGTTATTTTCTAGACTTGTGTAAAAAATGGGAACGATCAATTAATTTTTCAGTAATTTTGTTTTTGACAGCGTTCTATGTTTACATTGTTTGCGCGTTTTTACCGTATGAAAGGCGACCTTCTACGCATCCTGACGGCTGAACAAAGTATAGACCCCATTTTTATGTGCTTATTTTACTTCTAGCATGATGAACTTTAATCATGCAAAGTTTTTAAAAAATCTGACGATGAGATCTTTTGCCCATGAACGTTCTTAAGTATGGTGCTCAGCATCATTAAGGCATGGCTCTCAGATGAAAAACTGATTAGCTATATCATAGCCAGTTTTCTACGAATCTTCCCCAAACTTGGCAAGTTAA
>NW_022258748.1:269296-281162 GCF_009602425.1 Actinia tenebrosa | reverse complement strand
CCATGTTAACATGGTACAAACACTCATTCCAGAATGAAACTGCTCCGGGGGGATTGAAATGAGAATGAGGTATGAAATTTTATTCTCGTACCGGAACTGATTCTGGTATCATGTAAATTAATGGCCCCTTGCTACATGTTGTGTATGTGATATAGATATTGTCTTTTATTTATTAGGTATTTACCAAAGTGGAAATCATGTGATAATAAGAGTAGAGGTATTGGGAACTATTGTTTCCGTGGATGATCGAGAAAAACTTACTGTTTATGGTGGTAAATGAAATTATTTAATTTTGATGAATGAACTATTAAAGTTAATAGAGATTATTACACTGCTAKTTGTGTATTACAGCCCAATAATTTCATGAGTGAAAGCGGCCATATTTTTTCGAACAGCGTAGGGGTGAGGAGAAATACAGCCTCACGAGTCATTATCCAGCTGTAATACACAACTATATAGCAGTGTAATAAGTTGTTATTGTACAACACACACACACAAAAAAAAACAATTTGTATTTTAAACAAGCAAACTTGAAAGTCACAAGCTCAAATGAGCTGATATGAGCTGTAAAAGGATTGGAGAAAATTTCCTCATGCTGACATCAGCAAAAAAAAAACATTCAAAACCAGTTCACAAACCGTGTATTATAGCTCTGTAATTAACAACAACAAACAACAACAATAGTTTATTTGCACTCAAGGAGGAAAGAATTACATGAAACAAAATTAAAATTGCAAAAAACACGAGCACAGCTACCTAAAATAGCTGAAAAGCTAATCGAGTTAGGCAGCTAGGAGGTCAGAAAATTGCAGAATACTATGTTTACAGAAAAGTAACAAGGATAAATAGCAAATTAAAAAAGCAGAAAAATACAAATTTCATACAAAAAAAAATACACAGAAAATATACACACGCACATACACATAAGGAGATACGTCAATATACCAGATTAATATTCATCAAGAAAAGAATTGATCAGATGTTTTTTGGATTAGCCACGCCTACTTAATTGCACTTTGTAAAACTTATTTCTTGAGAAATTCAAGAAAATTTAACACAAGTTGTGACGTTATTTTGTTTACAAGTCTCAAGATTTAGTTGCAAATACACGAAATGAATGTAGAATCTTAGTTTCAGGTAGTACACTTTTCAGTTATTCCCTACATTTGAAGAGTACTACTTAAGCTATCAAATGAAGTTGAATAGAATATACGAATTACAATTTATATTTAGTGCATTACTATCAAATCTAGAGTATGTGTTAACAAAATGATATCACAAATTGGGCTTAATTTTCTTACATATCTCAAGAAATAAGCTTTTGAAACAAACTAAGTTTATTACAATATATTTATTATTACTAACAAACTATTTATTTTAAACAATGAAATTTTTTCGTGTCATATACACTTTAAACTATTTACTTCATATAGAATCAATACTGAAAGTATTGTTGAAGAGTTCATGTGTACTTGAATTTTTACTGCTCATTTTTTGAACTAATAAAAATGTTACTAATTATAATTTTTTTGGTATGATAATTTAYAGTAGATGATGGTACAGGGATAATATCAGGCTGTTACTGGAAAATAAACAGTTCAACAATAGACCTGTATTGCCTTGGTCAATTAGTGACTTTCCAAGGGAAATTAACCACATTCCGTGATCAGCGACAGTTAACAGTAACTTCCATAGGTCAGTTGACATTTGATATCACTTCTGTTTATGATTATCATCTTTAATTTTCCAGAGTTGTCAAAATCATCATCGCTTTGCTTCTCTTATTTGATTTTTTTTATCCTGAAACCCGGAGCTGCAATTTTGTATACAGGCTTCTCTTGCTAATACTTTGTTTCTATYTTATATAGTTTTAGAGAGTAACCCTAATGCTGAGATTCTGTTTTGGCTCGATGTTGTCAAATTAAACACAGAAGTCTATAGCACTCCATATGTYCTTCCTGATATGGCTAGTGAAAGTGGTTCTTCTTCAAGCACACAACAATTAATGGAGTTCTTATCAAAATACACACAGGAGTCAGAAGTAAATGGATTTTCATTTAGAGACTTGTGCTCTAAGTCAAGTGTGCGGCAAATAGCTCTGACTAGTTTGGGTTCAAATGTTATTGATCAGGTAAAGCATCCTTAGTATCTTTGAGGATTTCGTATTTGGATATGATAGTAATTGTATAAAGTTATTTTGGTTTGAATGCATACGTTTTATAAGGCAAAATGTTTGCARTCAAACTGAAATACTTACAATTACTATAAGTTTCCCTGTTTTATTATTATAGCATTTAAAAATTTTCTTCATGAATACCACCAGGCTAGCAACACAAGATGCTTTTCTGAGATTTGCAAAGTGGTACGAAAGATGCTGACTCAGCTGGAAATGAAAGGAGAAATATATTACAAAGATGCRTCAATGGATTCCTATGAGGTAATACCAAAGATAGCATATAARAAATAAAACTTGCAAATGCTGAAAAACCCATAGCCTATACAGCAGAGGCACATTCCTGTATAGCTTATATAGTATATAGGAGTGTAGGATGTGAATGGTTCTTTCATGAAGATAGCCAATGAGCAGAGGTTATATTACAACTTATTTAAAACTCTCTTCGTTCCTTTCCCACTCCCCCTGCCCCTAAGGCTGAACCCATGGTTGAAGAGGAGATCTGAGACCTACAGCAAAAATGGAGGACTGCAAAAGACTTGATTAAATTTTAATGTACTTTCTAGCTAATGCCTTCATCATGTTTAAATGGCATTTTTTCTTCAGATTATCACAGATGATCATCACTTGAAGCCTGCCATTATAAAAGCTATCAAGGACATTAGTAAAGGTACCAAAAAGACAGCTCTTCAACTTTATATCAACACTTACATGTATAAATTCCCTTACTTAAAAAAAACGTTGGCAGCATAAATCCTCTTTTTCTCTATTATAATATCTTTGTGTGAAATAATATTTAGATGTGAGCTCATTTTCCACAGGCGTCATTAAGTAAACTTTATGTGTGTTCTTCACAGGGTCGCTACATCAAGGTGCTCACATTGCAAGGATTACAGATGCTCTACACTCTACACAAAGTCTTTGTCATGTTGGTTCTGCCAGAATTCTAGATTCTTTGAAGAAACTTATCTGTGAGAGTGAGATTTATCAACAAAGTAATCAGGTGTACTGCATTGTATGATCAAGGGCGGATCCAGGGGGAGGGTTGGGGGGGTCGCGACCCCCCTGTCATTCCTGAGGTCAAATGGGTTTCTTGTGGTAAAAATGTGACTGGGATTCCTTTGCCCACAAAATTTACCCCTGAGACCCCCCCTTCAAAAAACCCTGGATCCGCCCTTGATGATTATGGTGCACAATTACAGGGATGGGGGAGGAATGATTTGAGGGGGTTAATKGCAATTACTCCCCCCACCCCACAATGGAAAATCCTGTATACACACCCTGCATCATGTAGACAGCACATCCATTTAGTCATGTAAGAGCAAAACGATGAGAAAAATGGTGAGATAAGAATGTCAGTTTTATTAATATAATATGTAATTAACTGATCAGATATCTGTAACAGTTAGAAATKCTTCTTTGTTATGTTTCTTATTACTACTGTGATCATTTATGGCAGTCCAAAATAAATTTAGAAAATGTCTGATGATGTCCAGGTCATGAAACATGAAAAATGATCTAAAACCTGCATTGAAGCAGTTAATCTTGAGTGTCCCACTCTACCCCCTCCCTATACCAAATGTCATTATCATTATAAATAAAATTAAGAGCATTGCTGGGGAATGACGTTTTTGAGCCAATCGAAGAGCAAAAAAGATGCAATAAGAATTTGTGTTCTATACAGCAATGAAAATTATTTAAAAGCAACTTTTACTCTACCTCATACTCAATATCTTGAATTGAAAAATCAGGAAAATATGAAATCCTTTAGTTTCAACTTTTCAAAGCACAGGTAGCCCAAGCTTGGTTTCTGTGGTGTCCTGTTATAAGGAAATGTATGGAGATTCATCAAAAATTTCAATAAAATCATTGAAACGTGAAATAAAGCCTCGAAATTTTACCCGATCATTGAGAAATAGCACTTCTTTTGCTCTGCATGGTTATTTTTTGAATTTAGTCCGTTTTAAGATTTTTTCTTACTGGTGGGGGTGCTTTTATCTTGTCCTAACTTAGTACACCTAATACAATGTTCAACCCCCAGAACTACGCTCTTCTTAATAAGCAAAATATATCATGTATTTTGCTGGACAGTTYCTCAACTGTGCYGAGGTTGGAGTTGCTGCGCATGATAAAAAGCATACTTTGGTATGCACAGAAACTCCAGCCTCAACTTAGAACTATTATTTTATTTTGTGATCGCTGAACGGAAATGTAAAGAGTAGTATTGTTTAAGTTCCTTATTACCTTGGGATACATCGTTGAGGGAAGTTTAATCGCTAACATCACTCGACTGGATGAATAGCTAGAAGTCTAAATATCCCTCATGAATTTGAATATTATATCCACATATTAAAGGGCGCTATATAAATCTTAAATCATAATCATAATCATATGAGGGAAGATTAGACTTATCATCCCTCATGAATATAACCATGAGGTATGATTATAGACTAATYTTATCTTATCAGGACCATGACCCATGACTCAGTAGAAATCTTAGTTGATGCAATGACTTTCTACTAGACTCTGTTTAAAACCTTCGCACTTCGCCACCCAGTTAACTCAGTTGGTAAGAGCGTCKGTCTGTTGTGCGGGAGGTTGTGGTTCAAGCCTCGGCCAGACAAACACTCAGGGTCTTAAAATAACTGAGAAGGTGCTGCCTTTGTAATAATATCTGCAAATGGTTAGACCTTCAAGTTTTCTCGGATAAGGACTTTAAACCGTAGGCCCTGTCTCCCAACCCTTCCTAACCTACAGTAAAATGGGGGACGTAAAATATCCCGTTGCATTATTTGTGTAAGAGTAGGGGATTGTCTCTCGGTTCAATAGCCTATCCCTGTCTGGAGGCATAACACTAATGTACTAACAAATCTTTCATGATTGTAAGCTGTTTGGCTGCTATTAGCGCCTTAATATGCAGTCYGTAAAATCCTCCACTGGTCTTTAATGTAAAGCGCATTGAGACGTCGTAATATTGCACTATACCTCCCATTATTATTATTTGTGGGACCCATTGAGTAGTTGTCACATGAGTTCATCACATCGTGACTCTTAMGATTTGTGAGGTAATAAGTTATTAGCATTTCCGATTTGAAATTGCTCATTGTATACCGATAATGACAAAATGACATGATAAAGATTCCCTAGATTACATCGTAATCAAGACTTTAAAAAAACTGTGATTCATTCTGCTCTTGGTTAACCAAAGTAAACTCCTTCTCCTTACTTTCCTTGGTGTTCATAATATTACAAACTAATTCATGACCYTTTGGGTGATATAGTGATTAATTGTCCCCTCAATCCTGGGAAGGTTTAGTTAAAGTCCTGAYGCCATACCAAAACCTTGGGGACATTTAATCACTAATTATCCTGAGGTCATGATATTACTTATAAAAACCATTATAATTATTTAAAGAATCTAATAAGTTTCATCCTAATGTTTGAATGTATAAAAAGGCTGTTTCAGGGTACATTGAACAATGAAGATCTGGTATAAAGATTTAGYTAATGGGAGAATTATTACTATTAAKTTGGAATTTATTGTATAAAAAATAACAGAAATAAAAGGACCTTTATTTTTTTTCCATTTTGAAAACCAGCATTTTTCCTCACCATGGGCTAGCAAAGCTGATCAGAATGCTTTTTTTTTTTCTATTTTAATAAAATTCTCAAATTCAGATTGTGTTTTATATTTCCCCAATGAAAGCAATTTATTATAAATTATTCACATTCAAGTACACTTAMAAATAGTCCTTATTTATAGGTTTATTGAAAAGTTTCTTTGATGTATTAAGAGAAAAAAAGCAATTCAGTTTTTGATGATGTGACTAGAAATTGAATTAGACTCCTTTAACAACAGCCACGCCTGCCACTGCCTTGCACATTCCCATTGGTCCTGTAACCTTCCATTCACCTATCTTTGGATCAAAATACTCCACAGTGTTACGATAAGACACACCATCATGACCACCAAGAGCATATAACAGGCCAGTCACTACACTTACTCCATGTCCACTACGACATACACTCATTGGTGCTACAAAAGCCCACCTATCCTCGTCTGGGTAGTATCGCTCTGTTTTAAAGAAAATTAACAATTTTTTTAACACAAGCTGTTAGAGGACTTWAAATATGCTGTAAACTATAAATGTTAACAAAATGTGCAGGCATACTATACTGTACCTGAAGTACTCAGGTTAGATGTGCCATCATACCCTCCAGTGGCATACAGGTGCCCATGAAGTGTAGCCACACCCACACCTCCCCTACGTGCCCCCATAGAAGCAACATATGTCCATTCATTTGATTCTGGGTCATARCGTTCTACTGTTTTGAGATAATTGACTCCATCATGTCCACCAACAGCAAAYAAGTAACCTGTGTACCATAAAATAATTAAAATGAGCTAAAATAATATWTTAAAATGAAGATATTACCAAATGTCACTGATGAAAGCCAAAATGATTTATACAGGTAATAAAGTATTAAGATTTTGTTGAACGTTCGTTGCGTTTGTCAACTAGTGTTATCTGTGGTATGTATGTAGTGATGACCTGTCAAGCARCTGCTAATAATCTGCCAACCAACAGCTGACCAACAGTTGGGTCAACAGACGTTTTAAGTCATAAGTCTTTCCTGTAGCTCAGTGGTTAGAGCATCAGATTAGTATCTGGAAGGTCATAGGTTTGATTCCTGTCAGGGACTCTGATTCTTTTCTGAGTTCCTTTCAGCTAGTGACAAATGATTTATTTTGAATTATTTTTACATTTACTTTGTTAGATAATAGAAAAATTTCATCATAYATGTGGCATATTTCTGCTTCTAATTAAAATAATCTCTAAATTCGATATGTTTCCTTGAACCCCCACATTATAATAGCCAGTGGTAAACAAAAGGTCTCTAGCTTTTATTCTTTAAACTATACCTACAAGGAATATAACTCATGGGTCTGGGTTCTATTTCAACCATGTTAGCAGAGCAGTTACATCATTCCTATGTAAAATAATGGTTATCGTAATTTGTATTTTATAAAAGAAATAAAAAACTTGCTTGCTGTGCTCTGTGGAGTTAAAAAGCACTTGGGGATTGGCAGAACGTCACTGCACATCGTGCTTCTCCTAACACTTCTCTTGTGTTCTGCCAACCTCCACGTGCTTTATAACTGCACACAGTACGCACTCTTGTTTTCTATTTCTTCAACAGCACATTTTTACCTGCTGTAGTTGCACAAGATGCTTTTCCTAAGTCATGTGAATTTAAGACTCCCACAGCTACATGTCTTCTTCTGTTTTTCATAGAAGAAGTATATTTCCATTGATCCAGTTTAGGGTCGTAAACCTCCACAGAGTCAAGCACAGAGATTCCATCGTATCCTCCTACTGCATACAGCAGACCACCTAAGACACCTACAGCTACGTACCTCCGTGGATTGTTCATTGCTGCAACAAACTTCCATTGCTTGGTAGTAAGATCAAAGCATTCCACACTAAATATTTTCAATAGATGAAAAATTAAGAAAARTATCAGGCAAGCATGAATGTGCAAGCAAATGATATAACAGAAGTGCTTATAATTTTGATTGAAAATTAAATTTTATTTGCATCATGGGATTATTTGTTTAAATATGTTAAGAGGAAATTTTTTTCAATATTAGGCAATATTTTGGTAATGTATTTTTTTTCAGTATTATTCTGTTTTCATTGCCCTATGTACTCCATGTAATTTAGTTTCATGTTTAAATTGATATATAGACCCCCTCGATGAGTTTTTGCTCTTGGGGTTAATATGTGATTAATATGTTTAATTAAAAAATAAATAACAATTATTCGCCAAAGGCGAAGTGATTATCGGCGAATATTTACCGAGACGCTAGTCTTCGAGCAGCGAGGTAAATATTCCCCAATAATCACTGAGTCTGAGGCAAATAATTGTTTTAGTATAAATACACAGTTGATTCTTTCAAAAAAAGAAAAAAAAGAAGATAAAAGGCATTTTTTCCCGGTAACAGCAACAAAGTGGCTGGCCGCCATTTTGGATTATCGCTGAAGGTGATTATCATGTGATAGTGTGAGTTTCTTGACCAATCAGCGTGCGAGATTTTCTATAATCACCTGCTTATTTTTACTAAATAATAATAATTAAAGCAGGTGCTAGAAATAAACATTGAATCTTCATCATGTTCATAAATTTAGCTCGTTAATTAATTATATATACCATGGTTTGATGTTGAAATATTCATGAATTCTTTACCGGTATTTCCAAATAACATTCAGTCATACATGATCACATATACAAACTGGCTAATTCAAAGTAATTTATTTTAAAAGCCTTGGCCATGGTTTTTGCAGTGAAATCAAATAGTGTGGCCTGGATCCAAAGGACAAGTGACAATTTTTGGTGAGTGGAGAAAATTTTATACACAAACAAGAAAGCTATACAAAAGACAACTTTTGAAAAACATGGAACCAAGAATGAATGAAAATTCTTTGCTGTTGTGATAATTATTAATCTTAGGAATGTTGATGTGAAGCAGGGGTGGCAAAGTGGCGAGAGACACGTGTACCTCTCACAATGTGACCTGTGTTTGACTCCCACAGGGGTCATTAACACATATGAGTAGAGTTGCTTGTTGGTTCTCTCTAAGAATTGTGCCTGGAGGGTCTTTTTTTAGGTTTTCCATTTTTCTCCCTCCACAAAATTCAACTTACAACAATGAAAAGCCACTCTGTCTGTGGAAATCCAATTTTATTTACTTTATTTAGTCAGACTAGCTCACTATACCAGTACATACCTGTTTAAATAGGCACTTCCATCATGACCACCTACAGCATACACTTTATTATCCAAAACACCAATACCAACACCACTCCGAGATACATTTGTGGGACTCATGAGTTTAACCTTGTTGCTATGAAAGTCATACCTCTCAACAATCTTAACTGAATGCCCAGTCGAGTCCATACCACATATACTGTACACTACCCCAATTGTAGAATGCCGAGGACAAAAATTCTTTTTSTCTGGTTCTGTTCTGTGAGGCAATAAATGGACATTCTTTGCCTCATCTAATAAATTCCTACACTTAATGTCTTGATAAATCAGGTCTTCTTTTTCAACTTGGTCAACAAGAAAGTGAGGAGAAAGAAGTGGAAGTCTTATTTTTACAAGGAGTTCTGACAAATAATCYTTTCTGTTCTGCACATCTTGCTTAACCCAAGAAATTAATGCATTATAAACATCCTCTTCACATTCTACATTTAAGTGTTCACTGGAGAGTAAGACTGCTAAGTCTTCCTTGGGAAGAACTAAGAATTCCTCATTTTGTACAACATCAATAAARTGTTCATCGATAAATTTCTCAGAGGCTTCTCTCAATCCTGAGCATGAGTGAGCATCTGCAAATGATCTTATTCCCAGGCAGTTTGAGGGATGAAGTTGACGTCGCAGAAAATCTGAACATGCTTGCTGCAGTGTTGAAAGTTGGAAGAGTGARCAAGCGTACATAATTGCTTGGACGTTGTCCGTCGTKATATCAAGCTTTCCTGTGTAAGCAAAGTCGACGAGACTTTGAACAGCATCGCTGTCAATGTCTTTAAGAGTCACAGTATCTTCAAAACTTTCAGCGAGTCCTCCAGTAAACATAGCTTGGAAGTACGAACTGAATGAAGCTA
This sequence comes from Actinia tenebrosa, assembly GCF_009602425.1. The sequence continues at coordinate 271,319 of NW_022258748.1, read as the reverse complement.
GGACTAGACGATGTGTTTGTATTCTTTTCTTCCCCACACAGATTATCACATCGCATAGCTGCGCTCGTCGCCTCAAATCGTCCATTACCATCAACGCTTTAATTCCGTGTTTACTACCGGCTTCATACTTAAATATATTTTCGTCTTTTCGAGTTTTTCCTTCGTGTAAGACTCTGTCAAAGTCCATTTGACTTCATCAACTCAGCTAACCCTCGCAACACTACCTGGTAACGAGTCTCCCTTTTCGTCGAGGGTACCATGTCGAGGGTCGAGGGTATACCATGTCGAGGGTCGAGGGTATACCATGTCGAGGGTCGAGGGTATACCATGTCGAGGGTCGAGGGTACACCATGTCAAGTGTTTTCTGAAGCTGAGCACGTATAACAAACAATAATTGGTCCAAATTGAGGAAGTTTACGCACAAACTTGAAAGAACATAGTTTGTTTTCTTGTTGTCTTGGAACACGAACAAAGATGGCGACCTAAGTTTGGCTGCGAGATACGGAGGGACTGGGTAATGCACAGATCAGTATTTGCTAGGATGTTTTAGTATGCGGATTTATCCAAAATACGGTTATACCAAGAAGTTTTCAGCTACTTATTAACTGATACAGCTTCCCTGGGAGAATATCTAACATCGGGTACGTATAAATCTCAAGTTACTTCGCAGTAGGTTTTAATATAGTTAGAAAACTCATTCATAATTCATGAAGAAAACACAATAGAAATCATGACCATGAAGGTGATTTTATATCTGATTAAACATTACATAGATCAATGTTTCCGCTGAAAATTCTGTTTTAGTCGAAGGTTTCTTAAATGTCGTAATTCCAATTTTTTTCTTACAAACTATTATCGTAGGAACATTCAAGATCGGGGTTTTCTGGAAAAAAACCCGCTTTGTATACACCGCAATACGCTCTTCAATTGTCTATTAAAATGACTACATATTTACACGGGGTGAGCGATTCAAACAACACTGAAAAGCAAACTCCCCTAACTCGCTAAATAAAGCCCAAATACCCAAAGAAACCACACAACGATGTTTAATAACTATCAATCTTTATTGTCGAAGAGTATTCAGTCACGAAAGTACGTTTTCGAGTGAATTTTTGAGTGATATTTGAAAYCACTTATAAATCCTAAGATTTCAAACTCAAGGGTCAACACAGGAAACCCAACTACCAGAAAATTTGATTATATCTTTCATTTGATTACTCGAAACTGAATTTTCTTCTGTGCTTCAATAAGATCTATGGGAAACAACAAAGCCTAGCATGATTAGGGAGCATTTTGTGTTGATTAATCCAATGAAAAATCGAATTTCCAAGCTATTCTTGATTTGAAAATTGGAAATTTCATTTTCAATACTGAAAATTGGTATCGTATGATGAAATCAATTTTCGAATAATGAAATTAATAATGAGTTCTAGGTGTTCACGATTGAGGTAGTTTGACTGTAAAGACTTAAGTTACATAGTATTATTAGACTTAATTCACGGGTTCATTGACGTTACTTTGTGCACCTATGCAGGGTGACATGTAACAATTAAAACTACTCAAATGAAATTTCAAATGACATGATGGAGGTAATACCTAAAGGTTTTGTTTCAAAATGAAGTATAAAAAGATTGATTTTTAAAAATCAACAAAATTCAATTGCTATGGTTAACTTAAACTTTCGATAATGATAACAAATCACTTCTCATTTTCTAAAATGGAAAAGCCCAAAATACTTTGGAATTAGTTGGTATGTAATATATACAGTATGAGTGGCCGTGTCGTATCCAATATATAATCATGATGCTTTGCGGCCAACCTGATTATTAGAATTAGAAATCAGGAATTGTACAAGAGTTATTTTAGATTCCTGTTTGAGAAACCAGAAAACTGACTTTTAGGCACTGCCTGGGTATATTGCATAGGCGAAAATACAAGTTTGAAGGAGATGATGCAGGATTTTGGATTTCCGTTTCCCCCCTATTAATCAGAAATCGCATTTCTGTTTTCTGAATCACGAATC
>NW_022258748.1:258601-269031 GCF_009602425.1 Actinia tenebrosa | reverse complement strand
AATTGTGCCAAACTGATAAATTCAAACTTAGCTAAAAAGATCTCAGTTGTTCTGTCAATGATTATGGCAAAAAACTGAGCTTAATCGATTCCCTAAATGTGCAAGACGAAATTTGAAAGATTCTCAATGCTGGAGGATTCTTACGAGACGTGGAAAGGTATTTAAAAGAGAGTTATCCTAACCGAAAAGTATAATAACTTTTTCACGTGGTTGGTAATCACGTGACATATATTCCCATCTGGGGAGAATCACGGAATCATAATAATGATACCGGCATATTTTGATTTTTCATTGAATAAAAATTTCAAACTTATGTTGCTGAGAAATGTCCAGACTTTCTATCGTTCATCAGTAAGGACGCAGGCTGTTGTTTTTGTTTGGCGAAAAAATTGAGGAAAATTACCGTCGAGAGTAAATTTTTGTAAACAAACGCAGAAGACAGATGCATGATGAGTACGGCGCTCAAAGCATGCTAGTGAAACATCCTCCTTTGAGCCACCTTAAACTGTTACTTTCTTGGTCTATGACGTCATGTGCAAATGAAGAATAGTTTACCCAGAGTTCTACCAGGAATATTTATAAATTATCCGACAGAACTAAACGCAGTAGTTTATACGTGTATGGTGAGCTCACGTTGAATTAGAGCCGTTTGTGTATCTACAATAATCGCCAGGGGCTCTGTTCTGTGAATAGGACTACTCCTGCAAAAATCAAAAAAGAAAAAAAATTTAGCGAGAAAGAAAAAAAAAAAGACAAATACTGGGGAGGGTTAGTAATGTCTAGACTAACGGCACTATTAAACTGCTTGTTTTGGTTACAGGAATAGCTTGACCTGGAGCTAAAAGCTGCTAAGAGCCCAAGATATGTCGGCGAATGTTCCCTCGTTGTGGAAGAAGCGTGGCACCACTTATTCCGAAACTCTATTCCGAAATTTCTGTCGTCACTTACAACACATTAGCGGATATTCATACCCGGGCTGCTGATAATCCTCAATGCAAAGAAGAATTTTTGTTCAGGAAAAATGACGGAAGGTCAGAAAGACACAGACTTCTCTTGGAAGAGGTATGGTTAGCCTAACTGAGTTCAGTACACAGTACAYTTTTAATCCATATGTGCATGCAATGCAAGCACAGGGAGGAAAGGGGCGTCTCTAGGCAAATGGCTGGAACAACACTTTCCTGAAATGCAAGCCGGAAACAATAAAGACGCCCCCTCCCTCCTGGCACGCACACACATATAATATACATACGATCAGTGCACTTCGGTACGTGTCATATATTACTGATATTGTGTACCTGGCGCTACAATATGATGATTTAGTCTGATGGCTATACATCTTTGGCGCCGAAATTTGGAATCGCAACAACTTCATGCACTAGTCAGTTGAATTTCYCCCGGACAGCGCGGGGAATGGATGAGCGCCGGAGACCGTAGATTGCATTTAACAGCGTTAATGCATAGGGAGACGGGCAATTTAACACGTTCTTCAAGCGGGCATGTATTGGTGGTTTTAAACCATTCCCAAGAGGATCAAAAGACAAAGACATGGCAGCCATGCTGGTGGACAGGTACRAAAGGACATATAAAATGAAACGTCTTTTGTTAAAATCCACCAGATGATGTAACGTGAATTAACGAAGGACATGGCAGGGGTTGAACATTTTTGCACTGTTTAATAAACGAGCAGGACTGTTTTATCATGTTTTTAAACCGTGGTTTTAGACCCGATATTACACGATCTGCGAGTTTATTGAACTGCTTCAACAACTTAGGTATAATTAGTAAGCCTTTGGTTGAATAAGTCCGACCATATACGTCACTAACATGGACTTTTTTGAAAGACGTTTGTACATCAATGTCATGCGCMGTGAGGTTTGTACTTACGTCACTGCCATGCGCAGTGAGGCCAAAAAAGGCTTCCACAAGTTGAAGACAACATAGAACATACCCAACTCAAGACAGGGCACTAAACGACCATACCTTGTGGGTCGTCGGTGATCGTACGTGAGACCATGGTTAATAAAGGGGGGACCCTCTATTAACTATGGTGAGACTGACCGTGATGAGGCTCTAAGTCTTCATCTAAACCTGGATGCACCTTTTCTAGCCTTTATCTCAGTGATATGGGGTTTAAAGTACCTGTATGGTCGCTTCTGGTCTCTTCAATAAGCCAGTTCATAGTTTAAGAATCGTTTTCAGTGCGCGTGCAATTTTATCCAAAATTTTCACCTTTTGTCTAAACCTTCTTTTGTTTTTAATTAAACAAAAGATGAGGAATTCGGGATAAGATCGCATGCGCACTGAAAACGATTCTTAAGCTGTGAACAGGCTTAGGCCCCGTCCACACGTATCCGGACATTTTTGAATTTGCAACTTTTTTGTTGCGGTTTGTCCGTTCGTCCACACGTATCCGTCGAATACGGTAGAACGAATCCGCAACTTTTTGAATACGGTCTCCAGAGTGGAAATTTTTTAATACGGTGTRAATCAGGCGTTATATTTTTGAATACGCTGACGTAACAGTGTCTGATCCAGTCTTTTCCGCGCGAGATAGTTARCGCGAGCTCATGGTCATGCTTAAGTGTGCATGCTCTGTTGACCTAAGATATTGATTTCCGGATACGTGTGGACGAGGCCTTCTTGGTTCAAAGGCTCATTAATTATACCTAAGTTTTTAAATAATTATGGTTCTGCTTTCTATGAACTCATAATGCCAAAATCAGAAGGAAAAAATAGGGGCCTTGATGACCATGATTAATTTTAACATAACCTTACATCGACAGTAATTATTCAACTCCCTGCCCCGTCTTGTGTTTTTTAAAGCGTTCGAAGGCGGTCCACCCTTTATCGTCTTAAACTCAATGCTCCTCATAACAGAGGGAAGTAGAAGCTAAGAATCCAAACGTGGAGCTCTTGTTCGGAAAACTGCGCACTGAACCTACTGAGCTGCGTGCCTTAGATATAGCTTGTCAATAGTAGGACGAGTGGCACCCTAACCCTGTCGGCCCGCCAAGGAACTTTTTACTTAGCTAGATAAACTGCTCTCCTTTCCTTTCTTTTATTTCGTTTATGATTTATTTCATGTTTTTTACACCCAAAAGCTTAAGTGGCTTGATGSCGATATTCTGTGCCTTCAAGAGATAGACTCTAGCTACTACAACACTCTCCAAAACGCACTATCGTCCATGGGGTACAGCGGATTCTTCTCAGAGAAAACACAGCAAACCCATGAGGGTGTGGCAATCTTTTCAAGGTCTAATCGATTCAAAATCGTGTCGTCTCAGACGATAGAACTGAGTCAASTTATCGAAGATCTTCTTAATGATGAAGTCAAGGAGGAGCTAAATGGGGTTTACAGGACTGGGCATGTGTTGGCAATGGCGCGTATCAACTCGTTGAATGAAGACTACAGCATTGTGATAGGTATGTAAGTGGAAACGTTAACTATAGCCTATTTTGAATTGAATTCCCCATCGGTGGATGTACAGTTTTTGTATGAATGGAGTCGTATACATAACAAGATGTAACGTGAAACTTTAATGGATTCCAAATTCAAGTTCATTGAATGGGTACTACATACTATAAGTTTGATCTGTCCGCACTGTATGTTTTTCTCACCATAACACCTCATGCAACAACTTAACTCTTCAACACTGTATCATATAAATGCGCAAATGTTTTAGAAGCTTTGTCTACCAATTTAGTGGAAAATGTACGAAGTATCTTTCCCCTTCATTCTAATGACATTTGCAGACAAATTTATTCAGGCGTTTATAAAGATATCGAGATGAGAATATTTATAAAGATATCGGTTGTGGCAAAATCTTGGCCACTGAATCTGACTCATTCAGATGCAAACTGGCTTGATTTGTTTCGCCCAGTATTGTTCAGCGCTGGTAGGCTTTTTATAGCCGGGTAGACTTGTATTGGTCCTAGTTTATACATATTAATTTCTTTTGTCTTAGGAAACGTGCATACTCAGTGGCAAGAATGGCGCTATCCTGTCCACATTACCTTACAGATAGCTGTTGCTGTGCAGGCACTTGAAAGATTTTCTGTTTCACTCCAAGCGACTAATGGCTTACACGTTCCTTATATTCTTTGCGGAGACTTGAATGTCGAGCCTCATTATCCCTTTTACAAGCTTCTATCAACGGGCACACTTGACACAAAAGATATARATAACTTAGCGTCTTATGATTATGTCAATCAATACCCTGGTACGACGTTACCCGATAAGGTTAGTACGCATGGTGCAAAAGGCAGCATTTGCTCCACCTCTAAACCTAAACCTGCAGAAAAACACCTTTCTCCTCAGGAAAAGAAGGGGGGGGGGGGGGGGGAGAGAACGAGAGAGACCGGTGGTCGACTTATACGTTTAAGTAATTCAATTTTTTTGTTTTAAGCTCCCTCAAAGTGAATACCATTTACTAGACGTGCTTCGTAAAAATTTTCTTGGCTCCTTAACACCACTTCAGAGTGCCTACAAACAAGTACAAGTAAGCTTATACAACGTCACTTTTTAAATTGTAATACAAAGTTTTAGAAATAGTATATAGGAATTTAATTTCCATAGTTTAGAAGTGGAAGCTTTTTAGACTACAAACCTTGCAACTTGTCATATATAGGCTCCTGTGAAGCGATGAGAAAACCATAATCAAATTTTGGGTTTTTCATTATTTATGGTAAAAAAATGTAATGTCGAAAGCAGACTGAGAAAGGAGCCTGAAGGCTGTTCTCCAATCAACACCCGTTTCTTTGTGCTTCTTTGTGCTTCTTTGTGCTTCTTTGTGCTTCTTTTAATGCAGCATGGCAACTTTCACCCATACCATCGCGACCAGTTTGTTACCTGAAAAACTAAGAAAGCTTAAAGCTTCAAACAACGAGAATATGTTTGATGTCTTTGAATTAAGAACTTTACGTGAATATATTGATCCAAGTACATTTTGGTAGATTAAAGTTAAATATACAGACCGATTCCGAAAGTCGGTCCCAGTTCGCTCTCTGTAGAATTGCTTTTCACTCCCCAAGCACGAAGGAGCGAAATCTACGACCTATGAACAGAAGAAATAAAGTATACTTTTWATTTCAGGGTGTAGAGCCTTCGTATACATGTGTACCACACCTTGTAAGACAAGGGATGACCCTAGACTACATTTGGTTTCAACCAAAGGCCATTAAAGCTGTAGCAGTTCAGGATGTTCCTGAAAAATCCACCATAGACCCACCGGGCGCTATACCTAGTGAACACTATCCATCTGATCACGTGTCACTTAAAGCATGGCTGAGATTGGTGGATTTTGAAACTTTGGACAAGCTGACATAGTCTTTTCTAAAATCTGCTCTGCATGAATTGCATCAAATGCAGGCTTGAAATCAGTAACATATTTTAAAAGAATGGTTGTCTGTAAATATCGGCTACATAGCGTGCAGATTTAAAAAATTGCAATCTCTTAAAAATTGGTCAAAATGAAGATTTTGTAGAGGTATTTACGAAAAACTGATTCTGGCTTCGCGCTCAATCAATGTTGGGAAGCCGTACGGCGATCTTTTAATTTTACGAGCCCAAAATTGAGGGGGGATCGGGAAAATTTTGGTAGGAAAGAGGGGGGATGGGCAAATTTTTATCAGAAAAATGGGGGGATGCACAATTGTTGGAAGAAGCTACAAGCCTTGCTTCGGGTGGATTGTATTTTTTTGCATGACATTAAGGGGGTGTTAAGAATTATTCTGGACATTTCAAATTTTCACCTGCCCCCCAATCCCCACCACCCTCTGCCATACATTATGAACGCAGCCTAAAATGGGAGCTGTGACTCACCTTTGGGCTGGGAAAATGGAGTTTTGAGCAAACAAAGGCTGGGACTATGGGGTTTGGTCAAAATGGGCTGCTGGGAAATGGGATTAGGCCGGTGACACTATTCAGAACCCTCAAATGTTAGTCTAATATGTCTCTTATCTACTTGGGGATTCATGCAAAGGGTTGATGGATACCCATGATATGACTGTGCACGACGCAAAGAAAAAATATCATGATAACGGTTATTTTGATTTCTTGGTTTTTAGCGATTTTGAATTTTTAACATTGTTTGACTAGTTTTCCTCCTTTTTGACTTTCTACGATCTAAGTTTATCAGGTCATCTTTCACATGACAAAATATAACGAATTCGACCGCTATGGTAACTTTTTACTCAGCAAAACCAAGATTTGGCATAATTTTAGTTTTTGCAGCACCGAACGGTTTTTATAGCCAGTTCATAATTTAAGAATCGCTTCCAGTGCGCATGCGATTTTATCCCGAATTTCTCACTTYCTTTTGTTTAATTAACGACAAAAGAAGGTTTAAACAAAAGAAGATGAGGAATCGGGATAAAATTGCATGCGCACTAACCGAAAACGATTCTTAAAGTATGAACTGGCTTTTCTGTGTTTGGGCTACCTGTGTTCATTATGGAACATGTGACGTCAACTCGGTAACTGATTGGCTGAGTCCTAAAGCTTCGCTAGCAACCGGGCGAAATACAAAAACAGTAGAGAAAAGTCTTGGTCGATCAAAACTTTTGACTTAACTCTTACTTTATATCTAAACCAAGCTACTGAATTGTCACATTAATGGAGCATTTATTAATAGGATTTCTTTTTGGCTCTTACCATGCACAAAAATTTCAGGAATACTGGTGGTATTGATGAGGATCAGGTGAGTTTACTCGTAAGAGTGACACTGGAGTCCTTTCTTGTTATTACTTAGATAAGCTGAACTAATTAAGACTTAAAAGAATCTATTGTAGCCTGTGTTTACTAGAATAATGATCTTTGTTGCACAAGACAGTTATTTGAAGATGTAAACTGTTGATCTGGAAGTCAATTTGTCCTAAACACAAATAGTGGATGCTTGGTGAGCGCTAACTGCAATCCTTTGATTCATGTGTTGATAGTCAATGAATATTTGTTTTATCGAGTAGATTTACAGTAAACTGTTTAGTAATTTTAAATAAAACTGTCTGTCTACTGTATCCGTCTACCAATCATTGCATGTTAGGCGATCAAGGTTTTATTTTTGCATTTGTAAGTCTCAGGATTAGTGTTCCGATAATAAATCTCTGCCTCTAATCATTGCGTGTTAGGCGATAAAGGTTTAATTTGTGCCATTATTTGGAGCATTTAATGCAAAGAGTGGGTGTTTAATACTGAGCTCAGAGTTTCCTGGTATTGAATATATTGCCTAAGATGTTATCATAATAAAAGCAAAATTTCTAAATTTAATATAATACTGAATTGAAAGCTGTTTTGGTGATCAATAATATGTTATAAATTTTGCTTTCTGTTTGTTTTGGGGCATGTGGTTTATCAAAGCACACAGCATGTATGGGATTTCATCAAGATTATGGCTATTTTGGCTACATGGAGTTATATGGGGAACTTAGCTGGGGATTGGCAGAACACTTGAGGAATTTTGAGAGGCACAGTTGGCCACACACTTTTCTCATTTTCTGCCAATCTGTGCAATCTTTATAACTGCACACATCAGTGCAAGTATGCATGTGTTTGTTTTAATTTGCTTATGTAGTTGTAAAGAAAGAAATATTTAGAAACAGGGCTAATTCTAATTGCAACAGTTATGATTGTAGATCACTCATACTGGAAATATTGGTTATATTTTTAAAATATGTCTTAGTCTATATGCATGTTTCAAAGCTAATATAAAAATGATGACTGCTTTTCTAGATCTAACACTTCTCTCAAAAAATGACATGTTCTTTATTGATCATGTAGTAATATGGCTTTCATAAAATCAGCTTCATTGACTTGATGTTGTTTTACAGGTCTAGTATCCAATAGCAACATCCAAAGCAACAAAATGAATGGTTATACTAAAGATAGCAAAGAGTTAAGTTCAAGCAATATCCCAAGCAAGAGTCAGCGCCTGAACTCTCCTAATACAAGCCAATGGGAGCTTGACGTTAGAATGATGATGTCCACAAATCAGTGGCTAAAGGTATCTGGAAATTATAAATTATATGCTCATCATCTAAGGAACTGAACTGCATAAAAAGCCAAATTTCTCTGAGTCTGCCTATACCATGCATCCTTGCTCATCTATGATGTCTAATTATATAAAACACAGAAAAGAGCACCTCGATATTAGTAAGAGGGCAAAGGTTTAGCTCAAAATAGCTTGCCCACCAGAGCATGTTTTCCATTCAATTCCTTATAATGAGATAATCATTTTTTATATTCAACTGTTCATTTCATTAAGGGGGTGGGGTCATGTGACCTGTTATTGCAAAATGCCTTTTGCATAAAATGAATTTTATTGTATTTTAGATATTTTGTTGAACCACAGTGCATGATATTTAATGCACACTCCTCAGTGACATTGAACTCTGACCTTATTTTATGCAATACATTGATAGGTTCATGGATTAAAAAAACGCAAGCTAGATATGACACAGATACTACCTTCCATTGGATTTAGACATTCTGATGGTAAGAACTCACCTAGGACTAATGAATACATAATTAGTACTAATGTGACAACTTGTCAAGTTGAACATGATGAGGGATTAAAAGATATATAAGTTATTTACTGGCCAGGAGGTCCRGATAGGGAAAAACTGTGCCCAAAATCTTGAATATATGGACCAAGGCCGTCCCTATCCAGACCGACTATAGGAAAATAAATAACTTTTTTCCCCCGTATTTTTTTTCTTCTTGTTTTTGTAATTGTTTTGTTTTGTTGTTAAGCGGCAAAGGATACCGGACTGCGTGCGTGGGCAGATACTGACAAAATACTGCCTGCTCAAATAGGCAATCAGAAAGCACAATTTTTTAGGATACCTGACTGGAAAATAATAATATGTGTTTTAAAATCCCAGTCTACTGCTGATATGTAATAAGTTGAACGTGACGAGAGACTAATAGATGTAGTATTAATCCCAGTCTACTGCTTATATGTATTGATGATGTTTCTTGTCTTCTCTTAAGACTATGTACAACCACTGCAAAAGCCAGTTCGTGCCAGATATTGCAAAGGTCTCTTCACACAAGTGCCTTATAGAGATGGCTCTGTATATAACGTGAGTTTCATAGTACATACATCTCATACAGTCACCTTATTATTAATAATGATAATTAAATATTTACATATAATTATGTCTTCAAATTATGGTACCCTTGTAAAAAACTGGTTCTTTAGTTCATGACTTTATGAAAATGTCCTTTTTTGTACTGTCAGGTTATTGCAAGCAAAGAGAAATTACAGTCAATAGAGAAGCAATTGAAGCAGCTGATCAATCTATACAAGAGAAGACTAGAGTGGCTCACTACAGAAAGGTTTGTATTTCAGCAGGGTGTTACCTGATGTAACATGTACTGTAGTACTTAATTTTCTATTTTTTGAATCAGTCGTAGAGTATTTGGTGTAATTGAGGAGCGCAGCATTACCATAGTCCTTGATGTAGATGTTGCATCAGACACCCAGTTTGACATCTATCGACATGCACTGATACAAGTCCTCAAGGAGCAAGTCATGTTTATAGCTAAAATAAACCTTATAAGATGTGCTGCTGACATACATATCTGGCAGGACCATGCTGTTTGTGTTACTCTGGACAGCATGGAAGATGCTCTTAACTGGATTTGGAAACTAGAAAAAATTGTACCGAGGTCAACCACCTGTACAGTGGAAGCATTGACTAAGGCTATTAGTGATCAACAGGTACATTATTTAATAAATTATCTACTACACTAACGTGACACTAACATGAATTGTATTGAAGCATGAAAACATTGTGCCAGACAGTAAAACCACAATAACTGGACGAAAACATTCACTGGCATCCTGAGTTTTTGAACATTCACATGTACTCTGTTCAAATATTTTGTATGGGATGTTGAATTCTTGAGTGTGTGCTGTAATTAACTCCTTCAAAATCGTCATTTTGGTCCTTGAATATTCCTTGAAAACTCCTTGAATATTTTCATGAAATTTTGCACTGTAGACTCAGTCTCCAGCCCTCAGGGTTTCTTGAACCTTACATGATGATAATCATTTCAATTAAGCAAAAGGTTTAAAGTATCTGACATTTGTAATGTCTTAATTTGAAGTTCAACTGCTCTCAGTGGGCTGTGATATATAGTGCACACTTGACCTTTTCCAGTGCTCTATTTGATATATTGTGTTAAAGAGAAATCAAAACAAGCAGCTACATGTACTGTTATTCACTTGTAATTCACCTAATGTTTCCGTGTTTACTATTTGACAGATTGAAGCTGTAAATTTATTTACTGAAGGAAATGCTTCTGATGGTTCTTTTGAATTACTTAAAAGAAAGGTAATAACTGAAAGATGAAGAAGACAATAATAGAGCTGATAATGATGAGGGTGGAATTAATGATAGTGAGGATGATGATGATGATAATGCTGATG
>NW_022258748.1:214459-227193 GCF_009602425.1 Actinia tenebrosa | reverse complement strand
GTGGGGGGGGGGGGGGATAGGCAGATCGCATAAATTCATTGATACCCCCTAAATATTTATCTTAAAGAAAGAGGTTTCCAAGTCCCATGTGTCCCTAAATGTTGGGGATATGAAGGAAAGTCTGCTAAAATATGTCAAAGAATCTGGCTGGGATGTGACATTACAAAATAAAGTATACAAGGAATTCAAAAGGTATGTTTTAGCATGTCTGACTGTCTGTCTGTCTGGTCAGTCAACAGTCCACAGGGATGGCGGAACAGTTTTTAAAGTAGGGGGGGGGGGGGGGGGGTCTGTTGCAGACCTCTCCTCCCTTTCTTGAGGTGAACTTTTTTTCTTATTCCTAGGCAAAATAAAAATGTAATTGTCATAACAAATTATTATTTTCAAATTATTTCCTTCCAATTCTAGTGACCCAAAAATGGGCCGTTCAATTATGCTTGCACTCTATTATTGTATGGAAATTTAGCTACATGAATTACACACCATTATTGGCTTAAATGAAAATCTTGCAAGAGCAACAACTTACCTTCATGCTTTGATGCTTGCTTTTTCCCTATTTGCTTTGCAAGTGAGTCTGTGAGTCTCAGAGACATCAGCTTGGAGCAAGTCTACACTCCAGCATGAATTCCTCTATTTTCTGTCTGTCTGTCTGCCTGTCTGTCTTTGCATTATTTTTCTATTAATCAACACAACGACACTGTGAATCCCATAATGCATTTCTTTCTTTTCAGGAACCCTTTACCTGATTCAAATGACACACCAGAATATGCTAAAAAGGAACCACTTGCATTCATCCGTAAGGCTCAAGTGAGTAAATGGTTGAGGCATGTTAATAGCGACAGACCACAGTTGTGTGAAAAGTGGTTCTGTGTGTCCTATGACAGATTAAACATGTTTCACTCATACATTTATTTAAAATATATATGTAAATCTACTTTTAATTTCCTCTTATTTCTTTAGGCCACTTGGGAAAAGAGGATTGTAAAAAGTATCAATAGCATGTGTACAGAGTTAAGCCTTCCTCTCGCAACCAAGGTAATAAGGGAGAGCAGTCCTTTTTTAAATGACCTATATTAGGCTGCGTTCGTAATGTATGGCAGAGGGGAGGGGAGGGGGCAAGTGAAATTGAGGGGGGATTGGGACAATTTTGGTAGGAAAAAGGGGGGATGGGCAAATTTTTATCAGAAAAATGGGGGGATCCACAATTTTTGGAAGAAGCTACAAGCCTTGCTTCGGGGGGATCATATTCTTTTGCATGACTTTAAGGGGGGTGCTAAGAATTATTCTGGACATTTCAAATTATCACCTGCCCCCCCCCCCATCCCTGCCATACATTGTGAACACAAACTTACTGTATATACACGTACAAACCCTAGGAAACTAAAACGAAATTTTACTCATTAAAATGGCCTAATCATCTATATATTCATAAAACATTTGCTTAATATCCTTTTTTATAATTCAAGCRCTCTGCAGTGGATCAGGCCAATATGTCTTCTAGATTTGAAACTCTGGGCTGTGAGTTAGATGAAAAAGGTAATAAATTATTATTTAAATTAAATAAACTATTTTTACTGTAGCTGTTATAAAAGTGACAATGTAATTTGTTTCATTCATCAGAGTTTGAGAAAATTAAACCAGTATATGCTCCAAAAGACTTTTTCGAGGTGGGAGTATAAGTTTATAGTTATTGTCATATAATAAATTGCCTATTTTTTTTAATTCATCTATTCCTTAATCTATCCATCCCTTTACCCTAGCCATTTGTCCCATCCATATATATTTCTATTCCATTCCAATCCATTAATCCYACCAATCTCATCTTATAAACCATCCCATTTATCATGACCATATATTCAATGTTATTTATTAACAGGCTCTAATTGCTGTTGAGAATCCTAATTTTGCACCTTTACGAAAAACGCAAAGGTACTAGTCATTGCAAAATCAAACATTGGAACTAGATAACTTTTTTATTAGTATTTTATTGTGTAAATATTTTAAGATGCTTCATTGGCTGAGAAGTATTTTCTGTTTGATCCTACTAAGCTTTATACCCACAATGTAAAAAACATCTTCTTTTCTTGTCATTTAGTTCTAATAAAGGATGGGGCTTGATTCAAGTTAATCTATACACCAAAAGTATCCAGGAATTGGTGAGAATTTTTTTCAACTTCAGGTTTATAAAAATCGTTTTCTTTTTAGTTTATAGTTGAACAGGGATAAAGATAACAGCCAGACATCATACAATGTCCCACCAAAATTGGAACTTGTCCAGTAAAATCGTTGCCTTGCTGGTCATTTTGACCAATAACATTGAGCAGTGCAGATTGATACGAGTTATGACAAATAGCTAAAACTAATTTGGCTTGTTATCATGACTGCCAACTAAGTAGCCTTTATTTTTAGCACTACTAAATGTTTTTAATCTGATAATTTCAGTATAGGACTCAGTATAGAACTGGTGGTTGGAATTTTTAACTGAAATTCTTTTGCCTTTTTTATTAGAGGTCAGCATACCAAGAATTAGAGCCTGGTACAAGTCAGTGTGGAGTGGATGATGCACCAAGCAGTTCTACAATAGGTTATAAGATATTCATGGCTTTCTCATAGATTTGAAGGAGATAAAACTCTGTACAAATAAACTTCATGTTTGCATCTTTCACCATTAATATTTATTAGTTTTATTTATATATCAATATATATATAGATTCATTTGAAAGTGATTGGTTCAAGCTTGGCAAAAAAGGTAAGTAATAAATACAACTAGCACATTTCTATAATCTGCAACTTACTATTCACTTGGCACATAATATCAGATTTATGTTGTATTTAATAAATGAGCTGGAGTGTTTTATCAGGTTTAAAAGCATGAGGCGTAGCCAAGTGGTTTTAGGCATGAAAAAACATGATCTGCGAGTTTCGATAGAAGTTGTACATCAATGTCATGCACAGTGAGGTTTGTAAGTCACTACGATGCACTGCAAGTGCAAAAAATGCTCCCACAAGTTGAAGACAGCATGCCAAACAGGTGACAGGGGCACTAGTAGACAAGATTTTGTGGGTTCATCAATGATAATGCAAGACCTTATGAAGCTCTTAAGTCTTCCTAAACTTGGATGCAATTTTATCTCTGATAAACCTAAGTTGTCCTCATAATTTAGTATTCCTTATGTGAAGAATACAGATGAAATCTTTATATAAAGAYCTGATCCTTATTAATAATCTTTAGATTGAAGAAGACTTCTTCAATTTAAARAATACTAATAAGGATCAGATCTTAACTTTTCTTTGTTGTTACCGRTAGTTATCCAGAACACAAGTGCTATTGCAGCTCGTCAGTATGCTAAGTACGGTTGTCCTTCAGGTCTGAGAGGGCAGATATGGCAACAAATTCTCTGCCTTAAAATTGATGATGTGGTAAGATTCTATCATATTCCTGTGCCCCATCATGCATGAGCACTCTTGATGCTATTTATGGAATCATTGGTTTGATTGTTGTTGTTGTTGTTTTTTTTTGTTTGTTTGTTTTTTTTTGTATATGCATAATAGTCTGCATGCTCCACACGTACCTGATTAATTTGGCTCATGTTATCTTGTGTTTCTTAAAGAATGTGAGCAAACAGAGTAGAGCATGCACAGTACGCATGTGCAGAAAAACAAAAGATTGCAAAATGTAATTCTAAAATTAGCATCAAGGGGTACCATTGATGGTTACAAGCATGGATACCAGAGATTCCTTCTCTTGGTTCATTTTCTCTTGATGTGGTCTGGCAATAAAATAATATGAAAATGAATGCTTTAACTCCAAGAAAGAAAAAATTCATAAAGAGTTCATTGTTTCTTACAAAGGAATTTTACTGATTCCTATTTTCTCAAACCTGTAGAGGGTTTTCTGAGGGTTTTTATTATTTTAAACCAGGATCTACTGTATTTTGAGCAGCTCAAGAATAATGTTATTCAACACAGCATGTTAGTTGACACCTTGGTAATGAAGGTAATTAAACATGAACACTTCAGTCTTGTTATTCAAAGGTTGTATCCCAAAGGTAGACAGAGTATGAAAAAAGAGGAAATGATAATCAATGTAGATAAATCTTGCTCTGAAGTATGTTTTGATGTGGCTTGGCTTTCATTTTAGGATATTAGAATGACAGCAACAAATGATGATRATTATTTTGTGTTTGAAGATCTATTGTATCAGGTAAGTACAACTTCAGTCTTTCCTGAATTATGCAATGCCATCTAAATTTTCTATAGAATGTGAAATGTGTATGTTAATTATTTTCATCACAGGCCTTGCTGGTATTTACCAGAGATACAGCAGTCTTAAACCACTTCCAGAATTCCAGTGCAACACCACCCAAATCATATATAAGAGGTACTAAAAGCAATGCATGCATCATACTTTAGTCCTTGTTGGGGTTACCTGAATAATATAATACAATCAATCAATGCATGGTCTTTAAATAATATAGTAACATACATTCATCTCATTTACATAGCATGTCAATAAAAGCAAAGCTAAAGGACAGACATAAGAACATAAATTACAGTGGGACGCGCCTAACAGTGGCCACTCAACTCATTTTTCTACCAATGCCTTTGAATCCTTTCCTGCCAAGTGTTTTCGTCAATTTAAAACACATTTTTCCAGTCCAGTGTTAGCCAGCCAAGGRACCAAAATAGGTATCATGTAGGCAAATTATTTATTTAAGTTTATGTTGCAAAGAGTACCAAATACTTTTCAAATATTTACATTCACGCTGAGTGCAAATACATGTGCAAATGCACAAATTCTTTTTTTCTGATTGGCTAACTAGCAAAAAAATAAGTAAGGCGGCCACGGTTAGGTGCRTTGCAATGTAATAAATACATGTAGAAGATTTGTATTCAGCATAGAACAAATTCAGACACTCATGTTACATATAGCTTAATTCTAAGGTATATTTTTATGACTGCTCTTCTTATGTCCTATTCATGCAAAAAGGAAAATTAGGAATGCAAGAGTTTGCTGTTGTGTACCCACCAAATGGTTAGTTAAAAAACTTTGTACATGTTTTATTTGTTTCTCTGCTGTAATAGTTTCTAAATGTTAAGCTTTGTTTATTTTATTTTCAGGGGTTATTCCATTCCATGGATTTTCTATGCATGGTAAGCCATTACTACTGATTGGCATTATCACCTAGCAGTTACTGTATGTTGGATTTGCTATGTATATACTCAGCGCCAAAGCACTTGATAAGGCTTTCATACTTCTTTTTCATTGTTTTTATAGACTGCTTTATGATAATGCCTCTTTTGATTGATATGCATTAATACTTGAACACTTTAATGCAGTAATCCATGCCAATTGATCTGCTAGCTATCATTCAATTAACTACTTACAGCTATAACATTATTCCCCTTTACAGTTTCCTGCACCATTGAAAGGCATAGCCATGTCTGTGCATCAAAGTGAGGACAGTGGTGACCTTGCAATGATAGAGACCTTTTTTTAACACCTTGTACAATTATTCATGTCTCTATTATTGCAAGGTCACTGCCCTTCTAGCTTCAATGAACAGGCAAGGTTACTTTTCAAGTTGTTGCAAGGAACTGTGGGCAGGACTATTGTAGCCTTCAGCTGTTTTTTTTTTCTCATATTCTAGCCGCACCCCTGTGTTACATGTGTTCACAAGCTCCTCAACTGTACTTTTTATTCAGAGAGGTTTACACAAGGTTTGTATGACCTTGATTTTTGTTTGATTCAAAACAGACTTTAATAATTTTAACTTTTTGTTTTGTGTTAAATTCTAGATATTTCTTCAGATTGCACACAATTTCATCTCATCCTGAGGTCAGTGAAATCAAGGTTTTTGTTGCAAGGGAGGGCTGAGAAGGGTATTGAAGGAAGGGGAGGGGTGGGGTAGGGGTGGGGGTGGGAATGAAATACTGGAAAATAGGGAAAAGGGTGGAGAGGAAGAAAGGAAAGGGAATGCATTTCATATTAGTACAAACAACAAGCTAGGAATAAAAACTCACTAAATAAAAAGTAATGTGCTTATGTGTTACAGGGAATCCTATCGTTGTGTATTCTGTTTGAGAATCTTCTCCAGACACATGAACCATCTTTGTTTTATCATCTCAAGGATGTAGGGGCTCCACCGTAAGTATCAACCTTCCCAACACATTCATTTTAATCTCAGTAAAACATGATGCGAGGATTACTCATTTTACTTATGCGATTTGCACACAGGTTAAGACTCGTATTCAACTGGATGGTCTATGCCTTTTCTGGTTATCTGGCAACAGAACAAGTAAGTTTGTTTGTCAGCACCTTTTCTCCCCCACCCCCTCCCCCGACATCATCAAAACCCTCCGTAGGAAAACATTATCCTTTGACGTTTAAAAAGTGATTTTCTTCATTCATTAAAAAGTGAAAACGATAATTGATTGTTGGTATTATCTGGATCAGGTTCTTTTACTGTGGGATAGGATACTCGCATATGATTCAATGGAACTCTTGTCAGGTATAATGTTTTGTCATTTTTTTTTTCTTTCTTAATCTTCCTTTTCTCTCTCAGGGGTTCTTCCCCCTTTCATAATAGTTGTCAAAGATGTTTTTAAACCTATTATATTCGTTCCTCTCCCAAAATAAAAGCAGACACAAGCTTGTGCTTCAAACTCTTGATTCGTGAGTCTAGTCTACTCTAACTATATACATAAGTCGTATGTGTTTGTCGTTTTTTGTTAGTTCTTGCCATGGCTATCTTGTCAYATCGTCGCTGTAATTTGATGGAAGTAACAAGTCTACAAACTGCACAGGTAACTCTTTCATTTCTACCCTAACTGCCTTCAGAAACATAAGCTTTAAGAACAGGGGTGTAACGAGGAGTATGCACCATTTTCCCGCCAAAACACACGCGTGTGCGTTTCATCTTTGGAGTTTATCCACAGGTTCAGTGCTATCCATTGCTATCCCCTTCTTTCTCAAAAAAAATTTTCATTTTAGAAAAGATTTTCCGTGTATAAAATAATTCGTTTTCTATTTGTCATAGACTGTCCTGGCAGATATTTCAACCCTTAACGTCACAGCTCTTCTGCAGTACGTGTTGTTCCTTAAGCAGTACGACACTTCTTTTCTTCACGGCGGCTCCTGAACAGTCTGGCAAATTTTACTCTTAAAACAAGCTTTGACCACAGTTGTTTGTAAAACTTTTAGGTTCCGTGTTAAACGCGGCACTCAGATGACTCCCCGCGGGAAAACGCTATCACACCGACTGTCTGCTAAAAAAAGCGCACTTAAGTCCACTGTTTTTGGYTTCTCACTTTTTCTGTTGTCCCATTCTGGCGTTATAATTATTTGTAATGTTGTGTGAACTAGCTGGAACCAAACAAAACACGTACACAGAAAATTACTTGTAACTGTACACTTTTCATACAAGAGTTTCAATAGATACTTTGCTTTTTTGAATAGAATTTCACTAGTGGTTTTTGTCAAAACAGTGTCACAAAACCTCAGAAAGCAAAAGTTATGTAGTGTTTTACTCGTTTATTTATTTATTATTGAAATAAATTTATTTTGCACAGTATTTATTCTTTTGCTGTAGTTACTGCTAAGTTTGAAGCATTATCTTGATGTTTTTGTGAAAGACGTACACAATTTTTTAATCCTTTCAATTTTCTCTTCTTTTTATCTGACTTCCAAAAACTTTTTTTTTTTTGTAAAGATTTTAAAATCGAAAAGCTCTCTTTCAAAATTCAGTCTTAACTACAACTTCCGTTCCAAGCAGCTTGCCTTTATACAAAGGGTTCGTGCTACTCCTTAAACTCCTTGAAAACTCCTTGAATTTAATTCACGTTTTCAACGGGGCACTTGAAAAACTCTTAAATAATACGATTTTAGCGAAACTCCTTGAAAACTCCTTGAATTTCTGCTTTGACCATTACTTGCATGATTCTGAAATAGATCTAGTCAGAAAGA
This sequence comes from Actinia tenebrosa, assembly GCF_009602425.1. The sequence goes on along the minus strand of NW_022258748.1, from coordinate 219,227 downwards.
TTGGAATTTCTGAAAGTCGGCCACCGTGTAAAACCTTGGCATATTTAGCTGAACATACTCCTTGAAAATTCATTTTTGGGTCCTTGTAAACTCCTTGAATAGTCCTTGAATTTTAAGTGGTTACTTCAGCACGAACCCTGTTTACAAGTCTGTTGTCGTTTTTGTTTTATTACTTCTCAGAAATGATAAGTCCGTTAATCCCATCTATCAATTACTGACCAACCGCGTTCCAACTGTTGGCACTGTGTGTATTGTCAAGGTCTGTTTACAAACCATTGACCTCTAAGAGAAACAACAGGTCTACCAATAATGATGTTGTATTGAGCAAAACTTCTGAAAGACATCGGGTCTTTGTCAAAGAACGCTGAGCCGTATTACTGGACAGTTTGCTGAAAGTTTTTCCATAGCAACCTCCTGAAATAGTTAAAGTCACCAAACAGAATTTTATCGCTTTTCTTTTGTAATAATTTTGAAATATCAACAAGTCAACAAGATTGAATTATTGTTGAATAGAAAATTGACATTCCAAAAGGTTGCTAGGCAATTTGTTTTACCAAATTGATCGAACGTGTATCAAGCAACACACAAGACTTTGGCACAGGAACTGGTCGACATTATCAACATTTCAAACATGAGGGACCATTCAACGCCAGGTAAGTCGTAATATTTGTAATATTGATAATTCATTCACAAGTCGCGTGAATGTACATCTTTGTTGAAAGAGCTTTGGCCTATCCAGAGACTAGACATGAACTTTTTACGAATATCAGTTTGTTAATAATATACAATACCGTCCTTTTCTTATCATCTACAGGAAGTCAGCAGAGTGGCAACCGCATGATCCGTGGACATTCTGCGTACAGATCAACCTACGCTAGCAACTACCTCGGTACTCTTAGCACCCCGGTACCTAACGGCAGGTACGAAAATGTACTATACTTCAGTACTAKAATTAATTCAGACATTTAAAAAATGGTTTTGAGTAAATCATGGGGATATCTTACTACTGAATTTTCGTAGTGTATACTGCCAGTTTCTCGAAGTATCAATTGGGTCATCTTTTGTCATACATACTAAACTATTTGTCCACCTATACTGTACATGGCAAGAGCTTCTCGGTAAACCAACGGGGTATTAAGCCGTACGTTTAGATTAAAAATCTAAATGGCCTATTAGCAAACGCTTTAAAGTTTAGTCTACAAATTTTCAGAAAGTTGATCAGTTAAAGGATAGTTTTTATTCCTCATTTTCTGCAGAGTTCGAACATCGCAGTTCTACCCATCCGGCAGGCCTCCCATAGCCTCCACATATCAGGCAGATTTCATGACCTTCCCCGTCAACAAAAGAGTGTGTATTCCTTACGGATCCTCTTCAGGATACAGAAAAAACAATCCTCATCCTCACAACATGGAAGCAGCCTTTAAACATCCAAATAAAGTGAGTTACGTGGTTCTTACACAGCCTAATTGATTCTGACTTTTTTATTTTATATCGAGCGAAATGTTAGTTCCCATTTTAGATCTTAAGTCGTAAAACTAGTGAAGAAAAAATAATATTCAAGAGAATGAGACATAGGGTATGATCATGAAATGATAAAACTGATTAGGCCCATGCTAAAGCGCCTCTAGTACCTAACTATAGCTTTCTTTTTGGTATTTTTTACTTGATACTTTAATATTTGTTATAGGATTATTTTGTGTGGTCGCAATATCGTCGACTTCCTCCTTTAGGAGATAATGATGGAAGTGTAGACAGTCAAACGCTGCTGAAAAAGGTTTGCCAAGACAAAATTCGTTCCATCTACCAACAAGACTTCAAAGATCCTCCATATGCAACAGGTAATTTCTTTGAAAGCATTATGTCAACATGGCAGGCATTCCCACCGCCTTGTTCTTCTTCCATACTTTTATTTCAATGTATGATACATGAAAAGTGAAACTATAATAATTTCATTTTAACTTTGGTCTTTTTGCTTTTTTTGCAGATTTCCCAGTTACTACACCTTCAACTCGTATGAATAGTGGTGTTCCTCAAGGTTCAAGTTTGGGTCCCCCATCTAGTGGACAGTATTCGGAGTTACTCAGTTGACCATCATTTTAAAAATATACGTAATAAGCTACGACTACACTGAATTCATTATGACGAACGTTCCAGTTTATTTATTCAGGGTAATCCCTTCAGACCCAAAAGGACACTGTTATCGATGGTTAAATAAGTTAACAAAACATTAAAAGCAACCTTATAAAAACTGATAAGTTATTTGTGTGAATAAACTACAATTTTGCATTATTTTCCGCTCCTCCTTCCAGTGTAAATGTAACTATCTACTGGCTATAAATACGGTATACAAAGCTATCAGCAATCTATTCAGGTGGAAATGGCCTAATAATACTGCCTAATTATCTCCTGGGATTACAAACAATCACGTATGACTTCAATTACAATTCAATTATCACACACTTAGCGTGTGTTGACAAAGTTAAACGATCCCTACTCGAGCAATATATATACGATAATCAATTGAATAAACATGCAAGCAGACAGTACCTCGGTGTTCTTCAACTAAAGACGAGCGAACACTGCTAGCATCTGATCATAAGAYCACGAGGGTTTTTTGGAAACAAACTTGCTGTCCGGCTTTTTCTTTTGTTTTTATCCTTAGTGGCTTTAGAGAAGCGCTTACGGCTGAACTCGAATCATCCAATCACAGTTAACCTATTATCTCGGGAATTAACGAAAAAGCAAGAATATGCACGCGACTGACAATGTCCTTGGATACCGATAGCTAATAGACTAAAGAACTTCAATAAAAACTACTAATTTTTACGCCGCGGCTTTTTGACAAACTTCAAACTGGGTGAAAATTTCAAGGTAAGGTAAAGTTACATAATGAAATCCTTAATGGTACAAATCTTTGCAGTTCTTTTTAGAACTCTTATTTTAAAAGCATAAAGTTTTAAAAACTATTTGTTTGGTTGATTGTAATGTGTACCTCATGGGTCAAAGATTTGTGTCGTGTTCAATAGTTGTCCGACCGGTCGACGCTGCCTAATGTCTAATGATCGATATCAGTGTTTAAGTCTTTTCCAGCTGGCAGACTGACTTGTCCGTGTAATGCTGTAACTGACAGAAGATGTCGTTTCCTTGAGCAAAGCATTTGTTGAATTGTTTGTTGATAAGGATTATCATTACTACGACAAGATGCCTTATCAAAATAACCGTTATCTCCCACCAATCGGTAAGAAAAACTATTTGAATAGCTGTTCTTGGCCGGGAAGAGTGTCAGACAGTCATGATTAAGAGCCCGTATTTTATAACTTAAAGTTCCTCAAATACCCCGTTATTGCCATAACTAATCGGTTAATATACCTAAGTATGTTCCGGCTTTCAGTATCCTATATTCATCTAATTTCTCCCCTCAAACATCCTGTATTCCCGTAACTCACCCGCGTTTTCCATCGAAGGGGAAAGGGTGGGGGCTCCACTTCAGTGTAAAAGGTACTCGACATTCATGTTCTTAGACTCTTTATATTCTCTTGAATACCTTAATGCCTTTGCATAATATATTCTTCCATTTTCTCTAGTCAAGTTATTGTTTTTGTTTTTGTCCTCAGCAACCCCCGTCGTTTCTCGATATCAACTTGATTTTAATAAACAAGACGTTAAACCGCCAAAATCCTTTAAAAATCGAAATATAACAAATCTACGTAAGTACTGATAACATTACCTTCAGAATTATCCCCCCAACCCCCCCTCCCCCCTCGAGTAAATAAAAAACAGGACCACTTTTTTAAAAAAAACACACCACTGTCCTAGTTTCATTTGACAATACATTTGAGACTCCGCCATAGATTAATGATGATTTGATAATGGGAATATTATCTCTATTAGACGGAATGTTATGTCATATTACAGGCAAAAGTCGAAACAACGTGATTTTGTGTAAGCATGCAAATTGTCAGTGATCAGGATTTCTTATCAATGGGCAGTAACATTTTTGGCGGCTTAAAGAGTGCTCGCACTAAACCCGTGAAACAAATACTAATTTTTAATACTAAATGGTGATAATCAAACAATAGAAAACAAGGGATTCTGTATGAATTACTACTAATTAGTACTAAATATTGTGCGTGCATTATCTATGCTTTTAGCTCCAATAGCTTATTCCAACTATCGAAGAAAGATGGGTAAAAGTTTGTACAAAGATTCTTATGAAGGAACATTTGGTAATGCCGCTGATAGTGCAAAGTAAGTATAATAGCAGGTTTTAAGAGGCATTGTTGAATTATAGAGCAGATCGATTTGATAACGACGACGCGGATAATGCTAGCGGTGATGCAAGGAGCARATGCCCTTTGCGATGCGCGCACGTGTCGTTGACTTCAAACGTCCTCATCAGGATTATCATCGGAAAACCTGAAAAAATCCAGTAGAATTTGCTATCTGTAAACGATTTGCGTAAAGTAGATGTTAACTCTGTTGTTTCATTCATTTCAGACCCGATCCCTACGAGTACCCTTCCAAGGACGATATCGGCACTTCTACCTACAGAGATAACTTTAAAAAGACAAAAACGTTACAACTTCCGCTTTTGCCAACATCTCCAACCAGAAGAAATAATCCACACCCGTCGACAATGAACAACACATTTCATTTCCCAAAACGGGTTAGTAGTTAATGTACTGTTGGTCATGTTTATGGTGTTAGTTTTCGGCTCACAGGATGTTAGGGTGTGGTATACGTAGTTAAGTGATCACGTCCCTTAGAT
>NW_022258748.1:203476-213959 GCF_009602425.1 Actinia tenebrosa | reverse complement strand
GTTTATGCGGTGGGTCGGTTTACAGCATGTTAGGGTGTAGTAGTTATGATCACGTGTAAGTACCCTTAGATCTGCATGTTCCTACTGGTCAAGTTTATGCGGTGGGTCGGTTTACAGGATGTGCAGTTGTAGTTTTTTCATTTATGACTAATCGTAAATAATGATTTTCATTCTCTTCGTAGGGTTACTGGGTATGGCCACATTATTTACTACCAGTAAAGTATGACAACGGCGATAAGTTACCAGTTGGCCCGCGAATCCCAGAAGACTTGAGAATAAACAGAATCCGAGGTCCTTTCGACACGTGGGAAGACCAGAGTAGCGACTGATCAATGAATTCTCGACATATTTTCGAGGACTTAATTGCTTGCACACGACCTTTTTTAAAACCCATTTATATGCGTCACTGGTGTACCCCCACTGTCCTTCCTCCACTCTCCCCCTTGCCGCAGACGCAACGCTCGCTTTTGGAGCGAAATTTCATTACTTTGTAAATTTGATAAGTTTAATCTCAGCAGTTTTTGTCTCAGTTTGTTGCGTTATAAATCGTGAGAAAATGTACAAATATAATATTGATACAGTATATGTGCTAAATAGACTGAAAATAAAAGTTCCAAAATGGGTTACCTGTGTCATTGTTAACCTTGTAGAACCCAGGGATAATCACATGAAGCTTCGCACGAAGCCAAAAAAATCGTCATGATTTCCTTATTTATTCTACATCCTTCGCTTAAATATCTCAGTTAGACCTCAGATAAAGCTGTTATTATGGGGTTATTTTGCTCAAGAATTTGCCGGGCTTCAGTTTCTGTGAATGGTACTCGGTATGAAATCGTTAAGGATCTTGGAGAAGGAGGTAAGTAAGAGAGAAGCATGTTATAGTAGCCATGATAACTTATTAAGCTTARACTTACTTTATTTAATGTTTTTTCTTGTACATTAGCAATTTTGTGCAACAATCAAAAACAATAAGCTTATTTTGACTCACGATAAATCTTCATTATGGAACGATAGCATCTATTAAGCTTTATTAAACTTGATCAATCTGTTGAGCATTTTTTCTTACAACATTTAAAAGAAATTTGTATTCTATTCTCTTCTATTCTATTGTATAAAGTGTTTTATCTATTATTTGGCTATTATATTTCAATCGAGTGAATTTATAGTGACACTGCTGCAGTTGAATAAGCGACGTGATTTTCATATTAATTTTTAAGTAATTTAGGATTTTATATGACGTATATGTAGATGACATAATCTTAAGCGTAAGGGTCTTTTATAGCTTTTAAGAAACACATGAATAATTCGTAAGCCTTTGGTACAATTAGAGCGACCACACACTTCAAAAGCATGGGCCTATAAGGTTCTATTTCTTAGTATTGAAGTGATCTTTATATTAGACAAATAAAACAGCTTTTTCCATGCTCCCTTCAGTAATAAAGCATGTAGGAAGTGACGTAAGCATGAAAGAAGTGTAAGGAGATGCACAAGCCATAGGTGGGTGCTTCTCACACTTCTTGAGTGCTCAAGGTGCTTCCTAAGTATGTATATATTATATTATATATATCATATATTATATATATTATATCATAGATCGTAGATCTACAATCTATTACCCTCTGCAACTTTGCATTGAGCACTCTACCAACAGTATAGACTCAAGCATCCAGATTTATATCATATTATATATATGTTATATYATATAGAACTACTAATTTTATTTCGGTAATGAATTCATTTACACATTGTCAAAAAGAAAGACAGTTGCAGGATCTAGCAGCACTTTGCGCGAGCGGATGGCATCAGCACTGTGTTCCGTTCATTAATAAAGCACAGTTTTCGACCAATAAGCGTGCGCATACTATCCTAGCTATATGATAAAAAGAATTAATACTGATGAGGATAAATTTATCAAGATATATGTTCATCCAAGTTTGTATGAAATCTTGGGTCTAATCAAGGCCAGTCTTCCATATGAGTTACAGACCACTCACAAAAGCTCATTGACTAGCTCCCCTGTCTTGAGAATGGCATGCCRTCTTCAACTTGTGGGAGCCTTTAATTGGACTAGCTGACTGAGGATGACCGCCATGTTCAGATGAAACCTCTATTACTGTCCATGTTAGTGATGTGTTCAATAAACTCGCAGGTCATGTTTACAGTTAGACTACCAGTGAGAACCAATCAAATTGTAGAATGAAAACAATTCATTTCAACTTTGGGTAGTGGAGCCAATCAGTAAGCAGCAGAAAACAATAGCCTTTCAACATATCTTTTTATTCCCATGAGAAAATGAAAATGGCTATCTAGTTGTCAACACTTAACATTAGAATCTTGAACCTGAACAAAAACAATGTATACCAACTTGGGTAGTGGAGCCAATCAGAAACCTAGATTGCATGAGAATGGTTGAAGTCTAGGTTTCTGATTGGAAAAAATTACCATTCTCGTGCAATCTAGGTTTCTAATTGGCTCAATCAACTAGCCAAAATTGGAATGCATATGTTTTCATTCTACATTTTAATTGGTTCTCTTGTCTAACTGGTGTAAGTGGCCCCGGTTACAGTAGTTGCACTGTAAATATCAAGCCTAGCTAGAACCACTCGCTGTGCCTCATGCTTTCATACCTGAATACTCCTTTGATTACCTTATTAGATGTTCATATTTATTATGCTTCATACCGTAATTATAATAAGTATAATTATGATATTCTTTATTTGCATGCAGCCTTTTCATATGTCCATCTGGTCAAACATGGCAAACACTACTATGCATTGGTGAGTTTTGTCAAGTTACCAGTATTTCACGTTACATTATTATCACTCACTCTATCATTTCCATTCCTTTATAATATAATTATAGAAAAGAATGAGATTACAGTTACCAGAACAAGAGGAGGTATGTGTCTTGCATTTATATTTTACATTAATTATTTTAATTAATAAAGTAAAAAAATGATATAAGGACCAAAATGTTATGTCATGTAGCTATTGGGTAGTTATTAAAGATAGCTTAACTGGAATAACTTTTGAATTACAGGCATTTGAAAGAGAAGTTGCTGCTCATCGAGCTGTTGATCACCCTAATGTACTGGGTTTATATGATGTTGAACTTGTAAAAAAATCAGATTATAAGGAGGCCCGTATGCTTCTATCTTATTACAAGGTACAAATTAACTGATTAATGCATGACCAAGAAAAAAAGTCAAAGTTGTGGCAGTTGTTTGTGACTAATCACAACCAATTTGAGAGAGATATATTTCAAATTTATTCTTTATAAGCTTCTGAGTTTGCATAGAATGTTTTTGTGTAAATGTCTATGGAATTTCAAAGTATTTATAGCTCAAGTATTTATAAGCTCAAGTGTTAGTGAAGTTCTGCATGGCTTTGGTTTATGATTGGTGTTTTCATTGAAAAGAATGACTACCATGAATGAAACAGAGGTTGTTTTATAACTACAAGAAAGTCTGACTGTTCAGATTATTCATCATTGTAGTACAGTTCCAGAAATTTACATTTAATAAGGTTGCTATTTTTCATTTGTTTATTGTTAGGATGGCACAGTACAGGACTTAATAGAGAAAACAGTGGGGTATGGTAACCCTGCACCAGAATCAGATCTGTTAAARATCTTTAGATCTGCCTGTGAGGCTGTACAAGCATTTCATGCTCACTCTCCACCACTTGCTCATAGGGACATCAAGGTAACGTGACTTAACACTCATTATCCACTAACAGGGTAGCATGTTTTCACGCAGACTAGTGGTATATGACATCTGGATAAATAAATTTCAGCTATATTAATGTATCTAGTCTGCAAATGTCAATAAAGAACAAGTTATTATAATACTCAAGAAAAATGTTCTGAAATGGGAGAGCAGTAAATAATGACACTATTCTTCAAAGCAATGGTTAACCCTTTCACTATTAGAGCAGCCAAAAGCGGCCAACCAGAAATGCAACATTTTTCCTAGAGCAGACAAAAGCAGCCAGTGGAAAGACATTTTTGCTTTTCAATTACAGTACCTGTTGTCCCCTAGGACATTTCTATGTGTTGAAACATGTGGGCTATTGTTTTTTTGGATCATTAACCAATCAAATTCTATCAACTGCTTTGATATGTGTTATAAGGCCTCAATATCTACTGAGCATGTGTTTTTCATTTTGATATTGAGAAATAAAAAACACCCTAATTATGTTCCAGGAAGAACTTGTGTTGGACCCTTTTAGCCTCTAGTAGTGAAAGGGTTAATGATGATAATTTTATATATAAGCCAAAAATAATAATAAAGGCAAACAAATTGATTTATTATTCTGTCATTTAAGGAAGGTATGTTTGTTTTTTTTGTAGGGGAGAGGGCTGAGGGTTCAAAGGGGAGGGTCACCAGTAAAAAATTTAAATTTTGCAGAGGTTCAAAACTTTTAATTTTGACAKAAGCAGTTTCCTTGTAGACTCAATAGGAGAGTCATGAATTTCTTACTTACTGAAAGGGTAAGGGCTACAACCATTTTTGAAAGTTTCCTGCGAATTCCCCAGCCCTTCCCCCTCCCCCCAATATTAAGAAATGTACCTTCCCTTAGTGACTTTTTAGTTTTTCTTTCAACAGCCTCATAATCTTCTTCTCGGTCCAAATCATACTGTTATACTGTTTGATCTTGGAAGTGTCTCTGAGGCAAGATGCTCTATCAGATCCAGGTAAATTAATGATAAAACAGAAGAAAGCAGCCTGGTTAGTTCATTTTGTAAGAGCATTGTTTTGTTGTGCAGGAGGTCATGGTTTGAGTCCTGGCCACACCAATACTCTGAGTCTTCGAGGAGAAGTCACTTCCTTTGCAATTAAATCTGCAAAGGGTTAGACCTTCAAGGCTTCTTGGATAGGCTTGATAACACTAATGTACTAACAATAATATTCACTCATGATTGTAAGTTGCATAGCTGGTAATAGAATCTTAAAATGAAGCCAGTAAGGTCGCCAATAAAGTCCTCCACTGCCGTCATGAAATGTTAAGCACATTGACACATTTTCCCATTTGTGAAAAAAATGTGTTTGGGRGGAGAGGAAGGAGCCTTCACTTGGAAAAGGGCAGAGATGCTTATCCTACCTTTTAGTGTTCCAGATTGGTGATTTGGTACCTATTAGGGTGTCACAAAATTAAAAGGACCACTAGAGAGTAAGTCAGTACCTCTTAGGGTGTTTGTCAGACAATAAGAATGATACCCTTTTTCAAAATTCCCRACAAGCATCCCCACCCTTCTATATAATTATGAGAGTCCCCCCCTCCCCATATGTGTTATATAAGAACTCAACTTTACAACATCAAGTGATATTTCTAGAAATCTTGGAAAATCCCTCTGTGTGACATTAAAGATTGTACACAGTTTWAAAAAAAACATAATATTGTCTGTTGTGAGCACTCCGCACCATTCGGTAAGGTGTCTGTAAGTGGTTGATAATTTAACAGTAAATTGTTGGTAAGTGATCGGCCATACGGTGTGGATTGATCACAATAGCCATAATGTTAGTTCAAAAAGTTTAATCCAGGTTTTGGGCATTTCAGGAGAGAGGCTCTGGCATTGCAGGAAAGATGTGCCCAGGAATGTACGGCTGCATATAGGTCAGTATAATTGTAACTTTATCTCAAGAGATCTTAGAATTGTTAAAAAGAAAATTCCACATAGATGTGCACTGTAAAAGTGCCCGTAACATTGTGTCATACAGCATCATCTGAGCAAATCAGTTGTTAGATTTGTGCTTAATTCCAGTTCATTGGCCAATTTCAAGCCAAGAAAGGCTGGGACCTAGTTTTAGTTATTTTTTTCCAGATAGGAGTCGCACTGCTTGTGACTGACTGTGCATTCCCTGATTTCAGGCTAAGAAAAAARCTATTGACTCAGTGAAGTTATAATAATAATGGTTTGGCATTGGATCTGTGTTGAGGAGAGAGGAAAAGCAGAGATCCCAGAAAAAGACCCTTGAGGCAAAATACGAGAGAGAACAACACAGCAAACCAATCATATCAACATGTGGCATCCAATGTTTTTCTCCTAGGCCACCCTTGCTACCCATAAACATATTTTCTTCTTAAGTCAATATATTTTGGGTAACACCATGGAGGAACTTTTTGCTGTTCTGAATGGGCAAAATAAACTTAATAAAATGAACTGGTAATCAGTATTTTACAGGTAAAAACAGTTATAGATTTTTGATTGGCTACCCTCCAGAAAGTAAAGTATTGGGAAAGTAGAGAATACCATAAATTATTACTAAAATACTATATATTATTTCAAATTACAAAATGATCTACTTTGGTCATAAGAAATGTAAATTTAATTTAATTTGTAATAATTTGTGTTTTTGTAAATGTGCCATGCAGAGCTCCAGAATTATTTGAAGTGCCATCTCACTGTGAGATAGATGAGAAGACAGACATCTGGTCACTTGGTTGCACGCTTTATGCCATGGCTTATGGTAGGTAGCATTCTATTGTGTAGGGGGTTCTGAGTAAATACAGGGGAAAATAGGCCAAAAACATCGGGACTGTATAGTCTGTATGAAATTGGTGTTACTTTGTGTCTTATTTTTGAATAAGGCGAGTCTTATTTGATGACAGGGTTATGAGCTGTTCTAAGTTAAGCCAACCCTTAGATAAGACCCAAACATGTTCATATAAATGGCACTTACTGATCTTAGCTAATCACAAAGCAATGTGTGCATGCACAACTGCACACAGGGAACGTACACAAACCAGGCTGTATCACCAACAAATCAGCTGAAATTTAAGATGTGAGTTGTCTAATATCATGATCTTGGCATTTTATGTCAAAATAAGATGGATCAGCATGTAAATGGCCCTAAAATATGAAATTCCGATTTCCTATGGAGATGAATAGAGGGCCACAGTTTGATCATTCTGTGTAGTGTCACCCTCATTTAATAGAAATAATTTATTATTATTATACCCTTCAAATAATACCAGTTATTTCATCATCTTGATTTAATGGCTAAATGTTATAATATTATTTTGCCTGTGCCTTTGGTCTCGTATTACATGATGATGATTGACCCCTTTCACTTTCATTTCACCTTGGAAACTAAGCAATATATTAATAATTAATTATTAACTTTGGTCTCAATTATTTATATTTCAGGTGACAGTCCATGTGATGGGTCAGCTCTGTCTGCATTAAGTGGAAATATTCAAATCCCATCTAACAGGTAGGTAGGTCTGTAGAATAGGATGTGTTCTGTTTGTGTGATATATACTTGGGCATTGCAAAGCTCACAGATATCCTCCACCTATAAGTTCACTTACTTTTACTGAACAGCATTCTCACCCTCCAATCGGTCTTTAAGTACTTAAACATTTCCTCTTTTACTCCAACAAAGGACTAGTGTCCGAAACTAATTACCCATTTATCATTACTCTTTCATTAGAAACAACGATGCAGCTCACRCTAGTTTTTAGCTAGTTAAATCTCTTTGTACTTAAACATACTAGAACTTATATTGATAATTATGATATTAGACAAACATTTTACAAGAAATGTAAGGGATATTAAAGAATGACATTTCAGAGACATCTTGACTCCATCAGCAGGCTCATTTTGAATAATTAACTGTGATCAATGTCGTTTTTTAATATCCCTTAATTTTCTTGTAAAAAATAATTTTGGATTTATCTTAATTTTGTTATGTTTCCTGCAGTGCGTATTCATCAGATTTCAACATACTCATTAGAAGCATACTTCAAGTAGATCCTCAGGAACGGCTAAYCATACCAGAGGTCTTGAGAATCATTGACAATCTGTGCCCGTCAAGAGCAGAATTTGCTTGTGCTGACTCCAAGGACATCTCTGTACAGGCTGTGTATTAAAAACCGATATCATYGACTTTTATAAGTTGACTAGAGAAAATTAATTTAAATATGCATTATGTCTAACTGATTATTTTGGCCATAATGTTTTCACATGTGAGAACATAAGTCATTCACTTTGAGCATTTTTTGTTTATTTACTGATTAAGCTTGTCAGAGAGGATGTCTTAGACTTACTCAATATTATTTCACCTCAGATAGTGACTGTCATTTCTGCAGAGTATTATTTCTCTGAGTCTTAAACTATTAATTCATATCAATTTATAGGAATTTTAGCAAATACTGCGAATGAAATGCAGTATTTAGGTTCATTAGGGAAACATTGCACCTAAACGATATATTAGGAAAAGATATCCATATTTGGAAATGAGTGGAAAGAATGGGTGTGGGTTGATTTGTTTAGGGGATGTCTTATTTAAGAGTTATCCTGGAATATTGTGGGTGGGTTCAGATATTTTTATAAATTATACTTCTACAATAGCAATGAGAAATCTGTGAATGAATGTTGATACAAATGAGTAAAATGTATGATATTTCAGAGTTGATGAATGGGAGGCCGGTAAATAGACTATAATACATTCAAACACAATTAATTATGATTATCAATAATTACTAATTTGTACTGAAAGAGTTTCCACAGTTTTATTATAAGAAATTACCTTTGATATCTGAAAAAAAGGTAAAAATATTTTATTTAATTTAAACTTGTTTTTAATGATATTAACAGCATCAAGATGTAATAAAACAGTTTTTATTGGGTGTCAATCACATTAGGGAACAACATTTCTTTGAATGATTGACATTCAAATCCACTTTTTAACATTCGTAATATGCTTCTGCTTGTGTTAAGTGCATATAAAACTACTATTGTTTGATATTTCTTTTCATTGCTGAGATATTCAATATAGAAAATTACAAAATGATGACATCATGATAGTGACCTAGTACATTCTTGTACCCAGACCCTTCTCACCAAAAAATCGAAGGCTCAGTATATGGTAAAGCAGTCAGTTTGATGTGTTTCATGGTGTTGCCATGGAAACACCCTTAGTCCAAGCCATTTTAAGAGGGAAAACGAAATTTCAATTTTTAACTTAATTTTATCTCAAGCCAGATAAGAGCTGAATTAATATTATAAGGAGTAAAGATATCAATCCTAGAAAAAAGGATTCAGGATTTTTGTTTATCTTGAAAATAGCCTGGGTCTGAGGGTGTTCCCATGGCAACACCATCAAGCATTTGCCTGTACTATAACGACTCATTAATTTGACTCTGACGAAGGACTAGCATCTGAAACGTCAGTAAGTTTTTTCATCTTTTTCACGGTGTATAATTTACCTTTTCATCATTACTGTTTCATTTGAAACACAGACACTGCTCACACTAGATTTTAGCTAGTTATCTCTTCTCTTTTATTTTCATTCATGTTGAGCTAATTCTCACAGAGTTGTCCTYCATTTGATGATTTGACTTTTTACTAGATACATCATTTTGTGATTTCTTATATTTGAATATCTTGGCAACAAAAAGAAATAACAAATAATGGTAAAATGCACTTTAATGGAAATAAGTGTAAAAATTGACTGACTGAGGTAAATACCCACCATTTTGACGGATGTTGAAATGATAGAATAAATTATTATTTAAATTGGTATTATCTAATGTCCATACATTCTGAGTTGATTGGTCAAACACAAAGCATTAAGATCAAAGCTACAGAGCTTTGAATTAACCTTTAAAATAGCCCCTTCTTAAAAATGTCTTGAATGCGAAGCTATCATAAAAATACAAAAGAAATGCCAAAAATTTCACTGAGAAAAAGTGTGATTTCTTTTGTATTTGTATGTTAGCCTTGCATCCACAATACTTCTGAGAAGGTGTATTAGATTGAATTTGTGTTTGGCCATTAAACCAAATTGTATGGAAAGTGGTGAAAAGCTTCAAAAGCCTTTGCAAGCTTGTGCTCGCTCTATCCTTTGCAAGAATGTGATATCTTTATTTATTAAGACAACAAAAGAAAACCAAATTATATTTATTGTTTTATCAAAGTATATGTTTAAGTAATATTAACTTCAACACACACAAACAAACTACTCGAAAAATACTGGCAGAAAATAAACAACTTCCTATCCCCCTACTTAAAGGCTTTTTTTTTTCTTGTCTCACTGATCCTGAGGCTTGAGAGTATTACCCTTGTATATTCAGCAATTTTACAATTTTTCATGGGCACTCTACAGTAATACATGAAACAGCTTTCCATTCTCATAGCACATAAGAAATGCTAATAGATAGGCCAGTGAGGTTTTGTAATAGAACATTTGCTATGAAACATTWAAAAAAACAATTAAAATCTGTTTCTTTGTCAAATTATAATATTTTCCAACTAGCTTATCTGACTTTCATGAATTTTTAAATAGTCTTCCACACAGGTTTGCCTCGCATGTTAAGGCGATCATTCTTCAGTATGCTGCATGAATGAGACTCCTTCTTTTGGTCAGGTCAGGAAAATGATCAACCATCACTGCAATTTAATGTAAATAATTTAATTAATTAATAATGAATAATGATAAATAATAATAATTTAACAACTGATATATATCGCTTGCTTG
>NW_022258748.1:171703-201435 GCF_009602425.1 Actinia tenebrosa | reverse complement strand
TGAATCTTCAGTGTTAAGCCTAGTTATTGTCCATCTATTCAAAAGCAAACAAAACATTGATCAAATGTGTTCCATCTAGAAGGCTTTGTCGTTAACAGCTCGTCTAGAGACACCCTTTGAAATATAATTTCCCGTGCTGCGATTGGATGATATTCATCCCATTTTAAGTTTGAGTGGCTTAGCATGTGTTTAGTTTAGCAAAGAACAGTCTTATGTGAGGCCATTAATGCAAACTCTAATGATGAAGGCAAATATAACTAAAAGTGTTAATAGCCCCAGCAGGATAAACCACGGTAAATATTGGCACAAGCGATACCAAACTAACTGGAAAAAAAATCGATGTACGTTTTCTTTCCCAATACCATGCGAATCATTCGCGTGGAGTTTTATTCAGCAAAACGTAGAGTTACTACGGTACCATCCGTCTGTGGTGGCATAATCATTACTATTTCGTTCATTCTTTGGCTCTAAACCAAGAAAATATTCTTTGGCTCCAAACATAACTTATTAGAATGAAAGTGCACACAAGCAAGTAGAACAGTTTTGTATTCAGAAAAAAAGGGGGRAAATCATTTTTTGCCAGCATCATAATGAGAGGTATCGAAGGTCCAAGTAGGGCCTCGGAAAAAGGATCTTACGTTCTTAGGAAATGCTATTCTCGTATATTTGAAGCATTGTACATAGGGTAGGTGAGTGTTCACAGGGGCCCCATTATACTTCTCTGTCATGTCATATATCTGTCGTATACATGTCCTGCCGATGAGTGTTTTACACGTGAAAAATAAAAATAAAAAATGATTTGATTACTTTGTATAGTTCGTGTAACCTCGCTAAAAATCAAAATAGCGACAGACAAGGACAGACATGGCTGTAAGCGACGACTTTCTAGCCCCTCCAAGTCCGTCAGGATCTACCTTATGAGGGTGCCAATAGGGTTTAAGTTAACTGACAAATAAGCTAAAATTAGTAGTTAACAGTTAACTGATATTCCATTATTTTGGTTAATATTATGGCCAGTGCTCGCGAAATTAGTAACAGTTAACTGACATTCGGCGGAAAAATTATTAGTTAACTTACAATTGGGAGTACCCCCACTGGCACCCTCTYATGACAGGGAGGAAGTGAATCTGAGGACGTTGACACCCACGCTGCTCGAGTCCTCATCCACCCCAAGATAAATGATCAAACAGTTATTGGGAAACAACTCTTAGATTATTATTGCTTACTTGGCTAACACTTGAAAGTACACGGTTAGTAAACACGCTATATGTTTCGCTACATTTTTTATTGATCATCAAGTGCAGATTTCCTTTTTATCCAAAGTCATTTTAAAACATCTGATAAGCAATGGAATCCTTGAGGCTAAAGTGCAAAAACCAACTGCATTGACCTAAAGTCCTCAGCAGTTTTGGATGGTATTGAGTGCAAAGGGGTCACCCGGTGGTGGATATAACATCGTCTAGTCATCTTCAAAACTGATCGGCCAGGACTATTCGCCACGGTCCTAACGCCTCCAAAATCTGGCTTGTAATGGCCCGGCAGAGAAAGTAGTTTAAACGCCAACAAGAACCAAAATACTAGAATTTTGGACATGACTGGAAAATGAGGATGGATGAAAAGGAAATCTACCAATAAGTCTCTATTCTATCAGTAAATTCTAAAAAAAATACCTAAAAACCAAGTTTACACTTAAACAAACTTGAAACACATTACTCCCACTTTGACAGTTACGCGACCAAAACAGCCCAAGTCTGGGTTTTTGGCTTATGTCGATCAAAAAATAAACTAACTTAGACCATCGCAACCCAAAAACCCAGACGTTTTGGCCTGTGTTGTCTAAGTCACGTCATTATGCTAATGAGTATAAACTGGTAACCATGGCAACCATAAACCATGCAAAGTTGAATAGGTTGTTAATGCCTTGGTAATGGAAACACTTTTCAGTAACTGGAAAACAACCCCTATAGGCTGTAATAGGGTTTGAAATATTTGTTTGACATAGCAAGCTTTTGTCAGTAAAATATCATCCGTAGATTCAAGCTAACTACAAAGGCAAAAGGTATAGGCAAATAACATGGGTATGCTTTGTCAATAGCCACCACAGCGAGCCCAATCTTTGTAGCTGTAAGAACTGTACTTCGACAAACTACAGACTGTTCTAAGCATAGACTGCAGCTTCATTTCGTTTTTATTCTTACAGAACTGAAATGACTCACCCTCGTTTCTCTTAGAGACTCTTGAAACGTTGCAATGTTTTTGAAGTTAACACTAGATTAGRAAGAACTTGGGCTGATGTAGTCATTTCATAAGTTTATATTTCTTTTAGGACCATCGTATATTATTTTTTTGATGTTTTTCAAATCGACCATTGTCACTCCCTTTTTAATTTGACGGTAACTAAATAAAATTGTTAGGAYATAGAATCCTGAAGATCACATTCCTTTCTTGCTAAAATTGGATCCCTATTATCACAATTATCTTTCTAGAGTAACCCAAACCCTTTGGCGTTGYTTACAGCCTTAAGCAAGCGTTCTTTGAGCTTCTCCTTGCTGCTATACTCCGGAAGCAGAAGAACGTTGAAGCACGTGTGAGCCGTTGGTAACCTGAAATAAACCAGGAAATGTACGAATATAGTTAGACTGCTTACCTGTTACCAGTAGGGACAATACCCCCTCCCCCCCCCCCTCCCCCCACCACCACCACCACCAAAAACGAAAGCGTTAGCCCTAGCAGTAGAGTCACCAGTAAATGAAGGGCTAGAAAGGGCAAGAAGGAGAGTACCTGGTAGACTACTACATAGTGGTAAGCACACATCTCCTGCTTTCTTTCCACCAAAAACGTTAGCCCTAGGATTACCTTACCTCCATGGAAATGGCTTCAAAAAAAGCCAAGCACTGGCAGTATACCATTGCTCTCAATCTTCTGGAAAACAGTTGCTCATATATCATCTTACCTGGTTGAATCGGGTCCATTCTTAGCGATGATGAGCTTCAGTTTTGACAATCCTCCTACAGGAATCCTGTCACTACCGGTGGTAAACATCAGCAGCTGTCGCTTCTGTTCCATTTCGAAACTGTGCACTACTTCCCAGAACCACCTAAATGTGAAAATAGATTATAGAAAGCGTTGCACAACTGAATAGAACAAACCAGCCAACAAGTGAATAGTGGTGACAAGCAGGGAAAAGAGTCTTTAAAAATCTAAATCAGATTCACTACTCCAGGGTGGACGGCAGAAAGCCTATTAGGTTTTACAACCCAGTTGATAAGGGAGCAGATAGATTTCATTAGAATTTAGGAGTTGATTTTTGAGGAGGAAAGAAAGACTGGAGAACCCAGAAAAAACTTTGAAGCACAAGAGAGAACCAACAAACATCCTGGGTTAAAATATAGCAAATTATCGTACAGACACATAATATTGTACATGACACATAATATTTTATCTTTATTTATTAAAGTTTTTTAATTAACAATTATTCGCCAAAGGCGAAGTGATTATYGGGGAATATTTTCCCGAGACACGAGTCTTCAAGCGGCGAGGTAAATATTCCCCAATAATCACTGAGCCTGAGGCAAATAATTGTTTTAGAATAAATACACAGGTGATTCTTTTAAAAAAAAGAAAGGAAAAAAAAGAAGAAGATAAAAGGCACCTTTTCCGGTAACAGCAACAAAGCGGCTGGCCGCCATTTTGGATTTTCGCTCGAGGTGATTATTGTGTGATAGTGTGAGTTTCTTGACCAATCAGTGCGTGAGATTTYCTATAATCACCTGCGTATTTTCTACTAATTGCATAATATCACATTTTTTAAATCAGTGAGGATTTGCAAGTTGATAATTAATAAAGAAGCATCCAATATTCCCAACAAATTCCTTTATCTTCGCCCTACAACTGATGCTGTAAAAAAGACTTACTTGATCAACTCTGAATCTTTGCTCAATCCACCATCATATTCTGTAGAATTCTCAAGTGCATCAAAGTCCAGTTCCTGGAAGTCAACAAGAAACCTCCTTAGATCCATAGACATGGATCCATGAATGTTACCCAATGTGTTTATTTATCTTGAAAGGAATAAAGGGCCATATAACATCTAGCAGTGATTCTACAGGTTCTTTAAAACAAAATCCTAATGAAATTCGGAAGCTTTTCATTTTGTGTAGGGAAGAAAACAGGACAAGACTAAACAGAAGAGAACCAACAAGCAACTCTGCTATGGTTTAGGAACCACTCCCACGTGTCAGAGTGACGCAAGCCCTTCCTAACAGCCAATGCTGCTAATCCCAACAGGCCAGCATTGCATGAAGTAGCATATGAAAAAAAATACTTACTTTGCTACCACAAACCAAAAGCTCAACCTCGTCAGGCCTGAAAAAAGCCTTCAGTGGAGAATCACCAACGACCAACTCAAAACCAGATTTAAATTCCTTAAACTACATTGTAAAAGGGAGAGAAAAATTAAGATTAGAACTTCTCCTGTTGTAACACAACTAAATTATATTGTTCACTTTTACCTGTTTTTCCACTGACTTGTTCAAAATGAAGTCTGCATACAAAGTTATGTATTCCTGTAAAACAAGAAAAAGTGATGTGGCTTGCTGCTTATAGATAATKATGTGAGATTCCAAGAAAATATGATAAGAAACTATTGTCAGATGCTTCACTCTAACAACAAAATCAAAATGTCTATAAGCTAAATCCAACCAACATTATGAGCCAACCAGCTTACCAACCACTTACCGACCATTACAGTACAGTGCAGATTGTTTACTGTTTCCCAACATTACAGCTACAAAATCAAAGTTGTATACACTGGATTTATGTAAGTTACCTTTTTGTTTTCATTGGTTACGGCAATATCTCCACCATTCTCTTTAAGGTCATGAGACAAGTTTGAGCCAAAGACATCAGTATAGCCAATTTTGAAAGTACACCCAATGTCATCCTCAACATTGCCCTCATGTTCAAGCATTGACTTCAAACTTCTATACAATACCTGCATTGAAAATAAAAACGGCCTCAACTTATTGTGAATCACATTCTTGCAACAAGGGTTCAGTAATGCATTTTTTTCTCAATCCAGAAATCCCATTAGAGTTGATGTACTTACAGGATGGGAATCCTTGAGGTCATCAAAGGTACCTGGCTTGTCAAACAGTTTTGTATAAACCACCATAGGAAAGTGTATGTCCAGGATTATATTATTGTAAATGGCCAAACCAACCACTAGACCAATGAGACGGAACTGGGCAGCACTTTCAAATGAGGTTGGATTAAACCAACAAAACCTTGTGTTGGGATCATAAGTGAACATCCCTACGACCATCAACAATAACCAATTAGATTCAATATGAATTACCCTATTTACTCGAATAAACGCCGCCCTCAAAGAAACGTCACACTTGGGACTAAAAATAGTAATAGATGCTGCCCCCGAAAAGACGCTGCATCTATGGTGTGGCTTTATTTGAGGAAATAATAATTTATGATATATAATAAAGAACAAGTATATTTCAAGTTTAAACCAGCAATGGAAATTATTTTCATTTGAAACAACATTTTTAAGCTCAAAGTTACTGTAGAAAGAACAGACAAAATAAGACTATGAATGAAATTTTTGTTAGATTTGCTACTGTTACCTGTTAAAAAGGTTATCGTATGTCCTTAACTTTGCTATTACAAAATCTTGTTGAATAAAGTAATTTTTGAATAAACACTGCCCCCGAATAAATGCTACAGCTAGATTAAGAGAAATTAAATAAACGCTGTGCAGTGTCTATTTGAGTAAATACGGTAGTTCAATTATTTAGTTCTTTTTCATATTGCCTTTCAATGAGATGTTACAGTATGTATAATGTATACGGGGAATAAGTGGCTGGCGTGAGGTGGATTTAACAACATAACAAAACCTTCAAAAAGACTTTACCATAATCAGGATTGAAAATCTGTTCGACGACCAACTGGAAGAATTCCTTAGAGACCCCTCCCTCGTCAATACCCTGCTCTCCTTCAAATTCAACCACCAGCTGCTTCTTAAGATCTATGGGTTGATCTTGGGCAACCATCTCCAGCTGAAATAAAAACAACAGAAATGATAAAGACCTACAGCAATTTGTTATGGTGCAATGTTTTCCAATCACACACCATGTCTTTCCATAAAAAAGAAGATTATCTGTTTGAGTTGTAACCCCCATATTCATGTGTCTTCTCATGTGCAATCGTTAAACAAAGAAGCAAAGTAAGGATAATCTAGGGAATGACACACGGTCTGTTACATGTGGGAAAACATTGCACCACGATCAACTAGTTTATACATGTACCATTCAACTTCAAGAACAATTTTGAGATCCCTTCTTTYGTATAAAGTATAAATTTTGCATAAATAAGAACTCATTTTAAAAGCACTCTCAAATCGTTATAGTATTTCTCAATTTGTTAAACTTCTTTTTCCTATCAAAGCACCCAGGTGATTGTGGTATCTAGGAGATGACAGTATAATCTAGCGATGGAAGATTTCTGGTCTATATCTAGTCATGATTTCATTTTTTTTCAAAATTTTGAGCTTAACAATCAAAATCTGGCAAAAGTTTTACCAAAATTATGAAAATAACATTTTTCAAACTCGTGAAAGGGCCCCAACAATGTCTTCTTAAGAGAAAACTGTCATTTTTCTTATCATAACACCTCAAAGGAGCCCTTTGTTGTTCTACTCCATTTCTTTCCCCTGATAGGAAGGTAAATATGCAATTACTATAGTTGTTACGGTGTGTATGTATCCACTTACCCTGACAAGGGCATCATCAATCAGACTCTCTCTTTTAACTTTAAGACGAAGATAAGGCGTTTGGTGATGTCCATGCACAAGGCTGTATAACATAGTCAATCTCCTCTCACTAAACATCCGCACACGRTTATCATAAAAGAGTGCCAATCCTTTGGTTGCTGTGCTAAGTACAAAAAAGTGGCTAAGAAATGAAAACTTTTGTGGATCACCCTTAAAGTAGGTGAAGTCCCGGTCTACTTCTATGTGATCGTTCAGTGGTTCATTAACAAATTCATCATAATTTAAAAT
Source organism: Actinia tenebrosa (assembly GCF_009602425.1). The sequence goes on along the minus strand of NW_022258748.1, from coordinate 194,366 downwards.
TGGCTGACGGCAATCTAGTGAGCGTAACTCAAGCACTTTGTAAATTTCATCTTGGAAAGTTTTGATAGCTGTTGAGATAGGTTGGGAATCGTTTTGCAAGGTTACTTTACTTGGATTTCTTTTTTCTCCTGCTATTATACTAACAAGGTAAAATAACTTCATAACCTTGGTACTATTGACTATTGCAATGTCTTCATGAACTGGAATATGATTGACAGCTGAAGGCCCTGTTAGGACTTGATAAGTGATTAATTGTTGCAAAGTTTCCACCATGCGACGAATGTCATCTACTTCATAGGTACACCAAATCCTGACAAGCTGAGCTTGCAAATTTGCAGGTAAGAGAGTGAGAGATTTCAAAAAGCTAGGCAGAGCGCTATCAAGATACTCTGGGCTTTGTAGCATTGTGTTTTCCATGACAACTATTATCTGATTTAAGAAGTTGGGATCTTCTAGCACAATGTCATGCTTGTGAAAGTTTATTTGAATTTCAATGTTTGATGACAATGTTACCAGTGAATTCAGCAGAGCGTTTTCCACTGAAGGGTCCTCAAGTACAAACAGTTCTTTGTAGATTCTTCTAACTGCATCAACATCAACAAAGAGAGTTGCTCCCTCCAGTGCCTTTGGCTTCTCAAGCAGGAAACTTTTGTTTAATAACTTGGAATCAGAAAACACTTTGCCAATAATGTGGACAAGTTCCTTGTAACTGTTTGTCTTCTTACAGGATTCTATCTTTGAAAGTAGTAATGACTCTGTCAAATAGGGCTCTACAATGAACAACCAATAAATGGCATTAGTGATGATGTCAACAGTCCTCCTGTCTCTTCCAGACGTGTTGTCATGATTAGTTTCAAATATTACCAAAGTTCAGAATTCACACCAGAAAACTCACTAAATTATTTATCGAATTGGAAAACATTTTTCGGTATAGAATGCACTTGAATATTAAATATACTGTCATTTCATGGTAAGGCTGATGGCTAGTATGCTGGATGAGGTGTGCTTGTATTGTGTTCTTAGGTAAGACACTTAAACTGCCTCTAACAATCCAGGCATGCAAATGGATACTATCAAGGTGACATAAACATGTGATGGACTAGCAATAACCCATTTTGGTTGTTATGAAATATATAGATAAGCACCAACTGTGGTGAATCCTACTAATAGATCCATTCATTTTGGAACAAGTATACTGAAAAATGGTCAAAAATTACCTTTCTTGATGTTGAACTTGGTTTTGATATTATCACATAATGCTAACTCTGCTTTTTCCTGACACAATTTCACGGCTAGTGCAGCTGCTTCATTCTTGTCAAGCTTGAGTTTTCCATTTGAAGCACAGTTCTTATTTCTACAGTTTTTTGTTCCACAGCCATCAGTGAGCTGGTAAAAGTAGCTTGTGATGAGGACTTCTGCTGCAGCTTTATTCCTTTTGTGGAATATGGAAAAAATTAAAATCCAGTTTTCCAGGAGAATTTATCTTAGTACAATAATAAATAATAAATCAACTCTTTATTTAAAGAGGGTAGCACGGAATAGTTACAAAATAACTAATAAACTAGTGGCCCTCTATAATGCATCACAAAACTGACTTGACACTACTGCACTTTGTTGACTTGTCTATTTGACTTGTCAACACCTGGCATTGCTCATTATTTGAATTCTATTATCATTATTATTATTATTATTATCATTATATATATATTAATAAACTTCTAAAAAAATTGTTTCTAACAAACAGTAATTGGTTTTCGTTCATGTATTTGTGATGGAAGTTGTAACATAGTGTGCCAAGAAAACCCCATTGAGCAACCTTAACCAATTGTTGCAGCTTTGGTGTGATTGATTCTGCTATGTTTGACAAGGAGTTTTGATAATGCACCTATCAATGTAAGTCCTGTGGGGGAGGGTGGGGGGTATTCAGCAAGGGTTGGGGATCCGATAGCTCAAATGTGCCCCAAAGTTGGGAGTTTGATCAGGATATAGGYAGAGACCTATGTATAAGAGATGTGCTCTCTTCATAATCTCTTAATTCCTTTCAGCTAGTGACAAATGATAAATTATTTCTATACTTACTTTGCTAGATAATAGAAAAAATCCTCTCAAAAACTCCTACTATGTTTAAGTTGTAAAAGAGCATCAAATATACATATCCYTTACAGAAGACACAACCACACCACATGATTCACCAGCTACACACATCTAGCTTTACTGCTTACTGGAAAATACCTCTCAAAATCAGATGAGCACACTTCATACTTACATGATGGTAAATTATCTGTCAAATCCAAACTTCTATGTTCCTAGGCTGAGTTGAAAAATATTATAAGGATTACTTCTTCGCTTATTAGAAGTTCAAGAAAAAAGATTACTGTAAAGACTTGAGCAAATAACCATATTGTAAGCTTCAGATGAGTTTACAGAGTAGCAAAATGAGTCCTTTACAGTGTAAGCGAGTTTTTCACTTTTTTGGCATCAATAGATTTTCGCTGTAAAACTCTAGCAGAGAGATAGTAAGCTAGAACCCTTGGAGGCTCTAACTGGTCYGAGTAGCGTAGTAAACAAGTCAGAAATTGAATGATAAAGGAGTAGGTAACCTTAATATCTGACTTCCTTACCTTCAAGACCATCCATCGCGAGGAATGCTGGGTTAGTCGTCTACAACCAGAGGGACTGAGCAGACTAATAATAATCCCCACCTACCCCACCCTAATTTTTTTCTATTCAAAAGCCCAACCCGCTAACTTCTAAAACAAACTTTGTCCATTCTCGTACACTAAAAAGCTGAGAAGGCTTTGCGTACGAAAATGAAACTTCCTTTTGAGAGAAGATTTTAAGATCTCCAAAAATCAAAATAAGCGTTCTCTGTAAGCATAAAATTTACAGCAAATACATTTTAAAGGCTAATTTAATCAGACCCTAACCCTAATGACGTTTTATTTGTTTCACGGGCTTATCTACTACAATCCTTTTCAAAATCTCATTTCAAATGTTAAAACATTGAGAATTTGAGAATACTAAGACAAAATTAGCATGACAGAAAGAGCTAACGAAAAGGATTCTGGAACAAAACGTCATCATGCTCGAGGTGTATTGAAAACAATTGTTCCTGAAATAATATTCTGTAATATTAGTAGGTTTGTTACTAGAGTACTTTTATTCTCACTGTTGAATAGGTGACGTCAACTAAATTAGATAAGTTAATTACTATTTTAGGTGACGTCACCTAAATTTGAAACTACGAGTAAACAGCTACTGAGATCAGGGGGAGAAACGATGATACAAATGGATGTCTATTCACTCATTCTCTGGTAAAACAACCCCCGGATTAGCATGACCGCTATTTGGCGCGCTTTTACTATTTTAGGTGACGTCGACTAGATAGTTATCTAAGCTAGATACATTTATCTAACTATTCAACAATTTGACTGAATGCACTCTAGTAGGTTTGTTACTAACAAGGTTTGTTACTAACAAGGTTTGTTAGACTAACAGGAGAAAAAATTATTTTCTTTTTGGGCATCAGTGAGGAATTTCTGACTGTGAGCTTCCTGTGGTTTGATGAGTCCCGACATGCTTTGCCAGGAAGGCCTCGTGTCAAACTCGTGACATGTGTATATTGTTCTCGTATTTACATAACGAAAGACGTCCAAGATGGAAGGAGCTCAAGGAATTTTGTTCTCCCTTTTTGTCCTCCTTGCTCTTTCTACGACTCTAACCATTGCCAAAGATTATAAAGCAACGAAATATGCTCCAAATTGGGATTCCCTCGATAAACGTCCGATTCCATCCTGGTATGACAAGGGAAAATTTGGAATCTTTATGCACTGGGGAGTTTACTCTGTCCCTTCCTTCGGTTCCGAGTGGTTCTGGCAGTTTTTACATGAAGGAGTTCCCTCTTATGTGGAATTTTTAAAGAAAAACTATCCCCCAGGATTCAAGTATGCTGACTTTGCTCCGATGTTCCATGCCGAGTTCTTTAATCCGAACGAATGGGCCGACTTGTTGGCAAAATCTGGAGCAAAGTAAGCTTAAGTTTATAACTTAATGCACAACAATTTCATTTCTTGATCAATAAGCATTTTACTGGCCAAAACAAAAGTGCTGTTTTATTTGAGTATTTGACTACCTCTTCTTAATATTTATGCCTTCAACTACGACGACTTCTTTTGATATCTTTCGTTGTAGCAACTTTCAAAGTGAAGTATGTCTTTCGTGTTATTAAGTTTAAAGCTCTGATGAATAATTGACGTGCATCCTGAAACCCCGCATTTGTTTATTTGATCATGTGAGCCCTTCTATCTGCCAATCCTTGGTTGAAACCTTGAAGAACTTAAAAAAATTAGAATTGGCTTCAACTTGTTTATTTTTGCAGATATTATGTTCTGACCAGCAAGCATCATGAAGGGTTTACTAACTGGCCATCAAAGGAATCATGGAATTGGAACTCTGTTGATACTGGCCCACATCGTGATCTTGTTGGTTAGTATACCCTCGATTAGAGTTGCACCTGAAGTTACTGTGATTTTCATAAACATACAAACTCCGTGTCTGCAATCGTGTTCTGATTGGCCTCGTAAGCAGAGGTATTTTCTATATCTGACAACGGTTCAGTATCGTAAGATAATGTATTGCCAAAAAACAAAAATTGCAAAACAATAAACAGTTAGTGGGGGGAGGGGGCTAGTTATTTACCATCCTAAAATTGGTTCAGATAAGGAAAACTACTGTAGCCTTTCGGCCTTGAATCATGATGACCATTGTGATGTAACCCTGATCTTGTTTTTTTTTTTTTAAAGGTGAACTTGCTCAAGCTATACRTAACAGAACAAATGTTACCTTTGGACTGTACTTCTCCCTCTTTGAGTGGTTTCATCCTTACTACCTGGAAGATGCTAAGAATACGTTTCACACTCAGAAATATGTGGATGTAAGTCTGTCTTGATACAATGATCATCTTAATACAATGTTCATTAAATCATGACTTGTGATTTGTGACCATGACTTGTTACCATGAGAAACACAGTGTAACTTTATAATACCACTGCAGATGGTAGTCCTTATATATTCCTTAGGTAACCCTCTGTGCACAACATACTGTAGTACAATGTACTTAATCATATATATTATATAAAAGGCAATAATTTGATTGACTGACTCATGCCGTCCTTCCCCTCTGCTCTACAGGAAATCATGCTTCCCCAGTTGTATGATATCATCAATAACTACAAACCAGAGTATCTTTGGACTGATGGCGACTGGTTAGCCTCTTCGTCTTACTTTAGGAGTACTGATTTTCTTGCATGGCTTTATAATGAAAGGTAATTATTTTATCATCTCAGATAAAGATCATAATGTCTCCAATTTATTATGAATGTAATGAATTTAAAAGAAACTGAAGTGCTCTCTGATCTACATTTTAACTAATGAAATAGTATTGAAGAAATAGAAAATATATGCGCATGATATGTGTAGTTATACTAAGCACACATTGCTTGGCAGAACACAAGAGAAGTGTTAGGAGAAGCATGACGTGTAGCAGAGTGCTTCTTGACGCTACTGAAAGTGCGCACTTCTGCTGTGTGCTCTCATAAAGCATGCGCTCCCAACTAATCAGAACAGGAGATTTATAACAGTTACTTTATAAATACATGTAGATGTAATGAGGGTCAGGAAGGAGGGGGAGGGGGNGGGGGGTCCAGATCCTGAATCACAAAAAGAATCTCACATCTCTGACATTGAATCAGCAATTCCTGAGTCACGGTTGATGTACAGTAAATGTCCCAAATCACTTTTTTTCTAGTTTCCCAGATCCTGCACTATATTTTATATGTTTCCCAGCTCCTGCAAATACCCTTCCAGACCCTGAGTAATGTGTTTTTAATCTGTCATGAAATCTTGTCATGCTACATGTATTATAATTTTGTTACATTTTTGTAGTCAAAAAACCTTCATTAGATACATGGTACATGTAGAGTACATGGTATCAGTAAATGATGCAATCTTTGCAGTGAAATCTTTTTGTTCTTATGGTTTTACTTGGGTGTTTAGCTAATGCCATTCTATGTTGATTCATGTTTTCATACATTTATTTTTTATAAATGATTTTCATCCTCAACTTAGAATCAGTGTTACAAAAACATTCAAGTAAATTCAGATGTTTAATATGATTAATATTAATTGACAGTCATGTGCCATTTTAACACAGTATTGATGTATTGTTTTTTAGCCCAGTAAAGGATACTATTGTTGTGAATGATCGCTGGGGAAATGATAGTAGATGTACACATGGAGGAGTTTACACATGTGAAGACAGATTCAACCCTGGTAATACTTGCTTGACTAAAGTAAATAGCTGAAGGATAGAGTAAATAGAGTAACATAATATTAAATTTTTTTTACTGTTTAGGCAAACTCCTGCCTCACAAGTTTGAAGATGCCACAACAGCTGATAAATCATCCTGGGGCTATCGTCGAAATATGAACTATGCTGATGTACGCACAACAGCTCAACTTATTGGGGAAATGGCTAAGGTTGTGAGGTAAAGTAAACTTCATTTGTCTCTTGAGCAGTTTTGTATTTCCCATGTTCACAGACTTTAAGGGTTCTATAATTTATCATTGTCTAATTCTATTCTATTTTATTACTTAATAGCTGTGGAGGAAACTATCTCCTTAATGTTGGCCCAGCATCAGATGGCCATATCGCACCAATCTTCCAAGAACGCTTGATTCAAATTGGAGAGTGGTTGGCTGTGAATGGTGAGGCAATCTATGAAAGCAAACCATGGAGAGTCCAGAATGACACAGATAATCCTAATATCTGGTGAGCACACCAAGATAGCAACTAGCACTTGACACCTTCTCTTATTTTCATAGATTTAATATTACATTGTATTGTTTTCAAGGTTCATTAATTATTTAAAGTGTATTAATATTATTTAATTATTTATTTTTGTGTTTGCTTCAGGTATACAAACAAGCCAGAGTTACTTTCAGTGTACGCTATCAGTCTTACATGGCCAACTAATAATGTGTTGAAGCTTGGTGCACCAGTTACCTCTGCTGAAAGCAGTGTCACTCTTCTTGGATACAATGGCTCCTTACCTTGGCACCCTTATCAAGGTGGAATGGCTATTGAATTACCAAATATTCCTGAATCCCTTCTGCCATGTAAATGGGCATGGGTATTCAAGTTAAAGCATGTCATTTAAAAAATCCAGAACTAGAATCTTGGCTGGGTAACAGTGAACAAAGTTGCCTCCATACTGTATCTGCATCTTATTGACTGTTTGAAATTTTTTTGACTCCCTGACTTTGTTGGTTCATAGAGCTTTGTTTATTTTTGCTTCATATATGTTTGGCTCTAGCAAATGCCAAGTTATTACCTCTGTGTCAAGCCCTGTTGCTAGGACCTTGAAAGGGGAAGTTCATTTTTCTATCAATCTTAGTTATCCCGTTTCTTTAAAAATTAAAATAGTGCTAAACATTATTTCATACCCCTACAAAGATGGATGGGGTGGGGGATTTCATTCAAACCATTGAATCACCCTAGCAACGGGCCTGGYGTAGTGACAAATCATCAACAAACAGATAGAGGTGCTATTGTTCACATGAACCCAAATTTTTAAGGATGGTTTCCATTTGTTGATTTATAAGGATCACAGGCCCTTTGCTCTACTCATGTGGTACAACATGATTTATAATACACTCAAGCAAAATTACTTGATTCTGATTGGACAAGAGGAGTATAAATAATTGTACTCTGTAGAGTCCCAACTAAGTTGCTCAGTTTTGTTGAGTGGATTATAAACAGAAAATCACACAATCTTCTCATACAATTCKGAATTTATAGATASTCKTGATGTTTTGAAAGTTCTCAAATTGAACTTGCCTAATGGCTCATCCAAGATTGAAAGCTTTCTAAACATCACTCCGTACCTATAGATTCCGAATTGTACTCAAAATCGTGCGAACCAGCTCTGATGAAAAAGGATTGGCATAAAGAGTACCCCAAAATTAATACTATAGCCAAGTTTAAACGTTTTGTGATGTAACAGAAACAAATTTTTTTGGAAAAGTGTAATTCTACCAATATTAGCTGGAATGCAAAGCTATGCATTCCAGTTATGCATTTTTGTAAAGTTTCGAATCTTCGAAGAAAGTGCCCAATTGAATATTGAGGAAAAATGTTAAATAATGATAATTTAAGCTAATGAATATTGTATCATTGATTGTTTGCAACTATCAGCAAGCCAAATGAAATGACAAAAGACATGGCAGCCATGTTGGTGGCATTAACAAAATTATGGGAGCTAATCTTTTGTTAAATACCACCAACATGGCTTCAGTGATGTAACTTGCAAAGAATACAACATGCAAACAGCAATTGTGGGGTATTGATGTGAACAAATTGTAGAGGCTTTGCACCATCACGTGATAGCAACCATGACTTGAAGCAGGAACCATTGAATCTCGTCTAATATGATTTATATTACATGAGCAGTTTCTCGGGGGGGGGGGGGGGGGGAGGATTATGGATAATTTCTGAAACGACACAAGGATGTCAGAAGTATGCGATACTCTTGCCTGGGGGGGGGGGGGGGGGGGGGGGGGGGAGACCATTGTAGTACCTCTTGTCATGGCTGCCGTCAAATGATGGTCATTATTATTTGCATATAGATTTGTCACTGATAGAATTTTGTTTTCATATTTTCGTATATATTGTTATTTCTTATTATGTAATGTAAGGTAAAAAATGCTGTTTGATGAAGTTTGTAAAGTAAAATGCTATTAGATGTAGCAAATGACAATATGACTAGCAGCTAACTTAATTTTATAATAAATTATGAGCATATATGTGCCTAAGCTCAGTATTATATATTCTATTTCCATATGCACAGCACTATCAAAAGCAGTACACTTTTCATGCTGATAGACTTATCTATTGATACGGTGGCCATCTTGAATTTTGGTATACCAATGGGGCAAAAGTAAAAAAAAAAAAAATGATAAAGTATACGTCAATTTTAAATAATTTGATTCGAACTACCAGATATATGTGCCTTTCTTTTGAAAACGTAAAGTTATATAAAAAGACACCTGTGCAGTCTATATATTTTCCATTAGTGCCCCCTCGGCATTCCATAATATTGACCAAATTAAAGATGGCCGCGGTATCGGTACAAAGTGCTATTCATTCGTCATTATACTTAGAATCACTAATTTTTGAGGAAAAAACAAACAAACAAATAAACGATTTTCTTCACCAATATCGTATGAGTTTATTGATTAGTCAATTCCAACCCTAGTTAACAACAGTTTAGTTTTTTCACTCTCAGTAATCTTTAGTAAATTTTTTTAATAATTAACAAAGATTACAGCTTTTTCGGCAGTAGGTCTTGACGTAAGAGCCGTATTTATAATGATTACAGTAACGCAGTCTTTTCCAACGAGGACACTTGCGATCTTTATCTATGCAGGTTTTCGCTGAAGAAATAATAAAAAATATAACCATTACAAGAATYCATCCTAATGACACACATTACCATGAGTGCTACCAAACCGAACCAATAAAAAATCGAAAGGGAATCCCATCACGGCACTTGAATACGGGCGGTGGATACAGCACTTACTTTTCAAAATTAGTGCTACATTTCAATAAGCAGATAAACCGAATCTTACTTTTTGCTCCAAATGGTCAAAAACTGGCTTCTGCGTGTTATCTGTCAGCCAGAAAGAATAAATTTGAAATTTTTGCATTTCTCACGGTAATGATCAAGTGAAATTAAGCAATCCGATAGCCGGAAAATATGATCTTGAATTGCCTATTACGTTAGTCACAAATGTACACTAAAATGTGGACTTACTTTGGTTACACTTGCAGCTTTTTTGACAGTAGCGTTGCATGTATTGAACAGTTGACCCTGATGTACAGAGTCCGCGGTTCTTCCAGTATGGACACCAGTACTTTTGGTCAGTGTAAGGACATCCTAGTGGCAAAAGGAGAAAAAAAAGGGGAATTATTACAAAAGAGAAATTGAACGCTCCTTGGTATCATAGTAAAGAATGTTGTAAAACAAAGTCGCAATTAAATTGYTGTTAGACGAAAAGCTGTCAAAATATTTAGAACAAAAGAATTAAGCAAGTTTAGCTTCAAATTATTGATTTAGCCAAAATCGTTCGTCTCAAGACACAGATCAAAATGAACTGGTGAGCCACGACGGGAAAGAAAGTATATTAAGCCTTACCTGGTGGGGGAGGGGTAGGTGGACGTGGTGGCCTAGGTGTTTGTGGTCTAGGGCCTCTCCCACAGTACAGTAGATTGGCTTGCTGCACATCTTTTTCGCTCAGGCCGTAGCGCTGACCAAGGTTTTTCCTGCCATTTTTACCCACGATAGTGTACACACCACGTCTAGTGGCGAAGGCAGTGGATGAGTAATGCATGATAGAGTCGTAATCATAGGATATGCCACGGCTGTTGATCTTGTTCGTGTCGTATTTGTGGAAGTTATAGGCCATTCCTATCAACAACAATATGTATAGAAATACAGCGTTAAGGACTGGTTTCCAATTTAACCCACTTTCACTCACACCATTGTTAATGGAGCAGAATGGTTTGGAAACTCCATAGAACAAAGCTATTGTTTTGCGTTTGATGTTGAACTGTACCATCACGTATACTGACCCTGCACAATGAACCAAAGCAAGTATGGCTGAAAATACTCATTTCCTTATTATTTTCATGTATGAACATTTTGAAAGTGAAAACTTTTGTTCGATGACCATAAACCATGCGAATAAATATTTCCGCACAGATACAGCTAAGTTACTAGATGATAAATAAGAAAGTATGAAAAATGCCGGGCAATTTCCTTTCAAATAAACAATTTGTATTAATCATATAGGATTAATTAACAAACAATAGATATTTTAGAACGTTTTTTAGAGTTAAAAACTTCAATATTCCCGAATACTATGAACAAACGAAGCAACTTTTCCTTTTCTGTGCACCATCAAAGTCATATAACAATGGATAAAGTCGAACAAAAACATAGAACAATGGGTTTCCCAAMCATTCCGCTCCATTTACTATGCTCACACCGCGCACTTACGCTTCATTCAATGTTCTATGCACACAACGTTCAACTCACATATTGATTTTTAGAACAATATAGAGCAAATGCGAAGAATCGTATGGTCATTCCAGGGGACGGCCGTTGAATCAATTCAAATGATCTTTAAATATCACTATATATAAAAAATTACAAAGCTACCCCCTCTTCGTTGTGCAACCGTTTTTGAGGGGGATACCGACTCAGTCACAAACGTTTTACTGAGGTAAAAAGTATAAATATAAGCTTATAGTAATAATGTTACCTCGTTGGATATTTGCCCAGTTGATCCTGACGTAACTATCTCTGTCTGGTCTTGACTGCTCGTGCCAGAATCCAAGAGCGTGTCCTATTTTTAACCAATGAAAGTCTAGTTAGACACTTGTTGCCTAAGGTGGGGTGGAATAGATGGGGATATGCTTTACAAGAGAATGCACTGCAAGGAGTTAATTTTAATACCTGTCTAGGGTGGGGTGAGGTAGGTACAATTGAAATACTGAGAGGAGGGGGACATGATTCTAGAGCATACACTGCAAGGAGAAGTTTATTTTGATATCTGTCAGACATCAAAAAGCTGTAACAGTGCAGAGCTGTGTATTACAGGAATATCATCACAATAAAGTATAGAAAACCTACCAATTTCGTGAGCAACTACCCCCAAATGCTCGCATCCTCGACCAATGGAAATCTTCTGCGCTCCCGAGGTTCTTTGACGACCAACCATTGAATAACATCTAAATAAGAATGAAATACGCAATAAATAACCATTGTTTGATGAATTGATTTATTGTCGACTTTCAAAGATCGTGTATAAGATAGATATATAAAAAATCATTTCGTAAAAATTAGACGATCATATTTTGGTCGATTTTAGTCAGTTGCTATGGCAAGAAGTGGGTATTGAAGGAAGATGTCGACTGGTCTGAAATCCTTTGTAATCTCCACTTAAACCACAATCGTATGGGTATACAATGGAAAACAATAGGATCGAGCACGGTAACAAACACCGGCCCCGAAATAAATAACTTTTTCCCAACAATTTTCATTTTGTTCCTTCGTCACTATTGAATCATATGTAACATTGGCAATACCTTCACGCGTTTTTCTATACGAAATTGACAGGTGAATCATATTAACTACCAAAGAAAGAGTTAGCATTATACTTACCCTCCTCCAGAGAAGAACGACAAGTACGCTCCTCTTCCTTTCCATGGTATGAATCTCAAACAAGGAACTTTGGATTCCCAATGTCTCATTGCACGTTCGATGACTCCTCTTGCATGACCTGTAGAAAAACATCAAAACAAACATATATTTAATTATTTCATATGCAACAGTCGTCTTAAAGACAATGCATTAGGGTCTTTATAAACTCTTYGTAGATCAGTTCTCTCCTCCGTTCTGCTTCGGCCGTGTTTTCTTTTCTTCTTCCCTTCCGTGGTCACCCGACTATCTCCCTCTCGGCCCACAGCAGCAGTTAATATTACTGGTTCTTACTGTTTGAAGACTCTATCCTGTACGGTACGACGCCTTTTCCTCCAATTATCCACCGTCCTCTCTCGTTTTTCATCAAAGCTCTTTTAGACCTTCCTGTTCCTGTTGTAAGTCCACGGCTATTCAGGTAGTTCCTAATGCCATTGTCAACGACAATGTCTCCTTGGAATAGCTCAACTCCAGACGCCAAAAAAGCTACAAATAATTAAATAAAAATAAACAAATAAATATTTTAAAAAACAGCTTAAACGATTATTTTAAGGAAGAAGAAATAAAGTAAAAAATTCAATGAAAAACAGATATATTCGCTCACTATTCTTAATACTCATACCACAGGCTCCGTAATAAATATAATACATCGAATTGAATCGTGAAAAAATGCACGCCAGCCAATCATTATTCTCAAMATTTTAGAGTAGAGGCTAAATTGTTTTTACTAAGTTATCATTTTCAGGGACAACTCATGTTAACCCAATGGTAACCTGAACACATCATGGAGTATGGATGGGATGGATATGAGCTGCACACATGAAAGTCAATGAAGAAGGACACGTACTTACCGCGGCTCGTCGATTCATTTTTATTGGTTTCCAGAATCACATCAAATATTGGCGCAGGCGGTTTGTCTAAAGAATGAAGAAAACAATTACTTTCAAACTGAAAACGCTTGAGAGTAGATGTTAAAAATCCCACCCTCATGCAGTCCTCAGTACAGACACGAGCCTGAAACTCAGTGAGAAAGATTAAGACTGAGATTTCACATGTCCTTACCACACTCTCCCCATTGACTATCGACATCGTAGTCAGACGTGGTTGCGCACCATTCGTTGTTGGAGTTTTTAGTGGTACAGTCGTAATACTTTTCACCGCGGTACGTGAAGGGGAAAACACAACATCCACCGTTCAGGGTCTTGCGAGTGTCGCATTCTGAAAGATGAGACAGTAATAGGATAATGATCTATATATCCGGTCATATTATACTTCATATGCTTATAAAAACAAATTCGACCCGTCGGTACACGGGACTTCTCTCTTCTATGTACTAGAAAAGCACAATATCCTAACGCATTACAGAATACATGGTAATAATAAGCTATTACTTAGATCAGATAAATTTAGTATGATTTACTTCAATTCTGTTACTCTAGCATCTCAGCTAATGAGAGGACATCCCTCAGCGGGATACGCCCCGTGGTGTTTAGATGGGGTTCATCATCAAGTTTCAAACTCTTCTAGCATTTTGCGAACATTGTAATTATCTGAAATATGCTGTTTTAGATCGATTTAAACTTAGAGCAAAATTTCACAACAACAGAAAACAATAATGAATACAATTTTTTTTATAAATGAGCCATGTAATCAGTTGGCTTTTGGTTTAACCTTTTTATGATGACCCGAGGAGCTTTGGAATTGCCTGTCACCAAAACCATAGTTAATAGACAATATCAAAATAGACTTTGTCAAAACAAAGCATTCAAAGTCTGCATTCGTCAAAGTTAAAAACGTTAAAAACACCATATATTATCGTATACTCTGGTTTATAAGCTTTAAAATGGTATATAGTTCGTTAACCTTTACTGCGAGACCCTGTAACAAGACGTGCAAAAAATGTTCTAACCGAGATCAATAAGTATCTCGCAAAGTTTGACATTAAAAAAATCTACGAACTTTAAAAGTCATATGAAATATACTGCCTATGTGCACTACACAACAAACCAGGCAGGAAGGCAGGAAGCCACCTCTCCGAAACAAGCTAAGTGTGCGAAGAAGTCATGAGCTTGAGTAATATGACTATATTACTGACTCAAACTTCGATCATTTGAGTAGACGCCTTATTACATTTGTGACTGAATATTTCTCGTTGGTTTTTGTCGTTTCAGTGCAAATCGAGAATAAAAACTTGATGGTTAAAAGGAAACGGTAACAGCAGCCGACATAGGGTCAAATACGCTTTCTGCTATAAATAATTAGCCATGAAAGATTGAACAAGACGAACACGACAAAGGTTAAAATGTTTGCTGAGGAAAGATACCTTGTTCGTACTTACCCTGAGGTGCAGCTGTAGWAGGAGCAGCGAAAGACGACCCTGCACATGAAAAGGCTAAAAAGGCCGCTAAGAACACTTTCGAAATCATCTGGACTCTCTTGATTGTTGGCCAAATTCAGTAGTTGCTCGGTCCTTGAGTTGATATACAAATCTAATTCTTTGCACGGTTATAAGTCATTATCTGGACTGCATTGCGSCGCATGGGGCCGTAAAGACTCTGCAGTCATTGGATGGAATATACAGTACGTCATTACCAAGGAGGATTTCCGGCTTAGTTACTTGACCTAAAACGATGCCTAAGTAGTGACAATACCTCTTAACACTTTATCCAAACATGTTGAAGGTGGGGACGTGTGCCGCAAAAATCGACTTCCGGTTTCACAATAGTTGCGGTCAGTTTGGCCATTTTCCATGGAAATGCTCTTAAACGCCACAGTGAACCATATGTAAATTTACGGAGGTGAATCACCATAGATACGTCAAAAAACGCACACGCGCACACACACACAAAAATTGCCTGGGACATTTAAATAATTTCGGAAATGCCATTGGAAACACTACATAATCAATCTTTAAAAAGCTAGTTTAGCCTGCGWAGCCAGGCGTTCCTTGTGGGTTTTGGGARCTAAAGCTAGTTGTCAAGCGTTTAAAATTCCGTAAGCAATGACCAATCAGAGCTCGCTTGTTGACAGCTCACTGTCAAAATGTTTATTTTGCTCCAAAAGGTCACTGCACTTTTGCCTTTCGCTCTACTAGGTAGCTGTCTGTAGTACTGTGTTGGTCTAAAGTTATATTCTAAGACTATGAATAAGACTATGGATAACGGCAGGAATAACAATAATTTGCCTAGTGCTTTTACTTTCGCATGAATAGAGAAATTGCTAGCAGTAGTGTTGTAAACATAAGAGCTTATTCGCCCGCCATTTTTTTTAAGAGAGCACAATGGTAATAAGATCTATATAGTTGAATGAGCAAAAACTTCCCAATGGAAAAGCACCACCCCCAGTTAAAGTTAAGGGCTGGGCAGGTTTCCTGTGTCCCAAGGTCAAGGTAAAGCGACCAATCAGATTGCTTTGTAAYACARTCCCGGAAACTGCATGCTGTGAATGCTGAGTGAGGCAAACTCGTATTACCTCATTACCTCAATGGTACGTAATAYTCGTGTTTGCTTTGGTCAAAAGGGCACCAGGACAGACGGATTGGGTAAATTTGGCCACGCCAAAAAAACACTCAACAGTTTGGCTTGCTTACCCCCGTTTGCGTACACATACTACATACTGATCCTATTCTGCCAAGGGTTCGTTATTTTCTTTTCGTGGCTGCAATGAAGTCAAGATGGCTCAAAAGGGAGATTTACGCAACCCTCCCATCAGATCTAATGGTCCGTCCCTAACGAGTTATAGGTCTGATATATCTGTCAACGACWCACTGCTCCCTAGATAGTGATCTTAGTTACGTACACGATTGCGTTAGTAATGGCTCACGTAAGATCTACGTAAAAACCAATCACGTAATCAGGAATCACCTTCTAGAAATAGCTTTGTACTAGTAAATATGGGTCTGATATTCTTGTAATGTTGTAAACACGGACAAACAATAAAGCTTCCCGAGTACAGATAAAGTCGTACTCGTGTCTTTGCCTTGCCGAACCCAGAATGGGAATGTTACAGTATCAAGTCAATGATTGTTGTCCCCCTCCAGGGGATCAGGTTCTGTCTATCTAATGGATATATCATTTACATTGGTGCCGTGCCTATTTCAAAAAACGTTGTTGGTCGRAGATCTGAAATCTGAAGCTTGAGACCGAGTAACACTCTGATAAATCTAATGTTTTCAAGCGAGTGAGCAAGAAGTTATTTTAACYTTTGTAGGCATCAGATTCCGCTCATTTCAGACCCCCCACCCATCCCTCCCAGATAAGTATTGCACAGTCCCTGATAAGATATATAGTGTAATAAATATGTGACAAGTATAAATGAATTTTAAATTAGCCTCACTTAGCCTTAATGAAATATAGAAAAACTTAAAATGTTGCTACTCAGTGGCGGTTATCCTGAATGGAACTACCTTAAATTTTCTTACAGTTCAAGAGTTTGACTTGGCCGCTCTTTTAGACGGTTTTTCACGCCCTTTCCCTAGCTGAAGAAAGAGCCTTTCCTTCCTCTCATCTCTCTGCTTTTATCCCCTTGGCTCTGCTTACTTTCRCCGAGATACTAATGTCGTCTCCCGTAGTTGACACACAAACCATCTTAAGCTAGCGCCACTCTACTTTTTTCTATATATGTATTCTAGTGCTAATATGCTAATATTCTAATATTTCCGTGCATGAGTAATAGTAACCGTACTCCGCGACTATTTCATCACACGCTGAGACGCATGAAGTTAGAAATGCAGTATGTAAATCTCCTTGTCATAGTCAAGGGATGTAGTCTAGGACTTTTTAACTAGGACTAATATTAAGGGTTACTGGAAGTTTTGCTTGAATACAGATTCAGATATGAAGACATTTTTKGAATCTACCAAGCTGCCGCCAGCGATAATCACATTGGGTCGAGCAAGCAATGCCTTTCGGGTAAACTCAGTTTTTTGGACATCTGTTTTATCGTCATCGTCATCAAGATCTTTATCTCCATCTTCAAGAGAGGGGGAGTCTGGGCAGGARCTTATGTTTCCATCCACAGGGATCCCATGGAATATTGAGGTAACATGTCCGTTGTCATCACTTATTTGACCAGAATCKTCCGGTGAGTGTAGTTTTAACGTCATAACCTTGGGAGCTTCAGCCATTCCGAGAACGAGGGTATTTCCTACTAYATCTACTCTCTCGGGTTTCCAATCTGAAGTAAAAGTGGCCAGCTTAGTTCCATTTATTAGATCCCATGCATCGATRTTGCTGTTYCTGTATCTATATCGCGAGTACGCCACGTGRCCATCTTCAGATATCAAAATRATGTCAACCGTYTCACAAGTAAACGTGTGCAAGATGCGTCCACTTTCGATCTTCCATGCATTAATATTACCATCACTTTGTGCAGTCAGAGCAAGCTSAAGTGGAACTGAAATAGCTGTAGCATAAGCGATGGGGTATTCCTTATCTTCCAGCTTGTGCAGTAGTTCTCCCGTCTTCAGRTTCCATAGCCTTGGCTTCAKATCATTAGTAGGACAAACAAGATACGTGCCATCTCTTGAAAGAGCGGAAAACGTCAAACATAGCCTCTTCTTCTGGATTTCCAAGAACCTGTGCTGACCTGTGTTGGTATCCAAGGCAACAATAGGCAGCGTCCTGTCCTTAGAATGTTCAACAGTAGTGCTTACCTGAGCGCAAACTACCATTCGACCGTTTTGGCTAACAAGCAATTCTTCAAACTGGTGCTTCTGTCCAAAGATGTACTGCTGAGTCACTTTGCCGGTGTTGATGTTCCAAACTTTCAAATTTCGTCTTCCTCTGGAAAATGCAATGATATGATTCTCGTCCACACAACCAAATGCTTTTGTTCTTTTTGAGGCTTTTCCTAGAAGGCAACGCTCGACCCTGCCTTGCTTGAAGTCGAATACCTTATAATGTAATAAATTTACATCGTGTATAAAGCCTACACCACGCGTAGGACTGCACATTCGTAGCTCTTGTGGAAGAACTGACGGTATACCACATTTAATTGCTCGAAGTTTGGCTCCACTTTTGCAATCCCACACGGATATTKCGGAAGACATTTGAACGTTTGCTGTTGCAATGATGTGACGACCATCAACTCCTGGGAACAGACCAGTCACTGTATCAGACGAAGCCACTGCGGCATTTTTCAAAGCACTGATGTTTTGGGCTGTCWTGTCYTCTTCWATWGACCGTCTTATGTCGTAAATGCGTAGAATGTTRTCATTTGCAATAGATATCACAAATCGTCCATCCCTGGTGAAGAGGTCRGTGTGGATGACRAGTGTYCCTAACGACTTGCTCTTCARYGTTTGAATTATCTCACCAGATTCRAGGTCAGTAATCATAACTTCATACTGAACGATGCTAAAAGCCTTTGTGCGGTCTTTAGTCAGCTGTAATCGATGAAGTCCAGGATTAATGGAAAATTCCTTGATTTCTTTGGAAAGGGTTCCTCCATGAAGGCCATAGAGGCGAAGGCATTTTAGAGAAGATGACACTGCTAGTAACTTCTCATTACTGACAATCTTGGCTTCGTGAACAAAACAATCTTSATCTTGTGCAAAAACTTGTACTTCACGAACGTACTTGCCGGTCCGAACGTCCAAGAKCTTGATCACTTTACTCTCTCGAAGACAAAAAACCGCCAAGTTTTGGTGAGCGTCCAGGGAACCATATTGCTCGTCTGTATTTATCTTGCCTACAGMAAGAGAATGACGTAGCATGCCATCAGCAACTGTCCATATCTTTAGGTCTTTGTCTGTTATAGCCACAATGCGTTCCTCGTTGTCTGCAAAGCTCACTGGYGGCATTGGTTCGTATCTTGTTTCTTCCTCCAGAGCATGAAACTGCTGCAGTATTGTACCAGTTTGTGTGTTTATCAAGAAGATGTACTTGGAGCCCATGATGAGTARAGAATGTAWATTCTTTTCGCTACCCTTCATTGACCAAGTAAAAGCCATTTCAAATGGGTCTGTCAATTTCATTTTTCGTTGAACCTTACCGCTTTGAAGCTGGAAGGCCTGGATCTGAAGGCCGTCAGAAGTCGTTGAACCGAGRTAAGCKGTCTTTCCAYCGCAGCTGAACGCACAGCAATGTAGCGCATCTTCACTTATTTCTAAAGATGCAACTAGGGCTCCACCTGGGGATGATAGACACTTTTGACTTGGTATGAGACAAGGTACTGGACTTGTATATGCATCCTTGATTAGAGATATCATGTTAGGAAATTCGTCACTATTCGTGGTSCTTTCGAGAAGACGGCCAATGAGTTGGGTTGCAAGCTGTCGAGGATCAGTCCTCAAGGCAACTGCAGAMAGACGAAGCGTTTTATCAAGAGTGTCAAGCTCTACATCATCAGGGAAGGCATTAAGAGCRGCATCGAAGTCTTCAAGAACAACGTCTATCGATTTGGCTCGGATTTTCGTCAAGAGAAAACCAAAWTTGAACAGCACTTTTTCTTTCAGTAAACCAAGCTGGTTGGAGCGAATGAGATGATATGGTAGCTCACTAAGTTTTCTCAAGTTGAAAATGGGCTTTTCGTCACTTGTGTCAAACATCATGGGCTGGCTAGCGACCAACCTATCGTCTGAATGCTTTTCTCCTTTTTTGTTGACATACGGCTTTTTCTTTCCTTCAGCCCATGTCCCAAGAAAGTATTCGCTCAGGTTGGCATGGATCTTCTTTGCTTGCTCTCCAACAAGGTATCTCTCGCGTGCCACTTCGATGAATTGTCGATGATACCAGTAAATCACTCTCGTGTCATCAGCGCCTCGGTCGATCAAGTAGTCCTTKATGTCRCTTCGTATGCGGATCCATARCAACGGTGGCARTCGTCTTATTGGCGGCGTCCAGTATTGGTAGACATCATTCAAGACATCATCGTCAAGAGAGAGTAGATCTTCCAGTTCAGTTTCAGTGAGRCCATTTTTTGAWGCCGTGATGTAACCTAGGGCGTGGCCAACAAGAACTTTTCCGTGGATTCGCTCCACTCGATCAAAYAATCCAAGGATGATATCTTTAACGTTAGGAGGAAGGTCCCAYTCGTTAAATGGAGTGTAGGACTTCCATCGGCGTGATTCATCAAAAGCCAGTCTTAGGTATAATGGCAAGGGACATTCCTGAAAACTGATCATGACTTCGTGTCTTTGTTTGGGCTGTAGAGCTCTTTTTGCGGCTTTGAGCCAGTTGTCCAGTATGATATCAGCCTCATTTAAAGGGATCTGTGGAACTTCCATGAAACTTTCCTTTGGAAGCTTCAACTATGAAAAACAAGCAAAAATAACAGAACATCGTTTAAACTCAAACATTATATTTCATTAACGAGACAAATACCTCGAGTTCTCTGTTGCACAGCGTGGAAATATTTTAAATATTCATGTGTTGCAGTAGAGGTTCGTGGAATTTCAARGTGTTCGTATTATTTGTGCATTCTTTACTTTATTATTTCCGTTGGTATTAATGAATATAAGTATAGGAAATCGCACGATCTCGAATACAATTCGGAATTTATAGGTACGAGTGAAGTTTTGAAAGTTTCCAAAATTGGACGAGCCTTATAGGCGTGTCAAAGGCGAGTCCAATAGACCAGTTTCGAATTCCAAATTACCGCTGTGTTATTTGATTACAGACTCATTTGCACAGGGTTAGCCTCGTATCAGTGTTTAAATATTCACGAATACCAACGGTAAAGTAAAGAATGCACAACTTCAACAATACAAGCACTTTGAAACTCGACGGACCTTGACTGGAACACGTGAATATTCTACACAAAGTCGAAGCTAATCCTGTGCAAAGGAGTCTGTAATCAAGAAACACAGCGGTAATTTGGAATTCGAAACGGGTCTATTTGAAAACTTTCAAAAGATCACGAGTATCTATAAATTTCGAATTTAAGAGAAGATTGTGTGATTTTTTGTTTTTAATACACTCAACAAAATTCAGCAACTTAATTTGGACTCTTCAGAGTACAATTTGRGAATTAATTGTACTCCTCTTGTCCAATCAGAATTTAGTAATTTTGTTGAGTGTATTATAATGGTGAAAACCATAATGGAAGGAAATTACTCAATTCAATGAACACTTATGACTGAAAGGCAATGCGGGGCTCCAATCAACTCTTACCTTCAGACTTGGTAAACACTGGTACTGTTCACCTGGTAGCGTAGACAACACAGCATACACATTATCAGGCAGGTTACGTGGTAACCAATCAAGAAGGCGCCCGCTATCGTCTACGGAAAGCTGATCGAGTGAATCAAGGACAAGTACCAACTTCAYGTCCTGACTGGCGTTATCCAAACACTCGGGGAAAAATTCCACTAGAGATTTGATATCCTGAAGATAAGTAATGAAACTTGTATTTAGATCATTACCTCATATGCATATACTTGATAATTATCAATGTACAATTGTGTGTTTGTCGTCTTCACTAGTCAAAGTTAATGTATCGGCTTATAATAGCTTCATATATTAAAGAAATATTTGGATTCACTCATCGGGGTCAATTAGAGCATCACAGTAAGGTTACAAGTATATACAAGAGTATATAGTCACGATATTGTACCTCTGGAATATTTGCAGTTTCACCAGATATCTTGCACAGTTGCTGGCATAAGCTTCTCAGGAGAGGTCGTATGCTTGAGGATTCAGGAGAAGTTCCAATGAACCTGMAAACCATTAGAACGGACTCGCCTTCAAACCATGACTTTACATCAGTTGCCACTTTAGCCATTAAGGAGGTTTTTCCACAGCCTGATTCTCCATGTAGCACTATTGTTCTCTTGCTATTGTGCAGCAGTCCGTCTTTTATTGATTCCAGAAAATCCTTTCGTCCAGAAAAGGCCTTGCACTTTTTCTGGCAGAATGATAAATGCAGGAAGATTTCTTCAGCTAACGGTTCCCTAGTGTCTGCAGTCTCGCTTTCGGCTATACCATCGCTTATCATTTCTGTTAGCTTGTCATAGAAGTCACTACAAAGCTTTTCAATGTACTGCGCATGTTCCGAGGAAACGTCTGTATCTATGCCATTCTTGTTCCACTTCACATTGTACTGAATGACGTTCTTGCTGGGGATGGCTTTTGGAAGGTCTTTTTCTCGTAGGGTATTCAATAAAGTCTGAGCCTCTTGATCCACCTCTCCAGGCGTACCCCAYGTCTTGTCCACAAAGCTTCCTACCTTGGTATCTGAAATGTGCTCGTTGATGTCAGTAATGACACGCTTGAACCAAAAGGTATGTGTTGCTGGACTCTTAGCGTTAGTGATGCCACGCCGAATCTCATTCTCTGTCACTATAAAAAAGATCAATCATTATTATTGGTATTGATAATTCATATTTTTTTGATGATGATGAT
>NW_022258748.1:141869-167507 GCF_009602425.1 Actinia tenebrosa | reverse complement strand
GGATGGGATGGATGGGATGGATGGGATGGATGTTATATAAACATATAAACACAGGGCGCAGCAGAGACGCATACCAGTCATGTTTATTGGAGAATCAAATGATGGTTTACAAATCAAACAAGAACAATGTCCAGCTGCTTATACTTATATGKGTAAAAATTAACAACGATAAATCGTACACTAGATTACAACAGTAAAGCAAATTCTGACTTATGAATAATTATGTAATTGTAAAATGAAAAAGTAAAATTAGACTCGGTAACAAAGCGAGTGAGTTATTGAAACTTGTAAGGTCAAGTGTATTGTAATGCAGTTATTTTGTTATATATTAAAGTAAGTGCGGAAAGCACTAATTACGAATGCGCAATATAAACACAATTTCAAGGTTTTAAAGAAGTTTATTCTAACTGCAGTTACAAACGGTTTAACTGCACCGTTTGCAAGTCTTTTTACACACGCTCCTGACGTAAGGGCCGTACGTTTGGTGGTTACAGTACCTTGTCCAGCTTGTGCATTTGCTATTGTCGTCTTTGCATGACACTAAAAAGCAGCAGAATAGATGATTATAAATGATGAACTTAGGACAGCACTGAGGGACGATTTTGATATAAACAATCTTATTGAATGGTAGATTACAATGAATAATAATGATTAGTAAAAATACACAGGTGATTATTGAAAATCTCGCGCGCTGATTGGTCGAGAAACTCAGATTATCACACACGATAATCACCTCCAGCGATAATCCAAAATGGGGACCAGCCGTTTTGTTGCTGTTCCCTAATTTTAAATGTGTCTTTTATCTTGTTTTTTTTTTTTCTTTCTTTTTTTTTGAAAGAATCACCTTTGTATTTATACTAAGACAATTATTCACCTCAGGCTCAGTCAATATCGGGAATAATTTATTCCCCGATATTCACTTCGCCTTCGGCGAATAATTGTTAAATGTTTATGGCAATAATGATGATGATGATGATGATCTCAAGTAATACACAACCTATAGATGGATCTTGCCTCTTTAAAACACCTTACCAATACTCATCTGCACGATGTTTGTGATCGATTAATACCTATGATGATCTTACAGCTCGACGTGCAAATCTATGACCGCCGATAATGAATTGGCATACTTTTATGCACTGGATTTTTGTACGCTAAACCGACACATTTCGATGCGAAGCTGGCTGGTTTTACATATATGTGAAGTGTGTGATAAAGCTTGTTTGACATGGCAGCAAAAAGCCCGTGCATAGAAGTATGCGAATAATAATACTACTCTGAAGTAAAAGGTTAGATTGAATGAGAGTACTGGTAGTACATTATCCCTTCAAGCATTTTACCTGTCTGGCGACACAAGCAAGTCTTCTTACAGTCCTTCATCATGAACGATCTGTACTGGCTAGAGGTACAGTAACCTTTCGTCTTCCAAAAGGAACAATATTTAGCTTTGTCTGTATACTGGCATCCTGCATACATGCATGAAAAATATAAATATAGACGAAGCTAAAAGATAACCGTTGCATTAGATGGTAACTGGTACCCATAGCACTGTAAGTAACGATTGTAGAAATACAAAAGACAAGTGTGACAAGTTTTTTAAATGGAAAACATTTTTGGATATYTAGGATTGTAAAGAAGGAACGAACTATATTACTTGTATTAACTATAAGCGGAACTTTATTCTCTCTTTCATTCTTCAATCTTACGTTTCTTTTTCCCTTACGTTCTTTCGTTCTCCCTCTTACATTTCATTTCATTCTGTCAAKAAACAACAAATGTCTTACCTGGTGGGGGAGGGGTAGGCGGACGTGGTGGTCTAGGTGTTTGTGGTCTAGGGTTACTTCCACAGTACATTAGCTTAGCTTGTTGAATATCTTTTGAAGTCAGTCCGTACCGCTGACCAAGTCTGCGTCTTCCGCCCTTTGCTACGATCGTAGGGCGACCATTAACTGTGAAGGCACCGGCCGAGTAATGCATGAGGGAGTCATAATCATATGACACTCCCCGGCTGTTGATCATGCTCGTGCTATACTTATTAAAGTTGTGCCGCACCCCTAAAATATTAAAAAAAAACAGTCAAATTAAGTCTTTCTGATTCAACTGACGCCATCCAGTGAATGGACTAAGGGAATGGAGTATTGTGAGTCTTTGTGCAATCTGATGGCCTTTTTTTTTGTAACCAGGCCTGCATAAAAAATACAAAACTTGTTAGCATTGAGCCCGTGCATGTATGCAATAATGCGGCGTCGCGCAAAAAATATAAACAGATTGCTAATTGCTCCAATTGCACTTCTAGGAGAAGCGAAAACTAACAATAAGGATTTGAAAAGGAGAATATCAAGATGCTTCKAAAAAAACGGAGCACCGAAGAAAAAATAGCAAGCAGACTTGCTCAGCAAAGTAAATCCCGCATCAGTTTGCCTATTTGACCAAAAARTATAACCGGGAGGGGTACTTGAAAAATTTGTGTTTGAGCCTCGAAGTTTAAAAAAATATATATATTCTAGCCATCAAAACTTTTAACTCAGTTTGATATTATATTCAATGTCAAATTATTAAAGACTCGTTTCACATTTTTTTTTTTTTTTTTGGGAGAGAAGAAAACATTGACAGTACACTACCCCGGTCAGCTCACCAGTGAGGCGCAAAAGTTTTTCCCACGGGGTAACGCTTACAAGTTGTGCATGTTAACTTCGCGCTGATTGGGTCGTTGCCTCTTAAGGAATCAGCTAGTGTGGTTCTTAAGGTAGAATGATGTACCCCAATCTCCTGAGAATTGGAACCTATTGTTTTGTACCTCAGATGGAGCTGCATTCCAAAGTGCTGCAAGGTGTCTATATCATGTTGATCTTACCTGATGCGATATTTCTCCAGTTGATCGTGACGTAACGATCTCTGTCTGGTCTTGACTGCTCGTGCCAGAATCCAAGAGCGTGTGCTATTTTAAACCAATGAAAGTCCAGTTAGACACTTGTTGCCTAGGTGATCATTTAAAACAAATGATATTCCMGTGATCATTCTTGTAAATGATCACCTGGGCAACAAGTGTCTAAACTTATACCTGTCTTGGGTGGGGATGGGTAGGTACAATARAAGCACTGAGGGAGTCGTGGTATGTTCTGTTAAAATGCGTTTAAATCTCAATAATAATTCAGTTAATTCCGTTGTATATATTATACCACAATAAGAGACATAATTGAATAMGTGCAGCGTTGTGTATTATGATATGAAAATAAAGACTACAAAGTAGACAAACCTACCAATTTCGTGAGCGACCACACCCATAACATTGCATCCTCGACCAATGGAAATCCTCTGTGCTCCAGCGGCGCTTTGACGACCAACGTGTGAATAACAGCTGAAACGTACGCCGGAAAACCAAAAAATTAACAATGTAAAACATAGTAATGTTTTGAAAATTCTTAAATTGCACTCACCTAAAGGCTCGTGCAATTATAAGAACTTTCAAAGCATCACTCGTACCTTATAATATAACGAATTGTACTCGAGGTCGTGCGATTTTCTATACAAATGCGAGGCTAAAGGGTAATCCAAGGCCCATCCAGGGTAAGAAAAGGTAATGCTTAATTTTTACTTAGTCGATAACGCGGGGAATGGTTGCCATTCTCCCGAGGAAGGAATTTATAGATAAAGTGCACAAAGGTCTGACTTTACTCCCTCACRCTATCACTTCTTATCACGGGTATTTAAAGTGCCTAATGAAGGCCGTTCAATAGCCAACTGGGCTACGCCTGAGTGGACTACACCGAGCCCGGCAAGAACAAGCCCGGTTGGTATGAGTGAGCATCAGCAGCACGCAACACCCGCGCTTGGCCTCAGTCCAAATATTCAAGACCTCGGGCACAGTTTTCCCAGACCGTCTTGGCGATAAATAACATATTTGYACTTAATTACCCTCCTCCAGAGAAGAAAGACAGGTACGTCCTTTGCCTACGATTCCATGGTGTAAACTTGATACAGGGGACTTTGGATTCCCAGTGTCTCATTGCTTGCAGGATGACTCCTCTTGCATAATCTGTACAAAAACACCAAAACGAACATCATATATCTATCGAATCCTTTATTATATAACTAGCTTTGTCGGGTCTGGCGCCCTCGGGCTGAGTCATGACATAGCTACGGACAGATTATATAAGAAGACTTTTTATATCTCAACAGTTTTACTTACAGTTAGAACGCTCTATCACATACGGGACAATGGCGCGACCGTTAGTGATCCATCTCGCTCTCGTATTCCTCATGGCAGCTCGTTTAGTTCTGCTTCCTGATGTTGTATTGTTAGCACCAATACTTGCCAGGTAGGTTCTTATTTGACTGTCCACTACAATATCACCTTGGAAAAGCTCCTCTCCAGACGTTCTGAAGGCTGAATATAACATCATAAAGCGAATAAGCATTCTTCATAAAGCGGGAACTATAGGATTTTATAGTTTTCCGATCTTTTTAGCCCCACTTTTCCTGTCGAAGTTGGGTCCAGTCAGATATATATGTTCATATGTTTGACCTCATCTCTAATAATGTAAATATGGAGGCCCCTTTAAAGCTAAACTAGGAAACTTGGCAAAAAAAAAAAAAAAAGAGATTTGTTCAGCCATTTTTACAAAACTAATTGAAATATCAGACATTTTTAGAAATATTTAAAATAGCCCTTTAAGCACAACAGTAGATGATTACATAGTAACATATCTCACTCTCTCCCCTCTCCCCTAGGGKCAATATTTATCACTAAGAATTACCTGCTTGCTTCTTGTTGGCTTTCAAAATGACATCAAAGACTGGCTTGGGACCGCCATTCACTGATGGAAGAAATACAAACAAATTTGTCAACATGGTGCCAGCTCAGAGCAAATTAAGAAGCTTGAGAAGACATTCTTGATGCAGTTSTTACCACACTCTCCCCATTGACTGTCATTATCGTAGTCAGACGTGGTTGCRCACCATTCCTTGCTATGATCTTTCGTGGTACAATCATAGTACTCGGTACCTCGATACGTGAAGGGGAAAACACAACATTCACCGTCCTTTGTCTTACGAGTATCACACTTTGAATCTATTAACGCATTCAAGTAATTAAATAAAATGAAAAGTTAGAAAGAAAAAAAAAAGAAGATAATAATAGATAAAAAATATGACTTTATGAGAACTTTTTCATGGAAGCAACATGAATCAGAGAAGAATACAGTTAATGTAGGGTTGAGGAACTTTAAATATAAGAATTACACTATTATAACAAAATGAAAGCTCGAATTGAATAACAGGTTAAGGTTTGGGAAATTACAGATTCCAACTTACACGATGGAGGAACGGCTGGATTGGCTGGCGCTTTGGAAGGCACTGCTGCACAATGAGACATAACAGCAAGATGAAAGGCAATGAAGGCCAGAAGATACCCTATAAAATATCCTCTAGAAGACAACATTGTTGGTTCAATTAACTTCAACAATATTTCTGAGTTKTTCAGTAAGTTTGAATCCAAAAGTCCTCAGCTTTGGGTTTTTATAGGGTTAATGCCGACGTGAACCCGTGTGAGTAGCACATACGTGGACTGCAGGATTTCCGGTCAGTCTCTGCTCTGAACCAATCTAAAAATTCCAAAACTCGATACATTAACCAATCAAATTACGTGAATGCGAACGCCATTAAAGTAACACAAGATCATCTGCTCACACGACGAGTATTGYTTACGCCGATGTGGTTAAAAAAATGTACTTCCCGTTTGGAAATTATGTTTGTGGGTATTAGGGAGCAGAATGCTGAGAGATATACAAGGCTTTTGGGTGTACYATCCGTCCTGTACCAGCCCACAAAAAACAAATCCAAGTTTTGTAATCGGGGGAGTAAGGAATAACTGCTCAGTCTCCAGAACCAGAAAGCTTTTCGAAAAAAAGCTGATATTTACGGAGGGAGAAAAACCGCTTAAAGTTCAGGAGGAAAACCCTTAATACATAGGAGAGAACCTATACATATCTACAACTCTAGTAGCTGAGTGTTGTGCTTTCAGTCCGTTGATTTAGAATTTTTGAATTRAGGTCGCATATCCATTCCCTTGAAACACTTTAATGCCTTCCACCCCCAGATTCTGCATGAGCTCGAAGTTTTTGCAAAGCATCGACGGAGTCAATTAAGATGATTTCACAAGCGCACATATTAAATTTTTGATAGAATATCAGTATCCGATCCTCAGTGGTTCAACACATTCAGTTATTTATTTAGTTACCTAACTAACGTCCAAATACAGGGCAGTAAAAATACATGTTCTGAGGTAGGGAAATCGCAACAGAAGTCAGTGTTCTGACAATTAATTTAAGAGCAGCAAGTTCAAGGACTGAGGAGGAAATATACAGAATTACATCTTAAACGAGTTGCGTGCATTGAATGTCGGTCACAGAACAGGACAGGAGGTAGTCAAACCTCTGTACCCAGCAAGTATAGTGGTCGAAAATGAAGAAATTGAAGCATAAGTTCCGGATATGATGAAATATTGCCAAGCAGTAAAGTGATTCTAGTTTTGAAAAGCAATAGTGTACATTAAACCATATTTGCCTGGTGTAGGATATCACAACCCACTCACGTACTCAGTGCCGGTCAGATAACCTTTAAAACATGAAAACGCTTCCTTTACCGGGTCCCCTGGAAGCCGATTTCGCAACAGAAAACCAATAGAATATTTTCAAATACATAACAAATAAACATTGATTTATTAAGATAATAAAATATGTGCAGCTTTATATGGGAAATTCCATGAGAGGAACTAAAAATATTGTTATGGAACGAGGATTAAGGAGAGATTCTTAAAAGGGTCTCATGTGTAAGACGGATCTTATGAAAACAGAGGTCGTGACAAGCCTTTCTTATGACGTCATGATTGCAACACAAGAGCAGAACATCTGTAACATGATAAACGGTGGCACAYTGACTCCAACAAATAGCTTCCATGATTCAAACGATATGAACAACACAGGAAGTCGAATACAACAAGTGGATAGAAGTAGACGAGAGAACAGTTTCAAAAACTCAAACCCAAGCATTAAACAATTCAATCTATCTACAACAGGCAAACTTAAAATTTGGCTAAAGGATAAAAGTCTCCGCAGATGGAGCGAACGAAAAAATGACGACAAGATTCTGGATATTGATTTAAAAAAATTTTGGCGCTTAATTTTGTTTTTAAAATTGCAATTGTGTGAAAAAGTGGTGTTTAAGTTTTGCAAATATGTATATAATTCGCGTACAATTACAATATATTTCTTCGTACATTGTGTACAACCATTACATTACGGATGAACTTTGTAAGCTTCAGCAATTTTATCAGGTCAATTTTCCCCGTCTCCATCCAGCTACTGTTGATGCTTTTTAAAAGTTATTAACTTGGAGGAAAAATAGCACAAAATAATAAAAAAATGCACACACAAAGAAACAAACCACAATAACGTACAAAAATTACCTTGAACCAGCCCATCATCCAAAAAACCTAAAACAATCAAAGCAAACACTGAAACAAAAACAAAAACACACACACACACAAAACGCAAACTGAGCAAACATATATATATATAACAACAAAAAAAACCAACAACCACAATAAAACAAACAGATAACAACGAAAAAATGCAAGCAAACTAAAACCGGCATAAAAAGAAAAATAGGAAGAAGAAGAAGAAGAAGAAGAAAAAGAAAAAGAAGAAGAGGAAGAAAAAGAAAGAGAAGAAGATAGAACTTTTTCGCAAAACTTTATTCTCCCTTGCCATATCCCACATTACTTCAGGCACAAACAAAAGTAGGCTTATAAAAAGAATTCTGACATTTATTGTTACCAGGGTTGCTAAAGTTTTCTCTTGGTGAGGCTCGATCAATACTAGTTAGCACACAGGTGACAACTTTTCTTACAGTATACTGACATGTACTTCTYGAAGCGTTGGTCGGTACACAGGGACCCCGAGCTGGCCGAGGATGGGCAGTTGGCGGTTTTGTCCTCACATACTAGTTTTGTAAAGTAAAATATGATAGTCGATTAGTACCCTGTATGTACATCAGAAGTGAAGCAGAGCAGAGCAGAGCAGAGCAGAGCAGAGCAGAGCAGAGCAGAGCAGAGCAGAGCAGAGCAGAGCTTAAATACGTGTAAACATTGGTTTATTAAGATAGTAAAATATGTGCAGCTTTATATGGGAAATTCCACGAAAGAAACTAAAAATATTGTTATGGAACGAGGATTAAGGAGAGACTCTCAAAAGGTTCTCACTGTGTAAGACGGATCTTATGAAAACATAGGTCGTGACAAGCCTTTCTTATGACGTCATGATTGCAACACAAGAGCAGAACATCTGTAACATGATAAACGGTGGCACATTGACTCCAACAAATNTGAAAAAGTGGTGTTTAAGTTTTGCAAATATGTATATAATTCGCGTACAATTACAATATATTTCTTCGTACATTGTGTACAACCATTACATTACGGATGAACTTTGTAAGCTTCAGCAGTTTATTTTTGATCAGGTCAATTTTCCCCGTCTCCATCCAGGAACTATTGATTCTTTTTAAAAGTTATTAACTTGGAGGAAAAATAGCACAAAATAATAAAAAAATGCACACACAAAGAAACAAACCACAATAACGTACAAAAATTACCTTGAACCAGCCCATCATCCAAAAAACCTAAAACAATCAAAGCAAACACTGAAACAAAAACAAAAACACACACACACACAAAACGCAAACTGAGCAAACATATATATATATAACAACAAAAAAAACCAACAACCACAATAAAACAAACAGATAACAACGAAAAAATGCAAGCAAACTAAAACCGGCATAAAAAGAAAAATAGGAAGAAGAAGAAGAAGAAGAAGAAAAAGAAAAAGAAGAAGAGGAAGAAAAAGAAAGAGAAGAAGATAGAACTTTTTCGCAAAACTTTATTCTCCCTTGCCATATCCCACATTACTTCAGGCACAAACAAAAGTAGGCTTATAAAAAGAATTCTGACATTTATTGTTACCAGGGTTGCTAAAGTTTTCTCTTGGTGAGGCTCGATCAATACTAGTTAGCACACAGATTACAACTTCTCTTACAGTATACTGACATGTACTTCTCGAAGCGTTGGTCGGTACACAGGGACCCCGAGCTGGCCGAGGATGGGCAGTTGGCGGTTTTGTCCTCACATACTAGTTTTGTAAAGTAAAATATGATAGTCGATTAGTACCCTGTATGTACATCAGAAGTGAAGCAGAGCAGAGCAGAGCAGAGCAGAGCAGAGCAGAGCAGAGCAGAGCAGAGCAGAGCAGAGCAGAGCTTACAATAGCTTACCATAGCTGCAGTAACACGATCTTTTACAGTTTTTGTTCATGAAGGGGTAGTAGATACTAGACGAGTGACAGTAGCCAGCCTCAGCCCACCATGGACAGTTATTGTTATGATCCTTGTGCTGACAGACTGAGGAATGCATAACAAAAAAGACAGGTATCATAACAGGATGGTCCTTGTGTAACACACTAGAAGAACATCGAGAATGATGTAGTGTTCTTCTTACCACTAGATCCATTGCAATATAGCAACCTGGCCTGTTCAACGTCTTTGTCACTCAGACCATTCCGCTGACCAAARGTAGTGCTGCCGTYYAARCTCTCGATGGTGTTAAGTGAWGGGGATTTAGAAAACGCTTTTGGACCATAATGCATCAGACTGGCTAGATCATATTCCACTCCAAGGTCGTTAGTGTCGGAGTTGTCGATCATTTTGAAGTTATCAAGGTTGTCTTTTGACAAAAGCATAAAAGCAAAGGAAAAACGCTTTATTGAAATTGTAATAACGTTTTATGAATGTGACATTGTATATGATGACGTAATGCATGACGTCATAAACAATMWTGCATATTTACCTGACCGAATATTGTTCCATAATATTTTGACGTATCTATCTCGGTCTGGTCGGGACTGTTCATGCCAGAARCCAAGGGCGTGTCCTATTCCAATTGAAAGACAGCTGTCAGTCWTTGATTGATYATGTGATATGCTATYTATAGCARCACCCGAGTGAATCATTGAGATACTMACCTATTTCATGTGCAATAACTCCCATTACTGCACATCCTGGACCAATAGAAATTCTTTGTTTGCCTCCTTTGCGACCRACCCATGAAAAACACCTGGGAAGGAAATAAAGCAAAGTCTTGAATGATTGAGATGAATAAATAAAAAATAAATGGGAAATAAACGGATATATGTCCGGTGGGACTTTTTAATAAGATTTTTCAAAATAACAGATAAGCAAAAAAATATTGAATGTCAAGTGAAAGCATTTCTTCACTCTTCGGACCTCCGCGTTCAGATGAATCGCTGACATTCTCATAGCTGGGTTTTTTTTCTGATGTGAAAACAAAATGACTCGTTGCACAACGAATTATGATCACTGAAAGGCATACACCTCAGAACTATGCCAATAAATTATGTCGTCTCATCGAAAATGCATTGAAAGCTTCGAGTCCATACTTGCGTTTATAATCGAAATAATCCGCGCATGCGCATGCGAAAAACAGGCGTGCCTGTGTCAATGACGTGCACACTAATACGATAAGCCTACATTTTCAAATGTCTCCACTCTGTAGAACGTTTTCAAATTTTCAAGCTTTCGAAAGTTTTAGCGTGGGCGAAAAACCAAAACGCATCGAAAAGTTTGCGTTTTCAAACGAAATAGCATCGATGCGGACKGGGCCTAAGTTAAGTAAAAAGAAAAACCTGATCCAACTCACCCTTGGCCTGAGAAGAAGCTCAGGTAGTGTACTTGAGCAGTCCTGGGTACGAATGCAATACATGGAACCTTTTCTGCCCAGTGRCTCAAGGCTTGCTGGATAACTGATYGGTCTGCAACTGAAAGATGAGGATAACCTTGTTTAGCCAGTAAAGAGGGGTGGGAGGGATAATGGATTCACAGAATCGCAGTACTAAGGATAGGTTCAGGAAATGCAAGATACTTGTCGTCCTTAGAGCTGAACCTCACATTCCTTGTGATAACCGCCTAAGGAAAACGAAAAGCCGGTACTGGTATCTGATTGGCTAATACAACAATGAAAGGACACCAAAATGTCTAAACGATGGAAAGGAACAGCGAATGGAGATGATGAACCTGAAGATCTCGTACTTGTGTAAAGACATACGTGTTGAGGTGGGCACCGAGGAACAGAATGATCAGAATGAGAATGTGGAATACTCTTGCTCTGAAAAACTATCGCTAAATCTGGGTCAATTCAACAGCCGAAATTATCAAGTAAATAAGAAAACGAAATTCAAAAACAAATATGCTATTTCCGGTTCACCAAGAGTATTTTAAAGAATAGAAACGAAAACAAACAAACGAAATAGAACAAAAGAAAAGCACATGTTTATGGGATGAGAATGCTAGTGGTTATTAATAGAAAAAAAATGGGTGCTTCTTACTTACCGCATGACTGTTCAATGACATACGGGACTYGTACCAGACCATTACCGATAGGAGGCCATCTGTTCTGATCATGACCATTTACCGCCCTGCCTGCTGTGACTCTCAGGGGWAGGGAAAGGGTGTCTGTACCACTTGTGTTCAAAGCTAGACGCAGTTCTTCGGTCATTAGGATATCCCCTTGAAAAAGAGCTTCAGCATTTACTACGAGACAAAGTAATAGACATTGATTGACATGTACTTAGGGTGAGGTCGAGTAGGTTAAACACAYACTTCAAAACCCAGGAATCCCATCACCCAACCGGAACCCGGACATATGCCAAAGACTGCTTTTAGCCCCTAAAATTGCTTTCTATTTTTTGACATTTTGCACAGAATCTGCTTTTCGTACTTGTTGCTTTTGCTATTTATTTGCTTTAACATTGTTTTTAAGGGCGTACGCAGGGGGGGAGGGGACAATGCACCCCCCCTCCCTCCGTGGCAAAAAAATGGCGGCCTTATTTGGAATTTATACGGTAATTTTCATTTGCTTTGCTATGTTTTGCAAAATTAAAACGCAATACCGGTCCTCTTTTTTGGTTCGGCGTCTCGGGGGCCAAAACGGATCTTTTGAGTCGCCCCCTCCCCCCCCCACCCTCTCGGAAAATCATGCCTACGTCTCTGGTTTTTATAATGTT
Source organism: Actinia tenebrosa (assembly GCF_009602425.1). The sequence continues at coordinate 155,376 of NW_022258748.1, read as the reverse complement.
TGTTTGACTACGTGCTTTCCAAACCAGAAGTAAATGCCATAATTCTGATTGCACTAGTTTTGTTCATTAGACGTTTGATTTAGGCTGCTCCACCAGGGAATGTGTACTAGAAAAGATCCACAATACATGTATACTTTCTCCAGCCAACACTGCAATAAACGTTGTTATTCGTATCTCTATAAACAGAGACATTTGCTGTGTAACCACAGCTGAGTACATTAAAATTGTCAGCGTTAATTATAATGAATGAAAACGAAGACGGATCAACATGAAATATGACAAAAAACGTTACTTACTGACCTTGACCATGTGCACTATGAGAGTTTTTCGCGTTCGCCTTCAAAWTGGTAGCAAATATATCTGTCTGGTRAAGCTGTACTGCTGTGGAAAWAAGGAAATCRTGAAATACATGACGAGATTCCCCCTCACACCATCATATATATATACCCTTGATTGCAAAAAGGTTGTAGTATACATTTCTACATATATCTAATGAGATGCAATATATCAAATGAGATGCAAAACTTAAAAGTAACTTATTTGGTCTTATTTATCTTCTCATTATATATAAGGACATAAGTATTGCACAAAGTCAAGTTAAGAGTATTTTCCACAAAATGTAGTGGCTAAGCAGTGGTATTTAAGCATGTTTTACATTCTGCATCTCATTTGATATCTTGTATCTTATTAGGTATCTGTATAAATGTGTACTACAACCTTATATATATAGTAGGTTTTTGAAAATAACGAATTACACTGGATCCCTTTTTAGCTTACCATCACTTCGATCGGCGTCGTTAGCTCTGAATGGCGCAATACGTGTAGCTACTGTACCAAGCACAGCCTTTGAGAACGCACCATGAACAAGAACAAATACCAAAACAGCACAAAAACAAAGCTGCTTGACATTCAATCTTTCCATACTTAACATCTCAGGTTTGGTTTGATTTCTCTGTGGAAGGAACTTGCAGCCTCCCTTAATATACGATTCGGTTTTTGTTTTTTTTACAAAAAAGGCTTGACCAACCAAAAACAAAAAGACGGCTGACCTAGTTTTGAGGTAAGTGTATGTGGACCGCATGGACGAAATGGTCTTTCCTGGCCGTCGATAGCGGATGAGGTTRTGAACGTAAGAAAAGGCGGGCTAAGCTGGAGTCATGTGGTCTTTTCTTTCTTTAGGTTCTATGATTACATTTCCGTAGGACTTTTTTTGTTTCCCATTTCTTGTTTAAACAAACATTGTGTGCTGGAGTACACAGTGTGTGCTGGAGTACACAGTCATTGGACTTCCTTACGTTTAGCGCGCGAAACTAGAAACAACTTGAATGACATGTGGTAAAAACAGTTATTCGCCTTGATGTTATGATCAGTAAAATGAATGAAAGAAAATAATTCATGCATGAAATTCGTGGTTGCAAATGTTAATTTATTTTCATTGATTCTTCAAAGCAAATTTTAGTTTCAGGCGACTAGGATTCAGTCCGGCAAATGGAAAGCAGTTTTTCTTCGAGACAATTTTCCTCTCATAAACTAAAACAGATGAGACTATTAAAACAGATCAGAGGTTATCGTAATAGTCTTTGTCGCTAGCACACTCCCTAATGACGAAATCTATGGTGTTTATCCTGACCTCAAATGGATTGTTCTATATATAGCAGCTAGTGTTGTTAAATCAGTTGGTCAAGCGCAAGGTTCCATCTTGAGCTGTTTTGACGTCATTGTATATCGTGAACAGGACCTACCATTAATTCGTACTATATTAAGGATTGCATCCTYAATCGTCAATGAGGATGTTATCCGTAAGCCACGAATGCCAAGGTTGGCCGATAGAATGACGCAGTGACTGTAAAACGTTTTCTTGGGCATGCATTTACCCGCGCATCTCAAGGCCTTTACGTATTAAATTTGATTGSCTCCCAACCTTGTGGGAATCATTTTTATCTTAATTATAACTTGAAATAACTAAGGCGCGCTCTGATTGGTTGAAAAGCCCCGTCGTGGCTTCTCTTCATCACGCGTGTTGGACCAGGCTATATATAACATCGAAGCATGTTTTTTATGTAATTTTTGGACTTCAAAATATGCTGTAGATTTTTTTGATTTTTGAATCAAACCAAATATACCTTTTTCTTGAATATTGGTAGCTATCGAAAGTCATTTCCAAGAGAATAAAATAAAAAAGACATAGCTATGTATTACCATGCTGGTCGATAGAGAACCAAAGTAACGATAAGGAGTCTAAAACTGAGAATTCCTTTTTTTTAAATTTGAACGGCCAACTTTAAAGCCAGAAATAATATAATTCTCACTATAAACAATCAAACAAACAAAGTAAATCCTTACTCTAAAAGCAAGAAACTCGTAGGCTATTAATCAGAGCAGGCTACACAAGACTGATAATAATAATAATAAAAGAATATTTATATATCGCATCCTGAGAGCCTCGATGCGCTTTATAGTAAGATAATTAAAAATAAGAAATAATATCTATAAATATGTACTAATACTGAGAAGACACACATAAAATGATCAAAGTTAGAATATCCAAAACGAAAATATACAGGAAAACAACGTGCCTTTCGACAAAGACCAACTTCCTCTGCCTAAAAGACAAAAAGCAAAAGAGAAATAATGAATGGATTGAAAAGAAAAAAGAAACCGCGACAGGAAAGAAAGAGTTGAGAGAAAGCGAAACCAGAGCAACAGTTGTGAATGCTTTGAGAAAATGAAAACACCAAGCATTTTTCGCAATTGCGGCAATTTCGGCAATTTCCTTGAGTTAAGGTAACCCTTGCAATCAATTATTCTAAAGCTAATAAATAAATGTAGAAAAGCTTAAGGATAGGCGGGTTTTTTTGCTCTGAATAATTATCTAGCATTGCATGGAAAATAATGAGTTTCTGATACATTCTTTTGTTTTCGACTGCATGCTGTTGGAACAGGCTAACTTTAGCAGTATCAAAACAACTCGGAAATAAGTTGAAGCTTCTTTCTTCTGTCAGTCTCAGCACAACCCGCGGTACTGAAACTCTTTACGATCGAAGACCCTTTGTTTTGTTACAAATATTAATTTATACGTTAAGGCCTTTCAATCTAGTCCGCCCCTTGATCTTCAAAACAACAGCAACCAAAGCAAGCTGCAACTAGGTCAGGCTGCCACTCGATCAAGTCAGTGAAACTGGCGTAACCTCGTACTTCGCAGTTGAACGACACGAATGTGTATATTAGAATGAATATTGATAGGCAAGAATGATTTTCACTTCTGAAAATAGCCTGCTGTTTTTTTTCCTTTCTTCGTGGTAGTTGTTGACGACTTTCCGCTGTTATTGATGTTTTTTGTTTTGTTTTGTCTGTTTGTTTCGGCTGCGTGCGTTTTTTGTGTTATCAAAATATCTCGGGGCTGCACGAAATTGGTTTCTTAGATGAGTCAAATCAGATAAAAACCCGCACCGTTTGTATAGAATGACGATTATTTGGTTTAGAAATAAGAGACGTGAAAAAGACGCGAGCCACTCAAACGTCTAAATAAATAATCATGATTTACTCAAGTGCTATTTAATTGTTTTTAATCGATTATTTAAGTAGGACCAAAAGTAGATCTCATGTTTGGATCAGTTTCCATTGTTCTATATTTTATCATTTTGAAAAAGTACTTAGTGTCTATGATCAGCCGATARTTTGAGGACTGCGATATACAAATATTCAGTGTAAATATATTAAGTCAACGACTCTTYTCACTTATCTACATCTCAGCTGGCTCTGATGCATGGATTTCGTTTTTTCAGTCTACAGCGTCAAGTTCCTTTGTGAATTTAGAGAGCACAGTGTTGAACTGAAGAGAAATCAATTCAACTCAGTTGAAAGACTTGAATGATTGTTTGTGGTTGTATATATTTGCTATAAATTTGTATYGGTTTGAGAAGACACATRRGTTATAYATGTCCCATGAGATGAGAAACTCAYCAAGGAAGAAGAAAAGCTGCAAAACTGAATACGAGAATCGCGCACGACAGGAACAAAATATCTGCGGAAGCTCAACCAATGTCGTGTTAATTCCGTCCCAAATTGGACAGGAAGGCAGTTTAATGGTTGATAGTGAACACAGTACGTCATTAAAACACACCCAGCTTTTTAACTGTTGCTGTTGCATAAATAGACGAGAGAGAATGCTATATAAAGCAAGTTGCCAAGCAAACAAATGCAATTTATTTAGCTCATTAACACAACAGGCTGACACACAGATAGAAATATTTTATAGATCTGTCTAAATATCATCACCTATGGAAACAAGAGTTTTTTGGAAGCAGATTTTCGTGACTCTTTTACTTAATTTTATTCTAAAAACAAGCGAATCTTTACCTCTACATGAGTCAAGGCAAGCTAAAGAAACAGAATATCTTTCTCTCGTMTCAAAMGAAGGTAAGCTATGATCTCAAACAMGAGCTGACATTTYTTGRGATACATGTAGCATGTACATTACAAACTAATTCAGAAGTGATTGGGAATTTAAAGCAGCCGATAGGTAGAGGGAGTAAATCTTTTGTAGTTTTGACAAATACGAATGTGATTAAGTGATTGGACGATCAGCCACAGAAGACATCCCAGACGCACTGTGCATGGTGAAGTCTGGTCGACGTCTTGAAATACGGATCCAATGCGTATTTTTCCATCTCGAACTGCGTGATGGACTATGTATACTTTTCTCAACCCCTTAATCTTATAATCMAACGATTTACAGATCTTTAATTAATCGTTATCTAACAAATGCGTGGAGACGAGTGTGCAGCGCYGGTGCTCTGACAGCTTGTGACTRGCTAACGCTACATCATGTCGAGCKGTGTTACCAAAGTATTGTTAGAAGAAGTAAGAAGCCAATTTTCTTGATCGCTCGACTGCAGGGGTGCCCTTTCTGTAAATGTTTGGTTTTTATTGGCAATATATGTATTGAAGCACGCGTCAGTTTAAACCGATCAAAAAGCTAACTTGCTCGGCATGATTTCCTTTATTTTAGAACATAAAAACAAGGCTGGAGTGGATATTTTTGACTTCATCTTGAGGCTTAATTCAGAGAGAAAGAAATTTTCATCTGGTTTAGGAAGGATGAAGAACAGAGCACCTGACGGTAGGTAGACCACATGTACGAGTGTAATTTTGGATAACGTACATTAAATAACCTTAGATAGGACTCCAAAGACTGCGCACGCTACACACTATATATTATTCTCTAATATACTTCTCTCAATACTATAACGTCATCGGTTTTTATCTGTGATTATTGAAAATCTCGCGCGCTGATTGGTCAAGAAACTCAGATTATCACACGATAATCACCTCCAGCGATCCAAAATGGCGTCCAGCCGCTTTGTTGCTGTTACCGGGGAAAAATGTGTCTTTTATCTCCTTTTTCTTCTTTTTTTTGAAAGAATCAACTGTGTATTTATACTAAGACAATCATATTCACCTAGCTCAAGCTCAGTGAATATCGGGAATAATAACTTATTATTCCCCGATGATCACTTAGCCTTCAGCGAATGATTGTTAACTATAGGCCAGCAATATAGTAACTTCCCAAAACCATACTTGATATTTTAGAAGGCGAAGAACTTTTTCAAGGAGACATTGTTATGACGGATGACATTCGAACCGCCTTGAAAAACAGCCATACAGATATCATGACCCTTCCCATCAGGAAAGAAAATGATCAGCGGCGGAAGAAAAGAGCTGTAACTTCGCATGGCCAAAAGAAATGGCCAATTGCCAATGGTCAAGTTGAAGTYCCGTATGTTATCGAGACTTCAAGTGGTAAGCCGGTACTTCTTTCTATCATTTACTATTTGATAGTTCTGCTCCTAGCGACACATTCAAGGGTTTTAATTTAGAGAGGTTTTCATTTTAAATATTTTAAACATATATATCATATTTTTAACAGAAAATGTCGAAATGTTAGATATATTGAGTTCCATTTTAGAATGATAGAAAAGTCCCTAGCTACTAGATAGTTGTTTCCATAGATTAATATGAATTTCGTGAATGCCTTTAGCACAGAATGCGGCATTCATCCACACTTGCATTTCATTTTCTCTTGCTTCATGTCAGTTGTGACAGAATTCTAATTTCTTGTGGTTGGTTTGATTTCAGTTCCCGATAAGACAATTATCACCCAAGCTATGGATCACTGGCACACTAACGTGCCTTGCATCTCGTTTGTACCCAGAACTAATCAGCCAGACTATCTGAGCTTTTTCTCTGGTCAGGGGTGAGTCCGAGTTATTTGTCTGTCTGTCTGTCTGTCTGTCTGTCTGTCTGTCTGTGGTTTGCTTGTCTGTCTGTCTGTCTTTCTGTCTGTCTATCTGTCTGTCTGTCTGTCTGTCTGTTTGTCTGTCTGTCTGTGGTTTGCTTGTCTGTCTGTCTGTCTTTCTGTCTGTCTATCTGTCTGTCTGTCTGTCTGTCTGTCTGTGGTTTGCTTTTTGTTCACCACTTATCATAAATAACAATCAATGTAACGCACATGGGAGAATGCGCCTTACTCATGCGGCAGCCATATCGACTGGAACAATAGATTCCCCCCGCGTGGCCTCGCATTCAAGGATTCAGGATGAGGTTTTGTGGGTTAAACATAGGCTGTTATTCTTATGAGAATACATACTCTAAAAAAACGTATCTGCCATCAAGAAGATTTCTCCTTCCCTTCARTCCCCACACTCTAATTTACGTCATACTTGTCGTTGTAAATATGTGTATATTACTATCAGRTGTTTTTCATGGGTTGGTCGCAAAGGAGGCAAACAAAGAATTTCTATTGGTCCAGGATGTGCAGTAATGGGAGTTATTGCACATGAAATAGGTTAGTATCTCAATGATTYACTCGTGTGCTGCTATAAATAGCATATCACATAATCAATCAATGACTGACAGCTGTCTTTCAACTGGAATAGGACACGCCCTTGGCTTCTGGCATGAACAGKCCCGACCAGACCGAGATARATACGTCAAAATATTATGGAACAATATTCGGTCAGGTAAATATGCATGATTGATTATGACGTCATTATATGAGACTACATGTGACGTCATTGGATCTGACGTCTGACGCTAGTACACGAGACCAGACAAGACGTCATTACAATATCAATAAATCGTTTTTCCTTTTGCTTTTTTGATCAAAAGACGACCTTGATGAATTCAAAATGATCGACAACTCCGACACTAACGACCTTGGAGTGGAATATGATCTAGCCAGTCTGATGCATTATGGTCCAAAAGCGTTTTCTAAATCCCCTTCACTTAACACCATCGAGAGYTTGAACGGCAGCACTACCTTTGGTCAGCGGAATGGTCTGAGTGACAAAGACGTTGAACAGGCCAGGYTGCTATATTGCCCAAGGACAAATGGTAAGCCGTCAAATACAAGTTCTCATATGGATCTGGCAGTAACATTAACAGTTCATATATATGTATATTTATATACTATAACATCAATTGTYTTTAATGTTTTCTTGCAGCTTGTCAGATTTTGTATAGTGATCTCGATGCTAACTGTCCAAGTTGGGGAATTATTGGTTACTGTGATAACAAAGTCTACAAGACCTTCATGTATAATAGCTGTAAAAAGACTTGCATATGTAAAGGTAAGCTGTTATGTTGCTTTAACTTCCGTCAGAAGGGATTTTTTAGACTCATTGATTTCGTAGCAGCCAATAAAATTAAAGATGTTGTTAACTAATGAAAAACACCTGAGTATTGACACTTCGATAACRAAGCAAAACGTCCGCCATTTTTGGCGAATGAACGAGACCAAACAAACACATACTGAGAAAAAAATAGCAAATGATAGCACGAACTGAACAAATTAGAAGTTCAATAAATGAGCTCAAAATTAGTTGAAAAGTCGTAAAACTGAAATGAAATAAGTTTACTAATAGTCTCAATTCAACATTTGAAAGAACTAAATAACCATCGTTTATTGACAAAGCTACACACTTAAGACAAACCCGTGTAAACTTGTGGACTTCAAAACATTGCAAAAGAAAAAACGTCTTATTATTTTAACCTTTATTTTTATTGTATTTTTATTTCGACAAACTCGAGTTAATTTGTCTTTTCGTGCTTGACATGAGACTCTTGATTATAATTTTAGAGATTGTACGAAGACTAAATATTAAAAGATCATTTATTTTGCATTTCAGTTTGCGAAGACACGAATTCGGGATGTCTGGGATACGTTAATGCAGGGTATTGTACCAACGATGCTCACAAGGACTGGATGAACTTAAACTGTAGAAAAAGCTGTGGATTTTGCCATTAACCATTATTAATACTAAATAGTTATTTATTATGAACGAAATACTTTATTYATTAATTATCAAGATGTATAGGCATTGGTTGAATGGTTTATAAGCGTTGTCTTCATGATGCAATGTGCTAATCATTTTGAAAATAGGTTTGATCACGTGGCTTTATTGGATTGTATGGTTGGCAATTTGTGTGACTGATTTTTGATAATTTGAGGTGACTTGAAATTTTCAATATTCCACTAACTTTAAAATTAAATAACATATTAAAGAAGCAAAAAATTAAAAATCGCTAACACTTTTAGAAGTTTATCTTTTTCRAAGCCGTAACGCCATGCCACTAGTTCACCTCTACCGAGCGTGCCCAATTTGTGTTTAAGCCTCTTATTATAAAAATCTTTATCATCTGACCTTTAAAACGTTATATACCGCCACCCGGTCAGCTCAGTTGGTAAGAGCGTCGGTCTGTTGTGCGGAAGGTCGTGGTTCAAGCCTCAGCCGGACCAACACTCAGGGTCTTAAAATAACTGAGGAGAAGGTGTTGCCTTTGTAATTATATCTGCAAATGGTTAGACCTTCAAGTCTTCTCGGACAAAGTCTTAAAACCGTAGGTCCCRTCTGTCTTCACTATATAACCCTGTAAAAGGCGGACGTAAAAGAACCACTCGAGGGCCACAAGTTGATCAGTTAGCAAAATTACTATCACGTGTCACCCTCATTAAATAAAGTCTTCAATCAAAATAAGGTCTTCAATCAACCAATCAACCAATCAATCAATCAATCAATCAATCAATCAATCAATCACTATGTTTTATATGGTTTCGTTGAAAGCGTTGCGCAGAGAGAGTCCTACACGAAACATATCTCCAGTAACCTTCTAGTAAAATCACTCTAGCATGGCTTAACTAGTAAACTTCGAAATATATGTACGTTTTGTTGCAAAGAAGTACTTTTAACGGAGAATGAAGGTTTTGATTCGACATTCCGGAAGCTCTCTCGCTCCAGTCAGTTCGTGGTTGTAGGTTTCGGAGCTGGAGCGAGAGAGCCTCTGAACCCAGAGCCAACTTGGCCGGGGTTTAATCCGTTTAGCGGCCCAAAAGGGATGGGAAATAGGGGTSAGATGGCTGTGGGAAAGCTAAGGCAACAACACTGGGCGCTACGTAGGCTATCGGGTTCTATATGATTCCTTTGAGAACGGAAATATTTAAAGGTTTTCGAAATAAGTATGTTTTTTTAAAGAGGATAATATYTTCGGTTGATGACAGGTATATGTCGTCAGCGGTGACGTCATACTGTTCCTCAGTTGTTCTAGAATATTCGCTAAAACTGAGCTTTGTCAAAGAAATAAAAACAGAGAAAAGATATCCTCAGGAAATCCGCAGAGGTTAACTGATTATTCGCATTGATTTCAGACGATTTTTCTTTGTTATTCTAAAATTTTCTTTGAAAAAGGAATCTGTAGATGTCAAGCCTAGCTTTCAGTCAGTTATAAGCCCGGCCGGACTAGGGCGTTTAACTGAAGAGCCAGGAGTTTMATTTATCAGCTAATAAATCAATTTGTAATGCTATGATAAAGTAGTTTATAAGTTAATTATTTAATCTTAACATTTAACCCTATAGGAAAAGAACTTGCAGCATTATGATTGCACTTTCTTATCGTTAAGAAGTTTTAATCTCTTCTAAGGATTGGTAATGATGTATAGTAATTTAATAAAAATTTAACATAAACTATGTTAACTGTGGCGGATTTAGGGGGGGGGGGKKTTCTTKGGGKRAARRGSCCCCCCCCCCCCCCACTGGCGGGTACCTTGGATTTTTTTAAATAAATAAAGATGGTACTAACTCATGAGATTTAATATGAAATGGGATTGGTGGATAGGTTATCCATATCAGGAGCGCCCCTAGGCCAGTGATGTGCCTCATGGGAAAAATGATGATGCAAGAGAACGTTATTGTTGTGCCKAGATTTGCAAAAATGAACCCTTCCCCTCTTAAAGTCCTGGATCCGCCACTGGTTAATAGTATAGTGGAAAATGTAATTTGTGACGCTCAAGACAAGAGATTGAAATAAATGAATGTTTTTTTTTCGCCACGTGAGTGTATGTTGTGGCACGTGTTGTTGTCTGGTTAGTGATAATGGAGTAGTATACAATAACCTGACGTCGTTAGTAAGTCATCAACGGTTAGCTTCATTGTGGACATGGGGTTCATATCTTGGCCGAAAAATTGCTTTGTAACGCTAAAACCCTTAAGGGCGCATCTTTGYATGGATGGTTCACACGTTCTTATTTTTTCCACGTGTGTGGTTTCAGTTTGGGTCCTGTTCGGCCTTGCTGTAGTATAACTTTCCGTTGTATATGAGTATATTCAAGTGAAGTAAAGATTATTGTGGGCGTAAGCCGAAGTTAGGTCAAAATGTAATGAAAGTAGTTTGAACTTTCGAATCGGCCAACATTCGTTTTTTTTTTTTTTTTTGCTAACTAGTGCTTTACTACAGAACACCACGTCGAACATCACGTCTAGATTATTGGCCGTATACGCTTGCAAAAAAGGAATCGGACATAGCTGAGTATAAAGCACTGAAAATAACACCATTAAGTAACATTCCACAGAGCCAGACAGCGAGGAATKTGCTCACTAGTGCTCTGCTACAGAACACCTCAAACATCAGGTCTACGATTGTCAATCYCGAGGGTCCTCATATTCAATCAATTAATGGATCCCCTACACRCATTTCTAGTCTTTGGGGGTAAAAATTCCTCTTTTTTTAAGGATTGAAGTTTGATTTTTCGATGTTTCGATGGCAGCTMGTACGTGATTCAGTAGAAATGTTTGTTGGTTATTTTCTGTGCTTCTAGAATATAGAATCAGGTTCTTTCGCAGTCCAAGATCGCAATCCAAATTCCGTTGTGGTCAAAATCTGGTCAAACTCGTAATCTGTCGCACGCTCTTCAGCTTTTGTCTTATCGATGGCTGTCAAGTCGTGTTAAGTCAGTTCAGTACTATCGTATGATCCTATGGCTTGATTGTTCTTTTTTTCTACAGGTAACTTGATAATGGAAGATTCTAGATATTGTATACATGAGRAAAAAACTCGATCGAGACTAATATAAATATAAAGCATACGTCAGAACAGTTGTTATTTGGTTCTCTGCTGTGATTCTAGAAGTTTTGATCCCACGAATTTCTTGGACCCCACCTCCCGTTCCTCTCTCCCTCAACACTACTATATTCTAGTTGACATGCGTTTTGAAACACTAGCATATCTTTCACTCATRGTTACACTTCATCTTAAATTCATCTTATATACTTCTGTAGTTCAACTATCAGCTATCTCAACAATCTCAATACTGCAAAGCAGTGCCGCCTGTCTCTCTGCAGGACTGCCCGCTACGCGTCGTTTTCTCTCGGCCGCTTAATTTTTCGACGTAGTATTTCAAGTTTCACTTGAACTTTCAGTCAACGGTTAAATATCTATCCAAGGTTAATCCATAAAATCAATTGCGCACTGGGTTCGAGTTCCCCTTTTGTGCACTATAAAAACCAACGCAYCAGGATAGTTTGCATCAACTCTGCACAACAACGTTTAGTCACAAGACCAAAGAAATAACAATGAAGTCTCGTCCAGTAATGTTGCACTTATTTGTTTTATGCTCTGTTGTACTTGATCTTAGTACTTTTGCACAAGGGCTCCACAAAGRTAAAAAGTCAAGTGTTGTTTACTATGAATGACTGACTCACTAAGAGTATTATTTCTAGCTTATTTGATTCTTGATTCATCATCGTTGGCTAGTTGCCTGCCTGAATATAATGGYCTACATATCTAGCAATACCTTTCACTTCATTTTCTAGATGTGGATAATACAGAACCTTCATTTGGCCTTATCAAGAAAGCCAAGGAAAACAATAAATTTCGTAGAGGTAAGACGTTTTTTTATTGTACTATACGCTCATAATGTCATGATCAAATATATTCATATTCCAAGTTAGAGCGGTTTACACCTCACGATTTTTGGAAGACGAACGTCATCCAACAGTACTCGTGTGACGTCACGAAAAAGTATATTTTGGCTTCAACAATTCTCGATCTTTAATTTTCGATATACAATCTCAGCTGATATTTGTCCGATTCTCGTCAAATTTTGGTGTGTAAAAGTCTTTTTCGATTGTCTATAGAAATTGGGAAACAAAAATWTGATAACGCGAAATTTAGACTTTATGACGTCATCACTTGAGTGGCCACGATAGAGATGATTCTAGCACAATAACGAGGCTCTCCGGATAATAAATGTTCTAAATTGTATTGAACCCTGAAAAGTAACCTGCGTAGATATAGCGCTTTAGATTCGAATAGTTTTCTGTCTAACTTTCGACATTTAGCAAGGCGTCATAAAGAAGCTGTTGCTRGAAGARMCGCCATATTGTATTTCATTGATGCTGAGTGTWTCTCCGTGTTTGCGGACGTTTTTCGGGGCTTGATCCCTAGCGGCTAGCGCAGTAGCTGCAAACAYGATGCTAAAGGTCTCTAATGTTATCTAATCTACTCTCCTGTGGAAGAGCCATATCCAGGAATACTGGGATAAAACTGGATGACCTTACTGTCGCCATGGGRGATCCAAAGTGGCTCTGCATTGTGCGAGACATCTCGGTCAAGGCCGCAAGATGATGATGATAATGATGCTAAAGATAATGAGTGTTTTTCGTATATACAAAGTGTCATATTAATACAGGCAATATTTTAATTTTTTGATTTTAAAAATTAAGAAAAACTTCTATTTCCCGAGACTGATCACTTCCAGTTTGGTTATTCGCCGGGGAATATAAATGTGTTGTGGCCCTCTCAAAAAGGTTATCGAGAAATAGTGAAATTGTATTACCATTACGTGACACTCTCTTTGTCAATGAGAAGAAAAAGAAAAAAAATGGACAGGCACTTGGTATATAACAAATGCATTTGATGGTGTCTGACCTTGCTCACGGTCCGCCAGTGTCTGTTTGTGTGTGCGTTTTTTCTAATAGTTTAATTAATTAGAGCATTTTAATTAATTGAATCGTTTTCGTTGCATGACCTTGCATGAACATTTTCTTTAGCTCACAGCCGCAAAAGTGTWAAGCATTCAGAAAGCGCGAAAGCTCTCCTATGTTCCAGTCCACACGATTCGGATATTTTTGAATTCGCAACTTCGGGTTCGTGACCGTTAACATGAGGCCATATT
>NW_022258748.1:114582-131251 GCF_009602425.1 Actinia tenebrosa | reverse complement strand
TGAAGGACATTATCTATTTTTTACCTATAGGGTTCTCATGATTTGATTTTTCTAATCGTTTCTTTKTGTTGTTCAGCTCCCTGTCAAGACAAGAACAAAAACTGCAGTGCTTGGAGTAGTAACGGGAATTATTGTTCAACCYACAAAGAATACATGCAAGTCTACTGTAAAAAGAGCTGTAGAATGTGTRCATAAACCAAATCCCGTCGATAGATGAAGGAATAAAGCAAGAAATTAAAACCACTCCGAAGAACTTTTTCGTTGACTTAAAATGTTAAAGTACATAAAGCACAAGAACTTTCATTTGAATGGCAGTACTATTGATAGAAAGAATGCTTTTATTGTARTTTGTTTGCTTTTTGATGTAATTCTTGTGAAAGGTTTTTTAATAAAAGAATGTTGACACAAACACACATTCCAGAATGAATAATTAAGGAGCAGAACAGTTCATTATTCATTACAAGCCACTCGATTATGACCCGTTTGGTCTTTCATTGCGGAACCTTACTCACTTCATACCCTTAATAGAATATGGTTTTCTTTGGGCACGATATATAAAACTTGCATATGTTAGATACGGRTGGTTGTAACGTTGACCTTTTAAAGCTATATACAACTATACGGCAAATATCTTGGTCACTAAACTGCAGACAATTGGACCGGCGGCGTAGCTAGCTTTGCTTCGTACCCACCATAGACGATAGACCGAGAACTGCCTTGGATGACTTGACTGAACACGATGGAGACCCTTACTACATGGTTTGTATATTGATGTCTTGTTATAATCAGATGAATAAATCGATTCCTAGATTCACAATGTAATGTAGGTAATGTCGAGTTGCTACACTAGCGAACCAAACTACACTTTAAAGACCTACATTACCACTGAACTGATAAATACAACAACGTCAGTAGATCGTGGGTTAAACAAGTAAAGTTATATTATATTTAGTACACAAACCATTGCAATCAAGTCAGTCCCGAGTTTGCCGCATAATTGCCACAAAAGACGAAGTTTGAAAACTAGTTTGAGCTGTATGCTTTGACTGTCCTCGGTGTAAGTGCAAAATTGACTTAAATGATATAAGCTATGGATTCATGGTTAAGCCGCAACGCAAGAGGGGAGGTGCTTAGAGTAGAACATAGTGAGCTAGAAGGCCCTATACTATGAGTTTTAAGTTATGAAGTAATAAATATCTATGTCAAAAAAGATTGCATGGTGAAGGTTCTGTTGCATGTTGCTTATTAAGCTTGAGATGTAATATATTCATGTACTGTGAGCAGAGAAGAAAGCATTCCGGAAAAGATGGACACCTAATGCAACAAACTCGGCCCTTCAATAAACGTTTTTGAAACAGCTTTACATTCCGATCAATATATCCATATTGTGCTTGGTATTCAACACTGAGTGCGACTGTATAAAGATGTTTTTAGTAAAAATATTGTCATAATATTATCCCTTTGCTTCCGTATAAGCGGCCTTGCAAGGCTCGCGGAGAGCTGCCATGTTTGGTGGGCATCTCAGCTCAGGATTAGTTTCTTAGCAATAATTCTTTCTTTACTTTTCTCTCTTCCGGTTTTAGGCTATTGTTTCGATTTATTCTGTTRTCAGTCTCTTCAGTATTGGTATACACCCACGTCCAAGTTAACCAAAGATCTAGGTGTGCAGTCAGAGACTCCATGAAAATCCATCCAGAACTAGCACGCACACCTACCGCGGGATTCTCGTTCATGTCTACTATTGACTCGAAGCTGATAACCAGGTCGAGAAGCCAAGGAGACAAAGATGCTTTTAATGCYCTCTTTAATGAAAAATTCAAATGTCACGAGAAGTATGTTATTCCTGTGGCATGGCATGTTATTCATTCRACAAGTGGCGAAGGAAAAGTTGCAAAGGAGACCCTTGAAAAACAAGTCAWAGTGTTGAACGGTGAGTGAGCTAGGGTGGGGTAGGGGGGTGGGGGAACTGATGATATTTTTCAGTATTAGTTTGTTTTACCAAAGTGACTTTTCCCATGGTTTCATTAAMCAACCGAGGTGCAGTATTTTAGTCTATTAGACATTAATAGTCAATCATTCTATTATTTTAATTTATCGTTTTGACCATYATGGGCCCGGTTGTACGAAGGGTGGATAGCGCTATCCGGCGGATAAATCCTTATCCAGTGGATAAAATTATTGGATAACAGCATCGACTTATCCACTGGATACGATTTATCTGTCGGATAGCGCTATCCAGTCTTCGTACAACCGGGCCAAGACTATTTTAATTTTGGTTTCAGATGCTTTTGTACGAACACCGATGATCTTCAACATGGTAAGCTAAATAATCGACGATTTGTCCCTTTCTATCTTGTACCCGCCCCCATTAAATATCACAAACAAGTCTGTATCACGGTAGATTTCCCATCATTTAAAATGAATCGTATAATCTTCATTTTTACATCCCATGTATGCATTTAATGTTTTGCTTTTTGGGGATTAACCGTAAAAAAGAAAAAAAGAAAAAAAAAAAAAAACCTGTCAGGAAAATACACGTACTTCAATCAAAAATGCAATATAACTTTTTTACCCGTAAAAATCTGGTTTTCAGTTCATTCGAAGTTAATTTTTAACGTTCAAAACATCAAGAAGTCAAGTGTTCTTCAAAATTCGTCCTGTTTGTTTCTGGGTGTTTCCTATGCATCTTTAAATATCATAAGATGCATGTACAGCATGTTCTGATCATTCTTCATCATAACATGTGCGGTATTTCCCCTGGTTACGCACAAACAGCAATGTATCATAGGGAATGACGAAAAAAAATTACAAATAAAGTCAGACCAWACAATGAGCATGACTGTATTAAGTTGATCCGACCACACACCACAGTYTGAAGTCCCAGTTTCACTTTGGCTGTATGATTTGTGATGTTATTTTTCATTTTCCTTTTATTYTTTTTAGAGTTCAGTTGATTACACAGCTAACGATGCCTGGGTCAAGAACTGTCTTGCAATGTCCCCAGATTTCATGCGCGCCTTGTCCCAGTCCCCAAGTAGTACTCTAAATTTGTACACTTGTAAATTTAGTGTTCTAGAAAGTACGATAGGTAGTGCAGCGATGCCCTGGTGGTACGAAGAGGATAGTGTATATCATGGTATAGTTGTTCACCCAGACACACTACCTGGGGGTAGTTATGCTCCTATCAATGAAGGAAAGAATACGGTACATGAGGTAGGTAAGGGTGGAAAATATGGCGCTCCTAACATAGCTTAAACACCCACCGATACATCAGACCCACAATCGGATTAATGCTAGTAGCAAACTAAAAGTTATCAGCTTATAATATATAGCATTCAACATTTTTTGCCATTGGTTTCACCAAGCTTTTCTTTTTTTATCTTTAAGGTTGGTCACTATTTTGGCCTTTTTCACGTTTTTGAGGTAAGTCTAAAAGTCAAGAAGTGAACTCGTCGATATGGCGTGGATATGGATATTATACGATTCAATTTATACTTTTAAATTCCAATGTGATCATGGATCGAGGGCCACAGTTTCGCTAGCCACTGGCTATACCCTCGTAAAACAAGGACCATATAGTAAAAGAGCTTTTTTAATTCTTGGTTGTGCAGGGGGAATGTAACAACATGGATGACGGAGTGCATGACACACCCAGGAGTAAACCATCGTACGGCTGTCCATCCACAGACACAGACACCTGTCCAGAACAACCAGGAAAAGATCCCGTCAGAAATTATATGGGATGTGAGTATTGAGGTGATGAGCAGTGGGGGATCCAGAGGTTTTTACCATGGAACCCCCTTTCGTGAKATCTTTTGAAGTCAATCATGTTCTTTACAGTCAGTAGAATTAAATTGGAACCCCCTTTGTGAAGCCAATCTTACCAGCTTTTCCTGCGTGGCGGCCATTTTCAATTTCTGGATCCGCCAATGACGTGGATATATGATGGTTAACCCTTATGATAATGAAGGTGATTCGCAATTATAGTTAAGATAATGTGAGTGATTAATYGTGCTACAGCAGCTAAATGATGGTATGGATATCAGTGATAGAGGACGTTGATGATAATTGATTATGAAGGGACACGAGAGAAAAACGTCTGCACATGCGCGTACTCTGTATGCAAATTTGACTTTCAAACTTGTCTGATAAATATACTTTACCAATTTCAACACTTTAAGTCAGTATTTGAAATGTAAAGCTAATTCTTTCATATCTTCTTAACTTTATTAATACAATGTCTTGGCCTCACAAAAGTATAGTGCCAAAATCTTTGGCTTACAGTCGGAGAAAACGAACATTTCTGTTCTCACTGACTCTCCGTTGAATTATTGTAAAATGTTCCTAAATACAAGTATTCGCAAAGGTTTTTCTCTAGTTTCTTATTTAGGTCAGGTTTTGATGATGTTGTTAAAGTCCTGAATCGTGGTGAAGAGAATCAAAGGGATGTTAGTAGCATGCAATCTTATGTATGGTAATGGTTCTAGCTGTTTTTTGACTTTCATGTTTSACATGGATCATATCAGATACGAACGATGCCTGTATGACAGAATTCACAACAGGTCAAATTGAACGCATGAAGTGGGCCCTAGAGAAGTACAGACCAAGTCTCATGAAGATGCCTCAACGTAGGTTCACCTTCTGCACACACTACATGCTGCCTTTGTTTGCTCAATCATGAWCAATTTTTACCTTCTTCATTGCTGGGTCTCATTCGTCATTTCCGGTCTCGATAGGAATGTTCATCAGATTAATCGCAACTTCGAAACTAGTTTTTCTTCCGGTTGACAGCAAATGGYAGTCAGCTTTTGACCACCATTTGAAGCAGATAATTAGATTCWAATACTTTTATYAGCTGATTGAGACCCAGCAATTGTATTCTCTTTACTAAACACGTCAATAAGCGATAAAGCTAAAGCCAGATATTGAATAATTATACAGACCAGATGCTTTTCTTTCTTTCCAGAGCCTTGTACAATAGACGCCATATTCCGCTGGTCCAATGGGTACGTATACTTGTTCTCAGGCTCCAACTACTACAGATATAACGAGTCAAGACCTGGGCTTGACCCAGGCTATCCACGGTCCATTACATCTCATTGGCCTGGTGTGCCGTCCGACATAGATGGAGTCTTTAGATACGGTAATGGAATAACCTATTTTTTCAAGGGCAAGTACTATTTTCGCTAYAACGATACGAGCAGCCGAGTCGACCCCGGGTTTCCTCGGCTTATCAACGATTTTTGGCGAGGCGTTCCTTCGGATATTGATGACGTCATTAGGTAAGTAAAAGAATTATTTATTCTATATTAACATTCGAGTCTAAGGTAATTGATAATGAGAAACGGGTCAAAATTTCCATCCACAGCTCAGCCAATAGTTACACGTACTTTTTCAAAGGTTCGCAATACTATCGATTTAACCCTAAAACTCGTCACGTGGATGAAGGGTACCCCAAAGCCATAAGCGATTACTGGGTAGATGTACCCAAGGATATCGAAGCTGCCATCTCCTGGTACAATGGAGGGGTGTATTTCTTCAAGGATGCTCAGTTCTGGTTCTTCCTTCACGGTAACAAAGCAGTGGGAGTACCTCATGGGTACCCTAAACCAGTCAGGGAATGGTGGCAAGGGACAATGGAACTGTCTTGGTACACTCTATTCAGGTGGGTCATGATGTATGGCTATGTTTCAGTCAGCTGATAGAAGTCTTTAAATCTTATTATCTGCTTCAAATAGTGATCAAGCACCGTCGACCACCATTCACTGCCAACCAGGAAAAATTATATTAATGGATTGCAAGCATATCCGATCCCAAGAGAGACAAAAGCCAAAAAAAAAAAAAAAAAAAAAAAAAAAAAAAAAAAAAAAAAAAAATGCATGGTGGCCATCTTGGTGCGGTTAACAATGGACGCTAATGAGAAATATTTTGTTAAAATAATTTATTGGAAATTATACCTCCGGCTCCACTACCAAGGCTCAGATTGCCTTCGGGGCTGCGTGCGCCCGCTATCATCTCTCCCATATTAACGCGAGCAAACGAAGCCCCAACCCCTTCCCCTAGAGCCTGCGTTTCTTCTGGGCTTCTTCTGGCATTTCTTCATTTTTCAAAACAGAGTTCCCTGTTTACTTCCAATTAAAATAAAAATCGGGAACACAATTTTTTTTGGCAAGTCTTTTAACGCATGCGCTCGGAAGTTCCGGAAGTTCAAGAAATCTGATCTCAAAAAAATAAATTATGCCAGAGCCCTTGTTCTTCCTCGGCTCTGGGTACGAGATTGTCTAAGCCCCGACAGCTGGAGATCTGAGCCTATCCACTACCTTGCGGCTTGCAAAGTAGCTTCATTAAAGCAGCTTCGTTTTTTATCTCTAATCCTAATTATCATATGATCTAGGCACTGTAATGGCTTCACCTACTTCTTCCAAGGAAACCAATACTGGAGATTCAACGACAACCTTTACCATGTCGACTTTCAATATCCCAAGCCCATCACGTCATCCTGGACAGGGCTACCGACAAATATAGATACTGGATTCATGTGGAGTAATAAGAGAATGTACTTCTTCAAGGGGACCAAGTACTTTCGTTTTAATGTAACCGCTGGCGAGCTGGATCTTGGATATCCAAAACCTATAGTATATTTTTGGAAAGGCGTTCCTCATGGTTTAGATGCTGTTTTCAGGTGTGAAAAATATAACTATTGCCTGCAAAGTGGCTTTCGACTTTAGGCGCAATTTTCATAGTTTTCCCCCCATATTTTTCCATTTTTACTGCGTTGCGACACAAGTTGCAAGAGTGCCGTACACTTTGCAATCGTTGCCAAAAGTAGAAAGGAATTCAACTTTTCGCAACGATTACTGCAACTTGTCTCGCAACATTTTTCAAATTGCGCTGTAGGTTACACGCTGCAATGCTCCATGCAACTTGTGTCGCAACCGTTGCGAGACAAGATGCAGAGAAAATTGCTTAGTGTTATCGCGGCTTTAACAGGAAAAATGCATTTGAAAGAATTGCTTTTTTACCTTGCATCTAACTCAAAAAACGTTGTCATCACCAAAGCCGATAGGTCATTCCGAAACGGAAATATGGTTTAATTGTCGACTACAAACAAAACGAATCAGCCTCAACACCAAGGTCTATGTTCTTGACAAGAATAAGTAGCAGAAACACAAGTCATTCCAGCTATTCTTGGATTTTGGAATGACCTATCTCCTATTCCTTTTCGCCTATTGCCTTTGGCAATGACGTAATGAAATACGTGTATCACGAAATTGAAAGATCCAGGTTCTGGAATGAAAAATCTAATGCTTTTATCTCATCAGATATGTAAATGGCATAACATACTTCTTCAAGGGGTCTGAATATTACAGGTTTAACGACACGACCTTCCAGATCGACCAAGGTTATCCACGACCCATTGGCAACTTCTGGAAAGGTATACCAGACAATATTGACTCAGTATTYGTGTGGAGTAACGGACACACCTACTTCTTCAAGGGAAGCCTGTATTACCGGTTTAACTGTGAAACCAAACAGGTTGATCAAGGTTATCCCAAGTCAATTTCTCGCTGGCGAGGAATGCTTTACCAGCCTTAACAAACCAGAAACATGTACTTATATTGTATCAAGCTCGAAAAAGGCGAGATAGTAGAAGTACAACTAACATATAGGGAAACAGAAAAGGTTTGGTCTGTTACAAGAATTGCCTTATATCACCATCACAGCTAGACTGATTCCATAAGTCGTAGTTTTCGCTCGTTTTTGGGTTGTGGTCGATCGACAAAAGAGCGAAAACACCGACTTATGGAGTAAGTCTAAATTATAGCTTGTTTATAAGGGGCGAAGAATAATAAGAATTTTGTCTAGATTCACTCTGCAGCTGAATTGTAAGCACTATGTCTGGTTTACKAACATTTTATAAACCGGTACTTTATCCTACAATATATATTTAGTATTTGGTGCCTATTTCTAACTAGTTTCAAAAACACATTTTTTTTTGTAATTTATTTTTTGAGTCGTTAATGTTTACTTTTGTTCCCCAACCACGACCATGAATCTTAGCGGTACAACAAAAGATCGACCAATAGATCTATAACTCTGACGAAGACTACAGGACTTGTTCAACATTTATTTTTATTTTAAGTTATTCTCAAATCAGTTTTAAAACCTTTGCTTCACTCAAAACGAAAGATAGTTTTCGTGTCTTTTCGTAGTGTTATAGGGCAATTGTATTCAGTAAGAACATGAATAAGAGTATCGTCCATTAGAAACTTGATCACTCGAGGAATCCAGTAAGCTTCAAAAACAGCGAGTTTAATAATATCCATGATAAACAGTACAATGTTTATTAAATTAGCAATAGCTGGACAGACGCCTTAACCGGCCACACATAAAAATAATCTAGACACACTTCAGATTAAGAAAAATGCAAAAGTTATTGATAACAACTTAGTGGGAGTGTAAGCCACCTTCGTCTGAGGAGTACTGATGGCTTTTAAGTGGCCTGGGATAAACCCGTCGATTTGAATGAAATAAACTAGAGCAGTTTTCGTATAACTATTAAAAAATTGGCAGCACGTACACGGCCGTGACAAGGCAAAGCATACGCCGGACCAATCACGTTGCGCGCGAAATTACTCTCCATCCAATCAAATTGCCCGAAACACGGAATGAACGAGAGCGAGAAAAAAAATCATACAAACTGAAAATTCTAGAAAAAATCACGGTCTCGGCAAGACACGTATACGACACCAAGCTTTTCACAGTCATACGAAAACTGCTCTACAGCATTACGTTAGCACACCATGATTAAATATTAAGATTCACTAAACACCGTCAGAACATATTAGCCTATGAATAGATTCTTCTTCCGGTCACTGTCTTCGGCACTCGAGGGAGTAGGGAGAGGCCTGGTGAGAAGTGATTGATCTACTAAGGGGGGAGGGGAAAGTCTAGTTTTTACTGCATGTACTTGTCGCCTTTCTCTGCTAGCAGTTTAGCAGACGATTTGGCATCATAGAACAATTCGTTTATCTCTTCCACATCTTGTTTACTGATGCAATCACGACCTGAGTGGACCAAGCAGCAACAACATTATTAGAATGATCTCAGTACTYCAAACAAATACCAATGATAAACCTTTACAGCTTTCCCTATTTCAGACCAYGTGTCATTCCCTAGAGTATSATTTCTTTGTTTAACGGTTACGCATGAGAAYACAATRAATCTAATATTCAAACAAAGAATCTTGATCTCTATATAAAACCACACGTGGTCTGAAATGGGAAAACATCGCAGTCAAGGTAAAAAGGTTTATAATGTGACTGAAGCAAGGTAAAGTTTTGTCCAGAACGAGATRCGAACTAAATTTGAGAATTTACTTAGAAAAAAGATCAATGTACGTTTCCATGCATTTACCGTTGATTCGTGCCAAGACATTAGATGGTGTTAACAACTGTACAGCATATCTGGAATAAAAGATGAAATATGTTAGAAAAGGAGGTCTTAGGCTCAGTTCAAACGTCGAACTTCACATGAGCCGAACCAAATTGAAATAATGAATAACAAGGCGATCTTCTTTGATGTTATTAAGTTCGGCTACTGTGAAGTTCGACGTTTGACCTGAGCCTTAGAATAGAAATAGAATCCATGTAACTTTGTGGAGGATCTTATTAGCGGCTTCCAAGAGCACTCAAATTTTTTCACTCTTCTTCACAACGAACAAACAAACAAACAAACAAAAACAAACAAAAACAAACAGAAAGCCAGCCAGCCTTTTCATAGCGCAGCGCGCTAAGAGGACTCTTCCTCAAGACTCGTTAACTATTAAGTCTTCAGTAATCTGTGGCGTGAACATCGGACAGTGTTATAAGAGGACATCCTTGAACTTAATCTTAGAGCGAATTCAAAATAAAGTCTAAATAGCACTAGGGTCACCCTTCCTCTTCGTAAATAGGCTTTTTGCCAGCAGTGAAGCACGTGAATAGATTACCTTAGTGTAGTCTTTGTTCCAGTCTCTCCCAACAGTTCCAAGGATTCTTCGTCCAACTGTATACCTTCAGTTTGTGCACGTATYTTGATGATCTGGACCATCTCTTCTTGGGAGTATGGTAGTGTTCGTACTATTAATACACGGTCTAGTAGATCTAGTGGGATACCATGGGGAGCCACCACATCTGTACCTCTGCAGCATTACAATACACATTACAATACACATTACAATTAAGTTCTACATAAACAACACTTTCTACAGTTGCTTTTTTGTCATTTGAATTGTGAATAGTTTACCATATGAGGTTTTTGTTTTACCATTGATTTTATATTCTAATGATGGACGCGGTGACAAGAGTGAAAAACGTCTGCGCATGCTCTGAATTCGAATGCATATTAGTCCAAACATAAGTAAATTTGACTTCCAAACATGCCTGATAAATTGAACTTCACAAAATGCCAAAACTTAGTGTCCATGCCTGAAACTTAAGACTAATTCTTTCATATTGAGTTTGTTAATACAATATCTTGGTCTGACAAAAGTATACTCTCGAACTTTTTTGCATACTTGGAGCGAACAAACATTGATTTTCTCACTGCTCAAACTCTTCAAAATTCTTAGAAAACGTGCTGAAGTGTACGCATGCGCAAACGTTTCCCCCTGGTGTCGGACGCGTTAAGTCCTAAACCTTGATTTTAAATCTTTTATTTTTGCGGGAGATATATTTTAAAGATTTATTATAAAGACACCCAACAGCATATCAGTTCTAGAATACGTTTTGTGTTTGGCTTGGTATGACAGTGTTTGCTGCAAGATTTTAATGTGTTTGGTTGCACCAATCTCAAGAGGCTTTGTTACACATGAGCTATACTCTAGCATAACATGAATTATTTACCTGATAGTACAGCTACCACGATTGGTAGCAAAGATAACAATAGGAGAGATGGTAGATTCAAGTGCACGGTGAAGGTAGGTAAAACACTCAATATCCAACATATGCACCTACATAACACAAACATTTTCGAGAGAGTTAAGTATGGAACAGGCTAATGCCTTATAAAATGCACATATATATGGGTGGARTTTCAGKGGGTYTACCAGGAATWWCATGASGTACAAACCCTGTTATTAATATGTATTGGGGTTAGGTGTGTCCAAAAACGCTAAGCTATTGTACAGATATTTTTTTACAAATAAAAGAGCTTAATCTTGCAATTTGATTGGCTGACAACTATGATCAATAAGAAGACAGACAAATAAAATGAAGAATCAAATATGCACAGCAATGGCGGACCCTTGAAACCATTTTTCTTTAAAACTTTTCTCTTGTTTTTGGATGTTTTTTGGATTTTGTTATTGTAAARAACAAATTGCCCATAGATTTCTTTTGAATGTCCTCTTATTGATCGTAGATGATGTCTTCAAATCTTGTGATCTYGCTGCGCTTGTGATYCCCCTTTAGTCTTAAACATCTTACAGCTGTAAGCCATCTTCTTTGATCAATAAGAAGACAATCAATAGGAATCTTTGAAGGATTTGTTGAATTTACATACCTCATCAACAAATAGTACACCAGGCACAAGTTCTGCTACTCCTTGATCTATGTATTTGTTTACAACCTGTAGGTCATAATCACCACTAGTTATTAGTAATCCTCATTTTGTGAAGAAAGTTTCAAGACTGCAAGATATGGTAGTAGCTTATATTATGGTACTGCTGCTGCTACTAGCCCTACTGATGTTGATAGCTAGACGACWGAGTAAGTGAAGATACACTACTACAGACTATTTCAGAAGTACAATACTACTAATAATACTATGAGCCATTCCCAAGACAAGGGAAAACTGTCAAGTTGGCATTGCAGTGCATTGTTAGATTGTTTTAGGGGACAAAATAGATGCTATCTTGGAAATATGTCCCTTTCAAACAGTCCCACGATACATTGCAATGCCTACTACAGCCAGTTTTCCCTCAACTTGACCTATTTAGTACTATTTCTACTACAACTATTTTAAAAGTACAATATAATGATGATCGTGATAACATTCTTTATTCAAAACATTTACACAACAAAACTTGCCTTATTAATTTCTTTTCTTAACTTATCTGAAAACAAAGTTAAGCAAAAAGCATTTAGTCATCTCACTACAGTATTAAAGCATCTACAGTATGCTTGCGGGTTGAAAAGGGTTTTGCTGTTTTCTTTCCTTGATTGATATGTATGCTGAATAAAAAGATGTAGGTTTATGTTCATTTATAAATATCATTCTTACTTCACATACCAGTAATTTCAGTCTTCTTTGGCTTCATCAGCTGACCCATCATTGACATGATATCCTGTCCACCCTAATAGTAAACAATATTAATAAACCCCTTAATAACCAATAAAAAGAATGAAAAACAGGATTTGAAATGAAGGATGGTTAACGAGCTCAACATATAAAATAAAAAATGAGAAAATAATAACAGCAATTTTTATTTTAACATTTTCATTATTCCTGTTATTATTGTWTTTGTCAGGAGTTAATTTACAGCTACAGTATTGAGGTTTTCCATGTGACATCATGCTKTAAATAAAATTTGGTTAATCTAAAGATTTGAATGTAAACTGTTTTTTCYCCTGATAAAACAAATGAACAAATAAAAATGTTAGATGACGTGACACCACAGTGAAAAACCTAAATATGATAATGGCCAAAATATTTGTGCTACAGAACTTACAAAATGTTGTTCCAAACAAAAGGCGAGGTACTACATGTAGTTTAGAGGGTACAGGGGGAAACCTGGGTTAMTGTTAAACAGACAGTATAACCCTAGTACTAACTACAGTAGGGTCACCTTGGTTTGCTTGTATATCAATCTTAAAATAAACAAGAAGAAAATCTAGAACAAAGGGAAGCCCTATAGTAAGATTACCCTCTCTCTTYGTAAAGAGGCCCTAAGATCAAGATCTATATTCTCCTCTAAACAAATCCCAACAGCAGAGYTTTACAAAGTAGGAGAATATAGTTGTTTATCAATGGAACTGCGATGTACCTGTGGTTTGGCATTAGCAATATCCAAATCATGTAGTGTAACATCTTGTACAATCTCTTTTTTCTTGTGTACATCTCCTTTTGGTAGAGGGACATACTCTTCAGCTTCTAGRTCAAACTCAGTCGCAAACGTATCTGAACGACCTTGTCTCTGATAGAATAAAAAATATATATATATTTATCAGGTTAAGTGCTTGGTAAACTATTAAAGATATAAGTTATGTTTCAAAATGGTGAATTTTCTCTGTAGGTTAATGGCACTCCCTGGCCTGGAGAAAACTTAGCTTGTTGAAACATAACTTATATCTCTTATAATAAATTTTG
Source organism: Actinia tenebrosa (assembly GCF_009602425.1). Next base: position 117,901 of record NW_022258748.1, on the reverse strand, counting down.
TATTTTTCCTAAATCATAACAGATTTCAGGACATCAAAGTCATATGTAAGGACTGCTGTTCTACATTTAGATAATATCATTACATAGATACATAGTATGCATGATTCGTCAACAACTTTGATCTTTATGACAGACATTTTTGTTTTTATTTTTTGACCWACACTCCTCAAAAACTAAGATTGTAATAGAGAACAGTGTAATAGAGACAAGATTTACAGGAKTAACTAACTACCTTAACTGCACCACTGTTGGATTCTATGTATATCACGTCTCCAACCTCAACCTTTTCCTTCTGTAAGCTTTCATATATCGAGGGATCTAACTGTAAAGCAAGACATTCAAATGAAGTAAATACAATGCATCTTAAGGAAAACAACAGACAAAAAATTACATTATACCATTTTATGAATTAATACCTTAAGTTGTTTAGTTCCTTTTGCAGTTTTTAGTCCTATGACGACATGGCTGACAGTCTTTCCATAACCTGTACAAACATTTATTAAAACGCTTAATCACTGATATGTAGATGTAATATATGGGAACATGTAAAGATGTACAATCAAGTCAGAACCTCACCTCCCATGGGATTYTCTGTCTCACAAGGTGTTAACTCTGTAACCTAAAGTACAATCAGAAGTTATATACATATTTAAATAGTTATAGTTTATTTCCTTTCCAGTGTTTTAATAAATATGACATCTTTCATTGCATTCACTCTTATATAGAACAAGTTTAAATAAAGTGAACAAAGTGTTAATTGGTCAATCAATCCTTTGATAACACATGCAATGTATGTCAACCGGGTGCAACCATTGGCCATCAAGCAAATTTTTCTTTTGTAAAAAACTCCCTGAGAAGATTGGGAAGCTGAACCTCCTATACACCCTACTAGCAAGGTGATCAACTGAAGACACTCAATTCCATTACCAAGCAACATATTAAAACAAACACTTTTCCAACTATTATTGAAGAAATAGAAAACGTGCGCGCTTGCTGTGTGCAGTCATAAAGCATGCGGGGGTTGGCAGAACACGAGAGAAGTGTTAGGAGAAGCAAGACGCATAGCGGAGTGCTTCTGGACGCTACTCGAGTGTTCTGCCAATCCCCAAGTGCTTTATAATGGCACACAGCACAGCAAGCAAGTTTTTTATTTCTTTTATGAAATATAAATTACAATAACCGTTATTTTAGATAGGAATGATGCAATGGAAAGTGTGCATGCGTGCTATGTGCTCTCATAAAGCACTCTCTCCAAGCCAATCAGAACGCGACATTCATAACAGTTATTTTGTTAAGGTTATGAGCAATAATTTCTAACATGACATTTCTAACAATTTCTAAACAGTTTTTCAGTGAGTATTATCATAGTTATTATGGTWCAGAGAAATTTTTATTTAGAATTTAAAAGCAAACTCACATGGTCACTTGCTACAAGTCCTGCCCAGTATGTCTCATTAGAGGGGAGAAATGCCTGCTTTACTTTTATATAAGACTTTTGATCATTATTGCGACCATAGTGGTTGTGCAATAAGACTTTAGAAAAGCAATGTTTAAGCTTGAGGATATTTGCTGGCATTGTTCATGTGCAGCCTTTTTATGCAGCTTAACAATGATCATCAAAACTTTTGGGTGAGTAACATTGGAGTCCCTGACCATTATCTATTAAAGTATACATCAAGGAGTTTGAGCAGAAATTACTGCTGAGATTCAAAAGCTTTTCAAGCGCCCTTCAAAACTAAAAAAGTTAAAGGAGATAGTATGAACTCTGTTGTTAGAATGTAAATTTAAGTGCAGCTCTCACCTCCCCTTCGTACACCTCCTTGGTTTCCTTGATCCTRAGACCAATGGCTCTTCTAAAGTTCTCCATAAGAACTTCTGTCTTTTTTATTTCAGAAGARTACACTTCACTGCCAACCATTGGACAGAAGGGCACTTTTGGTCCAAGGTCTTGAGCAATAGCAAGAGCTAAAGCAGTCTGATATGATAGTTATAGTAAGATAAAATAGTAAGACGATAATTTAATAAGCTATGTAAAATGTAGGCAAATCTCTAAACTGTTACATGAAGTGCACACATTACATCTCACATATTTTATATTTTGTACATCAATAAGAATAGTCCCTTTCACAGTTCCCTGCGCCATCTTGAAAGGTAGCCGTGCCCTTGCATCGAAGCGAGAGGAACAGTGAGCTTGCAATGATAGAGACCTTTTTTTAACACCTTAAACAATTATTCACATGTCCCTATCACTGCAAGCTCACCGTCCATCTCACTTAGATGCAAAGGCCCGGCTACCTTTCAAGATGGCGCAGGGAACCGTGAAGGGGACTATTAGACCCACAACAAGAATGGATTTTAAGCAGCAGTTTGGAGAAGGTACAGTACAGTAATGAACTTTCTAAATTTTGCTCATTAACAGAGAATTTTTTCTAATGTTTTGAAAGTTTTCAAATTGGGCTCACTTAAAGGCTCAGCCAATTTTGAAAACATTTGAAACATCACTCATACCTGTACCTATAAATTCTGGAGAGTACTCAAGTTAGTGGGATTTCCTATACAAATTCAGAAATATTTCTTCTGAACTAAAATTACCTTCCACATTTGTCATTTCTAGGCAGCTGTTTACACTACTTCTTATTTATTTTTGCCATTAATGTATTTGCAGCTATTGCAAGACCCTAAAGACTAGTTTTTATAATATTGACTTATGATTGGCAGAATTTTGACAATTTTTGTCCAATCATAGTTATCAACAAAATTAGATGTTTTTGGTAGTATTTACAATAAAAATCTAAATTAAAAAAAATTAAACTGTCAAAAGATTTTAACACTTTCTGCAAAATTTTGATTCTTCTCCCCTCCACACACTCTATCAGATGCTAAGGTAGTAACAAACAAACTTATGAGACAGATGAAGGATATACAAAAAAAAACTGTTTTACCAAAAACACTTTACCAGCAAAATGTATTCAAATGAATCATTTTTCTCTACTAATGAGCTGTGACTGACAGATCAAAAACACAATCATATTGCAGTACTGGGCCTGGTCGTACAAAGGGTGGATAGTGTAATCCAATGGATAATTCCTTATTCAGTGGATAAGTCTGTGCTGTTATCAAAATAAATTTATCTGCTAGATAAAGTTTATTCACCTGATAGTGCTATCCAACCTTCGTACAACTGGGTCCTGGTAACAGCCCAATTACTTATGTTAAGTAAACAGCAATGATTTTATTCTACAGACCTTTCCTGTTCCTGGGGGACCAGCCAAGAGTATTGCTCTTCCTGCTAATTTTTTAGTTTTGATCATCTCTACAA
>NW_022258748.1:82359-104487 GCF_009602425.1 Actinia tenebrosa | reverse complement strand
ATATGCTGTTATTTGCGGTACTAGACAGGGCTAGAAAATAATGAATTTAGAGCTCAGAGCAAGTCGATAGAAAGCCGCCAGACGGCATAGTATGTACTTAACTACAGCAACTTTTTTTTATTGGGTAGGAACGCATGCTAACTGAACTAGTTATAGATGAGCATATTTGTTACATTGATTCTCTGTGGTCTTTGCTTGTTAGCTTCTTCTYTTTTAATTACAGCTAGTTAAAGTGATGACCTGAATTTCATGAAATCAGTCCAACTGCAAAAAGGGAATAAAAAAGTTTGGCAATGGCTACCAAGAATGAATAAATCGGCAGTCGATTTGTTCAAAACTTGGTCCAGTAGTTGACTGTACCTTGTGTAGTCTTCTGGCAAAGTTTCAGCGCGATAAGAGGCCGTTTTATTAGGACTTTTTCAAAATCCGCCCTTTTCTATCTAAATAATGATATCAAAAAAACCACTAAACGGCCTCCAATATGCCGCGTGTGCACCCCGTGGGTGGGAAAAGGCTGTAACACAAAAGGAAAAAAGGAAAAATTCTGGGCATTCTTTATTACTTTAATTCTTCGATTCTGCTTCAATTCTCAAAATTCTAAATACGACTATAAGCCTAGAATATTACATTTTCCCGAGTGTTTTGATTCCCAGGCSGAATGCAGTCTCCATGATCCTGGCAGTTGCTTCCAGAAGTAATGAAGTCGATCCATGATTACTTTGGTTCTTCGAATCTGCTTCAATTCTCCTAATTCTAAATACGACTATAAGCCTAGAATATTACATTTTCCCGAGTGTTTTTATTCCCAGGATACGGAAGGCCGTCTCCATGATCCTGGCTGTTGCTTCCAGGAGTAATAGTCGATCCATATTGACCTTGATAATYTCACCAGTTTCTCTATTCTTCTCGATGCAGTAACAACTGTCGTAAAACTCGGTAGTTGTGGTCGCAAGCTCGTAAAGGTATTCACACAGTGAGTGCATCAAGAGATCGTCAAGAATACGAGACAGGATTTCTGGAAATCGACTTATGCACTTGCCAAGTTTCCATTCTTTTGGGTGTTCGAGGCTGACTGGAGTTGTGGCGAAGCTTGCTTCGAGTGTTGCCTGATCTACGTTAGCGTTACGCTGAATTGATCTGTTTGAACAACAAAACATYGTGTTACGAGAAATCACTTCACCTTTGAATCATGTCCTAACTCRAAGGAAAAGTGAAGACTTCCATGTCTGAGCATGGATTTACAGAGCTAAGTTATAAGTTGAAAAGTCATATAGAGGGATAATAATCATACCTGATTCTGGTTAGTGCATACAGTAGATACACAGCCGTATTGCCTTTGTCATCAAGCATCTAAAATTGATAATGGAAATCTTACTTGTTTAACAAATGAAAATAWAGAGTTACATCTAAGCACTGATTGATGTATGGCTGAGCCTTGTTTTTAAGCCAGTCAATGAGAAATGAGAACGCCATTTTCAAGACWGTCTAGCCATTTGAAATTGAAACTGAGAAAGTTATAACTACTTCCCCCAGGCGGTATTCAAAGAGGATTAGTAAGAACATATCACAACAATAATTTTAGCCTGTATTTATTGCTTTCCTCTGTACATAGTGATTGATAAGGGAAACTCCTTTACGGTTGGCGCGACTCAAATGGCTCTACATTGTCAGCGTTGTAATTGGATGYTACTCTCAACTTTTGATTGATTCAGGGAGGAAACCATTTGAATGTCAACCCGGCTCAAAGGTTTTAAACTCTAAGGCCCTGGCTAAACGAGGAAAGAAGTTTCCAGAAACATGTTTCCCGCGCGCATGTTCCCCGATGATTCCAAGTTTAGCCACATGCGAAACATTGCTACGTGCAACAAATTTTGCTTCCAAGACGCATTGAAACAATGTTTCCCAATGTTTCCTCGCTTAGCCACGAAAGTCAACATTCTAAAAGTTCGTTACTTAGCAACGCTAGCTCTTTCTTGAAAGTACGCATGTGCTAACCGATATTGAGTAAACATGTTTCCTGATAGTTTTGTCACCTTTGGAAACATTTAAGAAAACATGTTTCTGGAAACATGTTTCCTCGTTTAGCCAGGGCTTAAAGACTCTCAGAAAAAAATACACCAAAGAATAAAATGAATCCGAATATAAAACAACATACACTTACCTTGTCGAATGAAAAAACATAGTCATTGACTCGGTTGTGTGAGAGATCAGCATATTTAATGCATCCATAAGCAACTGCTTCGCTGGCTGCCTTCAATTCTTCCTTGCTAAGAACCTAAATGTTATAATCAGAATGAAAGTGTCACCGACCTAATTCGGCATTTTTTTACATTTGAAGGGAAGGCAGGACCGCGACAACTTGCAAATTTCAGCACTATTCAGTCTCATAAAGGTGCTGACACACGGTGCAACATTGCACACAGCAGGACTGTTGCAGCGTGTTTCTACCCCAAACTTGTTGCACGCAACTTTGCATGCAACAAACCTGAAGTTGAATCGCGCTCTACTCTTGCAACATTGCGCGCAACGAATTTCATCACGTGAACATGGTTGCAACATTACCTGCAATATTTTGAAATTTTTTAGCCTATCAGCTTGCACCAAATATATAACTGCTGACCAAATATCTTAACATTGCAGGCTGACACAAGCAATGTTGCGTTATTTTGTTGCAATGTGTGTCACCCGGATTCAAATTTGTTGCTTGCAATCTTTCATGCAATGTTGTACCGTGTGTCAGCACCTTAACTGAACAGGCCAACTGATTCCAGTTAGAACATATTTCTAACATGCAACTGAATGTAAATTATTTTATGCACCTAATTGGGGACTGGAATTTTAATAGCGCAGCGCAGCCGTGACGTCATAAAAACGAAGACAAAGGCGAAATTCGGACAAACAAACTTACAAGTTTACTTTCAGCAGATAACTTTCACAGCCGATCGCAGTTGATCTTAGCTTACATGGGTTATTATTGTAACTTTAAGTAAAAATAATAAAATCGGTTCGTATAATCCTCGTAGCGGTTAAACAGAAWGCAATGTTTGTGCGAATCTTTAGGCTATTTTTAGAATCAGTGCGCTGCGCTATTTAACTATAGTTAACGATGTTTAACCATGGTTAAGCCCAGGCAAAAGAGAAAACACTTTTGCAAATGTTTTCTCGACGTTCCCCAGTTAGCCACGTGTGACAGGTGTGAAACATTGCTACGCGCGACATAGTTTTGCTTAGCCGGTGAACATATTTATGAAAACATATTTTTGAAAAAATATTTCTGGAAACATATTTTCTCAAATTTTTATGTTTTCCTATTTGTTTTCTAGTTTAGCCAGGGCTTTCTCTTCGCAAAACCTTCATGAGACGCATAAGACTGACCACCTGCTCTTTAATACGAATAATTTCAAGTCAGCTAACTAACTACCTGGTCTCGTCCTTTCTCTTTTAGTTTTTCCTCTGATCTTCGTATTCCCTCATCCAACAGATCAATCAAGCGGATTGTCTCTCCTGATCGAGTCTTGAACTTTTTCCTTTAGATTTAATGATGAGATATGATTACATGATTATCACAGCCTGGTAACGGAAGGGGTACTTTTGGAAATTATTTGTGGCTATCACTCTTCCGTCTCTATGACAGCCATATTGAAGAGCAGGAACGATTCAGTGTTCTTGCAAGACAAAAGCTTTATTTTCCCAAGAAGAAACTTTCTATTGTTTTGCCGTGCAACATGACTCCAGTAAAACTGAAATATATAGGAGTTGACATTAACAGTGAGAATAACACTTTTTTCTTCTATATAGACGTTTCGGTTTCGAATAAAGTATTATTCCCAGTCAGTGTCAACTCCTATGTATTTCTTTTAGCTATGCCTGACTATAATTACCACATTTAAAACCACTTTATGGCACGCAAAGTCACACAAGAATATGATCCAATTGTTTGATCATAATTTCCATTTCTCAATTTTCTTTTCGTTTATTCTATGGGCGGCTAGTGTAATACTAAAAAGCGAATAGATCAGGCTTAGCTATGTTCTGTTCTCTGATAAAACACTCCTGAAGCTGTAGAACACTCAAAAAGTCAGAGAACAGAACATAAGTAGCTAAGCCTGATCTATTTGTTAAATAGATAAGAGGATTTTTCTTACTTGTCTTCTCCCAGTACTACACCAAATCCAACATGGTCAACACGGACTCTCCTGGGGTCATATATCCCTGCTTCTCGACTTGCACCAAAAATCAGTTCAAAATGAGATGACTGAAAAGAAACAAATTATTTATTCCATCATTAGCCCTTGAGTTGAACATAGTCAATCAATCAAATCAATCAACTTTATTTGAATACAGAGTCCCATATCAATATTTACAATTGCCCTTCCTGGGAGCCGTATAAAAAAAATACATTTGCTGTTTACACATGAATAATTAAATTACAAATTGTATTAAAATACAAATTCCATAGTAAAATCTATATGGAATTGCATTTAAAGAGGTGATCTGTAGCCTATTTGGATATTCCGCACACCACCTCTTTAATATTCAGTTTAATATTCAGTTGTTTTCTAAAACTTTTTATATTGGGTTGTGTGAGGACCTTGGCAGGGATTTTATTCCACAGAGTTGTGCATAGTGATTCAAGATAAGGTTGATAATTTTTAAAATATTTTGTTGGGAAACATAGTTATTGTAGTGGTGACGATACTGATAATGCTTGGGCATGACATGGTCAAGGCAAGTCAAGACATGTACCACGAGACTTCACCTCCACACTTCTTCAAATCTGCTCTATTAATGCAGAGCGGTCTAGGCATGAACCGTTAAGAATAGCCAACAGGGAGGACAAAGGAAGTTTTAAAAAATGGTAAAGGTAATTTATTTTACCTTATCATGAAATTTTCCTGAGCTGTGCTTTACCCCCTCAAACTATCAGTTCTCCTTATTACCGTTATTTGAAGTTAAAGCTACATAGAACTAAGTCAAAACAGATGTGAAGATTCTGAGGATCAAAGCATAGTTAGTAGAGGGGGAYCCCCTCTACTAACTATGATCGAAGCGTGTACCTCTAGTTTTGAAGGCTGCATACTAACCAACTGATTTATGTAAAAATATTYAAAAGTCAAAGGCTATAAAGATCAGAACAAAACATAAGGGTTTTAACCTGTCCAGCATCTGTAACATAGATCATCCATTCTCCTCTCTCATCTTCTACCCTTTGTTTCAAAGCACACATATCTGAGGTATCATATGTGTAGCCTCCATCGGACTTGACTATAGTCAGTGGTACTTTKTGACCCTTAACAAACACTACTTTACGACCATCCTCAGTCACAACTTGACCTGGAAAACAAAGAGGTAAAATGATGTGAATAAAAAGGTTTTCTTTAAAATTTGAGTCAGAAGTTGGAATTTCAAGCTCTGTTTTTTAGCCTTTGCTCACTGTCAATCTTTGCCAGATGTCGTCAAGCAAATATTTGCAACAGGAATTAGCATTATAAAGGAAAACTCGCCTTTGTTTTCCAACAGCTGCACAACATCAGCCATCATTTCCTGGTAAAATGATTCTCCTCTTTCAATCAGAAATACATCAAGCCGCTCGTAGATCTTGGCAAACTCTGTCAATGAAATAAATACATGAAAAAAGTGAGCTAGAAAAGCTTTTTAACATATCAGTTTACAGATAGGCAAAATACTAGAAGATCTTGGGGGGGAGGGGGGGGGGACGAAGGGATGGAAATGATGAGAGAGAGAGAGAGAGAGAGAGAAAGAGATCATATACGCTATCATATACATATACTCTATCATATACATATACGTATCATAGGCTTAACAAGGTATATCAATCATGTTACTAAACCTTTTCTTGAGACATCACAGATTAACTTCCAAGCTGTCCTGACGTCTGGGTCACCACCTTGGAGCTGAACTACCCTCTCATAGGCCCGCTTTTTGAATTCTTCATCTTCATCAAAGCGCTTCTTGGATTCCTGGTTTACAGAAAGGGTTCCTTCACTTAAACAAGGTTATAAAATAACAGAGATATATTTGCATGCTCTAGCTGGGCAGAGCCCATTCATAAATCACAATAAACGATTTGCTGGTTGCAAGCTAATGGTATGCACTGTCAGAATTGTAACCCTCTGAGTTAACATCACTRAATAAAATAGGTCCACCATCTTGTGTGGTCATCTCAAGAACCCTTCGCAAATAATTATCTTTTGAAAATGCCAATACGGCAGTATTCCCAGCCCAGCTGGCGAAGACCTTAACTATGCCCTTCAACACAATAGACTTAATTCAATTAGCAACTACTWACTTACCTTGTAGAAGGCTTGCAAATCACTAATTGGAGGTGACTCTTTTACATAGTTGGGGAATCGGTCTTGAAGATGTGCAATAATCATTCCAAACTGTGTACCCCAGTCACCAATATGGTTAAGTCTAAAAGATTTTCAAGGTCCATTAAAATCTATGGKTTTTAAATATTCCAGGGAAGGCAAACTGCAAGCTCTTTGCAGGGTGGGCTTGTAAATTGCTAGAAGAAGTGCTGGGAACTCTAAGATTTAAAACTTGGATTTTGATCTCAAGGGGTTGGGATGGGGTTAGCTAGATAATTTTTAGCCTATGGCCAGTTGATATCATGACCTACTAAATTATCAGGTTTGACAACATTGCACCATTCCCAGGGCTTAAATTAATGGTCAGTCAGTTACCTGTCATGACCACCAACCAAATTAGCTTTAGCTTGATCATACCTCATTTCTCTCTCAACAGTAATGGTCAAAATGACCAGAAAGCTAGCCAAGGTTGACTAATACAAGTTTCAATATTCTGACTAGACACTGTCCAATGACCGGTCGTTATTTTATGCCCCATTTTCTAAATTAGAGTTGAATGTCCCAAACCTTTGTTTGGTAATATGCTCAATGGTTTTGAAAAAATCCCAAACATCTCAACTTATAATTATAACTTTATTCATGGAGTTCATGTCTCCAAAGGAGTTTTTCAATGGCGGCCTGCAAAGCTAAAAACTCTAACTTTTTTATATCGTCTTATAACCATGCACTCCCTTATAGTTAAATMTGTAGTTGGACTGCGATAACTCATGAGTTCTAACCTCAAAACTTCATGGCCTACAAACTCCAATAGACGACAGATGCTGTCACCAATGATTGTGGATCTAAGATGGCCAACATGCATCTCTTTGGCAATGTTAGGTGAAGAAAAGTCAACAATGCATCTCCTTTTCACTGTTACTGCAGGTGGGTGCACACCATTGATGAGAATATCCTTCAACAAATTCTGCACAAAATCTTTGTTCAAATGAACATTGATAAATCCTGGGCCAGCTATTTCTACCTATGACATAAAAAAGAGTCTTTGTTACAAATTTACTATACAGCAAAGCCAAACATTATCAATCCTATAAATTGGAAATGACAACAACAGAACATCTAAGTGCCAGAGCCTCAGACCAATAATTAATCATACATATCATTGTTGTAGTCTAACATAGCCTACAGAAAGTTGAGAAGCATTGGTAATCAGTTGTAGGTTTAATCCCTTATATCCACGGTCATGTATGAGTAAAGTTTTTTTATCTTCCTTTCTCTGCAAAACTCAGCCTCTAAATTCCAATTCAACCTTGAGTCAAAGCTTAAGATGAGCTTCTGGCTCAGAAGCTTGAGCAATCACTACCTGCTATCCAATAAAAAAGGTACTTTTAGGCTACAGGAAGTCTCCAACTGACCATTTTCACAGAAATGTATATTCAATTGTTATCCTAGTATAAAATAAAATAATGAAATATATCAATGACCATACCTTTGTTATAACATCATTCTCAGGTATGTTAGCTACGATTGCTTCAGCAATGCTCCTTGGGTTTACATTTTGGCCTTGATTCTTTAGTATCTACAACAGCAATAAGTCATTCATTTGAGTCACAGATGGAAAGAAAAAGGGGTATACYTATCCATTTTCAACTGTTGTCATTGCTACATATACACACTGTTGAGATGATAGGAATGRCAGGGAAATTGGGCAATAGATTACCGTCAATCAAAAAATAATATTGTTTGGTACCTTTACATACTCTGATTGACTGCAATGTTGCTGGATTTTCATATCACGACTGTTGTTTCGATCATCGTGTAGCAACGAAAACAGTACTTAGTGAATAATCCTACAATGTATTTTTGCGTATTTGATGGGCTCTGTGGAAGTGAGCTTAGAGTTGCTGACTTTATAGTTCTAAACTATATATATTTACTTATTATCTACTTACTGTAGCACGCAATTCATTAGGTGTATTTCTGATTGTCTTACCTGGTTGAGTGCCATTGCACTGTTACATTGATAATCACCAAATCTTTCAGCCTGTGATGCCTGCACCATCACTGGTGGATTTTCCAGCATTGGAAAAGCATTGACAATGGCATTCTTAAACAATTCACTCAATACAAACTGGCAGTTGGTCATTGTCTTTGTAGATTTTACTTTTTCRTCCTCAATACTCTGTAGAAATAAAAGGCATTAAGGGTACAGGAAGCAAAAAAGTGACAAATATATATCTCCTGGGGGTTGGGGGGTCTCCGGCAAAAAAGTACCCGGGATGCTCATCGGAAATTTTCAAAAAACCCCTAAGAGATACCGGAAGTCTTTAAAAACGGACGTGGCTGAATGCTTTTTAACCCCTAAGAGATACCACAACAAATAATATTAAATTTTATATAAAAAGCGCCTAGGATAAGCCATATCGATGCTTGATTCTCTCCTTTTCTGACACCCTAAGAGATACCAGAAAATGCTGATTTTCAAAAATTTACATTTAACACCCTAAAAGATACCAAATTGCGAATTTTTATCCCTAAGAGATACGACGAGCTTCCCTGGTAGTTTTTTTCCCGGAGTCCCCCCCTCCCCCCCAGGATAGATCTAATGCCCTAGGGTGCAGTAAATAAATGCAATAGCTCATTATATGCGAAATGCATATAGGAAGACATGCTTTCTAATTGGGCTAACTATAAGTACTAAGTAGTGCATTTAGTTACACTGTTGAGTATTAGATAAATTTATCCAACTTAGTAAATACACATATGCCATGTAAATCAAGTTGTTTAAACGAAACCATTAATATTAATAACAGTTTATGTCCTTTTCTCTTAATATTAATGAGGAAACAGTTATAGGTACTTAATCACTTATTGTTTAATTGATCATTATCTTACGYGTTTCAATTGATTGATCTGGTATTTAAGCTTGGCGTTCTCTGTCTCCAGGTCTTCTAGCACACCCAAGGCTTGTGCATTTTCTTCCGGGTTCTGCTCTGCTGGGACAACCTTCGACTTGAGAGATTCGAGCCTTTTCTTCAAGATCACAATTTGATCTTCCTAGAAAATTTTAGAACACAATAAAAATTTAAAACAAAAACACACACACACACACACGAAAACAGAGAACGACAAAGCTCATGGAGATTAGATTCTAAAACTTACAGCTATTTTTGCCCTTTTCCCGTATTCTTCAACCATATCCGCCATCTTTGAATATTTCTTCAATCCACGTGTCCAACCAAGGCAACAATTAACGTGCAAATTTTTTCCAAACCTCTGCGTCGATCGCGATAAATATGACAAAGTTGAATACCTGAAACCCTGTGCTACACCTTTAGAAGCCAAACAACATCTAAAAAACAATGTCATTCACAGAAATTAAAAGAAAATTTGATTTCCTCAACTTCGTGGAAAAAGAAAAACCTCAAAAGGCCAGGCTCCTTATGCACAAGGGGAGGTCACTGTTTTGATTTTTTCAAAATGGCGGCCGGAAAACTTTGAAACTTGAGAAACCTCACTAATTTGATTTATTCTTTCGAATGTAGCACTCTGGAGTAACAAAAACAAGGCTTAATTGCTCATTTAGGTATTATTTTTGAGGATGAGTTGTTTAGGAGAAGCAAAGATTGGTATTTGGACGTTTATTCCTTCTCCACATCCGACTGACAAGTGTGGAACCAATGGCTTGCCTCTGACACCAAACTCTATTGTTGTCATGGGAAGATTCCAAATATTAAAGTCTTTATATCATGAAAACATCTGTCAGTATCTGGATATCGTAAGAGCCAAGCATGGTGAGTTGTACACGTAATTTAGTAGTGAACATTTTGATTTTTCCTTGTTACATTGTTACATTGATCGAATGGATACTCTGCACTAGATAGCCATCACTTGTCATTCACTGGTTCACGAGTGTGCGGTCCTTGTTTTGCCATGTCTCAGGCATCTGTTATAGGAATGGCCTTGCTTGATATCTTTATTTTGATAATTAACGAGATCACTTCCTTCTAATAACTGCAGCTTCAGGACTGGCTCCCCACTGTACCCCCTCCCTCAATCCTTCACTCCTCCCCCTTATCAAAAAGTTACCCCAAGACCTTCATTATTTTATAAATTTTAGAAAGGCTTATTATAGCTGAAGAACATTATGAAGACAGCTTGCACAAATCAATTAAAGATGGTAAAAAATTCAGGTATAAAAGCTGGGTATTATCTTTTGCACCAGTCAAAGTAAACCCTGACTCCAACCCGGGATATACGTGGGGATTAGTATTGAATAGTGAACTAAAATTGAAAAAGTATATTCTTAACTAGTTGTTTTTATAAGAAAGTAAAATACTATGACAATTTGATGGGGGGGGGGGGGGGGGTTTACTTTGACTGGTGCATTAGTCAAGGGTGATCCTTGTCATATATTACTACATCTTCTTGATTCTTTGATATTCTTTGGTGAATGTTAAGCATACAGTATGTAAAAATCTCTCATTTCTCTGGTACCAAGAGACAAGTGACAGAATTTTACCCCTGGGTTCCCGAGTATGAAGATGCAGAATACATCATAAACAGGGTATGCAATTTCACTCAAGTTCCAAGTTCTTCCTAAGTTACTTGTCATATTCAGGGATTCTAGCTACTTTCATTTTGACCGAAACGGGTTATTATGGTCGTAAAAAAACAATACGCGAGATGACATGACAATTGAAACAGGAACTCAGTGCAATTAATTATATCTTTTGTCATAAACAGGGTCTACAAATTTGAGTTTTTTTATCATAAACAGGTTACCCCTTTCAGAATCCCAGCTGAACACCCCTAACCAAATTCTGGCAGAGTACCCCCCTGAGCTTGGTTCATTTTTCAACATGCAAGGGTAGCAAGGACTATTTTAATCCATTGGTTGGCATTTTAATCACTAGTATTTCATTGGTTTTCAGCAATGATGAAATGACAAGAATAATGTTTGAAGCTCTTCAAGGTCTTGCTTTTTTGAATAACCATGGCATTGTTAGCAGAAACATATCCCTACAGAATATTTTGCTGGATCCAAAGGTTAGTGCACACACTTTGTGATTTGGTTTGTTGCTTTGTATACTCTATGAGCTTTGTTTGCTCCTGCTGTTTCCATTTAATATGTAGGATAACTAATATATTTAATTCCATCACATATCTGATCTCATCCCTTAATTCCCATCCCAATTAACCAATCAACCAACCATCCATTCTTCTACCCATCTCTTTGTCCATATATCTTCTTTTGTTCCTGTTTGCATTTATATATTTACCATCAACTCAATTCTTCCTATTTGTCCATTCTGAAATATTCTCTTCTATCCAAGGATCAAATATGTTTTTATAAAATTATCTGTAAATGTTTACTCCATCCATCTGTCCATCCGTCTGTCCGTCCGTCTGTCCCTCCATCTGTCCCTCCATCTGTCCATTTTTTAAGGTTCAAAGCAATAAAATAATGAAGTTCACTGGATTATCATGATAGTGTTGCCTGATCAGCACATTTTTTGTTTTGTGTGTTTTTAGGGTAAGGTAAAGCTCTCCAAGTTCGGACTTAATCACATGACTGACAGTGGTTCACTTGTGTCTTTTCCAATTGGGTAAGAATGACCTACACAAACTAATAGTTGACTGATAGGGATGGTATCAAACTGACTATTAACTAAATACTTGGAATCAAAAAGTTACTCATACATGTACTTGAGAGAATATTCGGGATATTTCAAATGTACTATCCTTGTTATATGTCATACTTTTAATCATATTAAAATATGTACTGTTTTTAGGTCCCCGAAGTACCTTGCACCAGAGGTAGTTTCCTCTGGACCAGGTCTGTCACCAGTGTTTGGGCCATCAAGTCCTAAGGTTTGACACAATTTAAAATAGTTATTATTACATCCTTAGCAACTAACATTTAACTTTTTATTTGAGGGGGACATTGGGGTTTGCAATCTTGTTAGATTTTTGATGCAGTTTTGTAGAAATTGTAATTTTGAATCATTTTTTTGTCAAAGTCTGTGGTGCACAGATTTTGCAGTTTTTAGACTGGTTTTCATTGACATCTAGTTATCTTTGTGGTATTTTGGTTTCCATTCTTTTCCTAGTTTTTGCTTAATTGGAGTAAATATGTGAATTGAAGTTCCTTAATGCAGTTTGCAGTTTTTTTGGTTGATTTTTCCTGCACATTGCATTATTGCCCAATTTTTTAGACAGTTTGAATGTATGTACCTTTCGCCACCTCCCCCTTTTATACATTATAAGTTATCATTTTTTCTATTAGGTTGACGTATGGTCTCTTGGTATGGTTCTTTTCAATCTCATCATGGTAGGTAGCCATCCTATACTATCAATCATGTTAGTTATGAAAGTAACTTTAATATGACATTTAGTTAGTATTAGTAGTCAGTGTTTACAGCAGAAGGGAAAAACAAAATTTACTGTAACTTTTGAAATACTGAATGGATTTGCCCAGACCCACATAGGATCAATACAAGCTAACAAGTTAAAAAAAAATGCAAATGAAATTTTAGCTTAGGCTGTGCTTATAATGTATGGCAGAGGGGGGGGGACAGGACAAATTTTTATCAGAAAAATGGGGGGATGCACAAGTTTTGGAAGAAGCTACAAGCCTTGCTTAGGTGGGATCATATTTTTTGCATGACTTTAAGGGRGGGGRGGGGGGGGGGGKGTTAAGAATTATTCTGGACATTTCAAATTTTTCACCTGCCCCCACCCTCTGCCATACATCATAAACGCAGCCTTATATCATTAACTAGTAAATTTTACTAGTCAATAACTCTATTTACTGTAATTCTATCAACACTAAAATTAAGTTTGGGGTACCTATGTTTACAGCCTGAATTCTACTCTGGTTGAGATGGTTTTTTTTGATCAGCACAAGTACCTCATTGCAGAATTATGTGTAATTAGTTGTAATTGGCTGCAGGGGCAGATCCAGGGAGGGCTTCACCAATTTTGGGGACTTGTGAGTAACAGCTCATTAAAACCCATTACTTTGATCAAATAAAACTGTATATGAATGAAGCTGGGGGGAGGGGGCGAGAGCCCTCTTTCCCCCTCCCTTGATCCACCCCTAGGCTGCATTGTGATTGGTCAATGAGCTGATATCAAAGTAGTCTGTCAACAGAGATGAGTGTTGATAGGACAAAAATCATGTACATATGCTAGAGTTATTATTACTGATTTATGACTATAGCCAGTAGTATGATATGCACTCTTGTTCATGCTATAAACAATTTTTCAAAGGGTGGAAAACTCTGGCCAGATACTGATGAATGTAGTGAGGTGGAAAAGATTTTTGCAAAAGTTGTATCTCTTGTTAAGAGACAAAAAGGTAAGAATCATATTATCTTTATAATATATTATTTATTAAAGTGTATATGACACGAAAACATTCCATCATTTAAAATGTATAGTTTGTTAGTAATAATAAATACATCGTAACAAAATTTGTTTCAAAAGCTTATTTCTTGAGATATTTGCGAAAGTTAATCCCAATTTGTGACGTCATTTTGTTGACACGTACTCTAGATTCAGTAGTAATGCACTAAATATAAATTGTGATTCATATAAATTAACAACAAAAGACATATTTTAGTCAGCTTCATTTGATAGCTTACGTAGTACTCTTCCAATGTTGGGAAATTGAAAAGTGTACTACCTGAAATTAAGATTCTACATTCAAACATATTTCATGTATTTGCAACTAAATCTGGAGACTTGTAAACAAAATGACGTCACAACTCGTGCTAAAATTTTTTGAATTTCTAGAGAAATACGTTTTTGGAACAAATTTAACCGTGATATTCTTATTAATGCCAATAAACTACACATTCTTAACATTAAACTTTTTTCGTGTCATATACACTTTAATATTATATCATATTTTTCGTACAAACTACATCTGGGACCTGAGTAACATTTTCCATATCTTCACTAGTGAGGATATCGATGATGTCAATTGCAATGTTTTCCGGGACCTGTTTTGATTAACTTGCGTAGTTTTTCTTTGTGGATTTGTCTATATAATAAAAAGAAAATTACACTCTGGCTTGAAAATATGAAGTTTATCTTCTCGTGTTGAAAAATATTTCACTTGTTCACTGTGCTCACTCATGAATTATTTTTGCCACTCGAAGATAAACTTCATATCTTTGCGCCACCATATATTATCCTCTATTTCTAGTCTACAGTATCTTTCCCATGCATATTTTGAGTGGCAGATCTCGGATTTTGACTTTGGGATAAACCCCACAGTCAAGACTGAAATGTTAATTTTATGTTCTCTGAGGGATGCTATTTCTTACCTTTTAGTCAGAGCCAATCTAGCTGGAAGTGGCTTCTCAGGCATTTAGTGAACCTCTCCTTGTTTTGCCCTAGCATTTGTGTATCAATTTGTTCATCCACACATCCCATCCCATCCCATCCCATGCATTCATTTATTTTTCATTTTTCATTCCCTCATCCAGCCATGCCATTTATCATGGCCTTCATCTGTTTATTTAATCCCTCTCTTCATTTAAATATCCATCATTTTACATTTTTCCAAAATCCTGAATTAATTATTATTTAATCAATCAATAAGTCATTCATTCATTTCCTTTGTTTTTATTCAAATAGTTTCAAATGTTTAAAAAAATTCTTACCCAGGTAATTGTAAATGTTTCCCCCCAGAATCATTTGAAGATTGTTTGAACATATTGATAAATGACCACAAGTCTCCAGAAAAACTGCAGGTAATAAATATTACAGCTTGTATCATCTTATTCTAACTTGTATTAATTTTCATCGTATCACACTCTTCTGAACAAGGATGTGTACATGGTCATCACCATCAATACCTCTGTCATACCTATAGTTATGTGATGTCTTTGTAGGTTGGATTCTTCATATTTTAAGTTTACATGTGTTTCAACTTACAGTGTAATATGTTTTTTGTGTGTCAAGTTTTCAGACTTAGTATCCATCTTCATATATCAGGACATGAAGTGTATGCAATAATATAATATTATGATATGATGAATTTATTTATGAGTGAGGATAAGTGGTATAGGAATTACTGATCATCTTTCTCTATAGAGCTCTGAGTTCCTTTTAGTTAGACACAAATGATAAATAATTTCTATAACTATAACACTTATACGTAATTATAAGACATCATTCAACTTTACTGGACTTTGACACTCTGGTGATGAACAACATTGGCATCCTGAAGCTTAAATTATAATAGTACTAAATAATTTATTATATTGCTAAATAATTATGATATTGTTACAGGACCTCCCCACTGAACTGGTATCCTTCCTAAATGCCTGTCTTACAGTCAACCCAAGTGAAAGGTGAGTGATACTCAATCTCTTTACTCTCTTTATTCTAAATTGGTTTAAAAGCACATTTATAAATTGTTTCTTTTCTGTTTTTCTGTAGGCCATCATCATTGGAACTTCTGAATCATGAATTATTTTCTAATTTTGATAAAAGCAAGGTAAGTTTTTAGCTTTTCTTTAAGTTAGATATACAGTAGGAAAGTAAAAACATTTTGATGGTTTTGTTTATTCCTTTCTAGATCTCTCTTGAAAATGGTGTCCATCCATTCCCTGCAATCAATCGGTCTGTTGACATAGAACTTTCTGATTTACGTAAAGAAGCCCAAGAGAATGGTAAATACAAGCTGCYAAGTTTCAAATTACTTGCTTGTCATTTCATGTTGTAATAAGAACCCAACGCTTAATCAGCCTTTCTCAGTTAGCTACCACTCACAGAATGCAAAGTTGGGCAGGTTTTCAAACGTCAATCAATAGATTTTTCGTATATCAATACAGTATATTTTTGCTTATTTTGACAGGTCAAGAAGATGAAGACCATCTTGCAAAAAGGTTCTTACAATTCACTTGTTTTTTTTAGTTTTCTCAGATGATCCCTTTCTATGAGATTCATTAGGTTTAGTCTGACTTTTGATTAAACCCCATTATTTGTTTTCCTTTGTCATTGGTAGGTCTATACTATATTGAACTTGATAAATTACTCTCAAACAGCCTCTGAGCTGATCAAAAAGTCAGTTCAAAGCTAACTTACAGATCAGACTGGCTTTGCAGAGGAAGACAAACTAGAGAACCTGAAGAAAAACCCTTGTGAATCAAGGGATAGACCTAACAAACTGTACTAACATATGTAATCCTATTACATCTTCTTTGAAATTTGCAGTTCTCTCAGTGATGTATATAATGTTTTACCCAGTAGGCATYGTTGTACATTTGTCTGATAAAAGTTAACCATTCAACAGTTTTAATCAGCTGTATGTTTTTGTATTGTTATGACAGACCCCTTAGTGAAGTGTATTACTTGTGGTGCTTAGCAGGAGGAGACATAGAAGGAGAGTTAAAGAAACAAGGACTTATCAAGACCAAACCACCAATTTTATCCTTACCGAAGTAAGTTTCATGAAAATCCTGTCCATGGGGTCCAGGGACGGATCCATAGGGAAGATCCAGGGGTGGTAAAAAGGGTGACTCGTCACCCCCTTTTCCTCAAATTTCTCTGTATGTTGTTAGTAACAGTCACCCCCCTTTCCCTCAAATTCCTCATGAAATCTTTGTAAAAGTCAACCCCCTTTTAAAATTCCTGGATCTGCTCCTGGGATCTTTGTTTTTTGAAATCAGGGTTTGGTTTAATGGGCCTGGCTAGATTAGTTGTAACATCTAGGCCTCTCCGGCACTGTTACTCTATTATGAATCTAAGGGATTCTGTTACCTAGCTAGACTTCGAACAATTCATAGTTCACCATTCTAATAGTTCTAAATCCCTATTTTTAGGGTGTTTTTGTATACAGGAGAGGAAATGGGAGCAGAAAAAGACAAGATATTGCTTTTAGATGAAACTACTATTACACTCTCACTTTCACAACTAAGAGAGGTACATCAAATATTGCGGGGCATTTAACATTCGCATGGTATTGTACTTGAGGAAATTCTATGGTCATGACCAGCTTCAGTATTTTTTGTACCTAGCTCATTATGTAAACATATTCACCTGGTTTTAGTTCAGCACAAAACATAAGTAATCTATATTTTCAAGTCTGTTTACTCATCATCTATTGCTGTCATGGGTCAATTATATAGTGTTGACACAACTTCCGTCCAGTGTCCTCTGTCCTCAGGGCCGTATCCACCGGCACGGTTGGTCCGGTTTCAACCAAACCAACTTTTGGAGGAAAAAAAAATTTTCCTTTGAAAAAAAGTTGAAAAAAAGATTTTAAAAAATGATTAGAATGAGAACGAGTCAAGCAAAAGTACTTTCGCAACATTCAAAATCTGAGTACTTTAGGATGGGTTTGAAAAGATATTTAGTGTAGGAGGTTTTCCCTATACTTTTCCTTGCTCCTCTCCACCTACCCCCTACCCCTCCCCCTCCCTTGAAAACCGAACCAATCAAAAGTTGGTGGCTACGGCCCTGGTCCTGGGTGGATCGAATTGTCTCATCAAGCTAAGGGAATTATCTCCAAGATCTCGGGATACTCAGTCCTTCAGTCCTTCTAGTCCATTTACTCAGTGCCTACATGTTACATTCCTTAGCTCTCTTTGGATTTAAGCTGTTGAGTGCCCGGTCTCACCACCCTGGGGATTGGGACTTTAATTGACTAGTATTTATTAGCTAATTAAGACTGTCTGAATAATGCCAAATTGTCAACTCACGCCATTTTGATTTTATTTTAGAGATTAGAACATGTTGGGGTGTGCTCTTACTATCCACTGATTGAAGAAAATGAGTATGTATTTGTAGTCAAAAGAGCCAGGCTTCTGTTACAACTATTGGTAACCCTGTGTTTGGCATTTAAAACAGTCGGGCACTAGGGTCAAACACTACATCAGCAAGACTGGTTTTGGTTTGGGCTGGGACTAACAAAGTGTCTGGAAAATTTGTAAAAAATGGCTTGTCTTCAGGGATCTACATTTTTTATGTATCTTTACAATTAAATCAATCATCGAGGTTCTGTACATTACTCATACACTATAGAAGCGATAAGTTGTACTTCATTTCCTTTAATACGCATTTTTAATGCAGGACATCATATACGTCACTCACATTACATTTTTTCTTGACTTGAAATCCCACGATTTATTGCGCTTAAGAATAAAACCGCGCATGACATCTTAATCGCTTCTAAAGTTTTCTTGTTTCTCAGTTCTGGAATTTTCTTGTTGTATAACAGCCCAGCCTCAAGATCAGCCATGCTAGACATTGCAGAACTACCTCTTGCTATACGAGAAAAAACTGTAGACTATCAGGTAATGGCAAACTATTGCTTAGTTAAGCATAGTAAAGACGTTTAAATGGTAACTTTGGCTTTTCTTTTTTCTTTATCAGTTTCATCGAATAGTTCTTTTTCAAAGACTTCTCCTGGTGAGTTCTTTGTCGTTGATTGAATTTCACTCTCACTGATGTTGTCACGTATATGACTAATCTCTCCGGAACAGAAAACGACGAAATGAGAAAAGAAATGGATAATGACGTAACATACATGACGTCACACGAGGTTATGTCGTCATATTCATGTTAAGAGTTGTTTATCAGCACTATAGTCTTTTCATGACTATTATGATTGAACGACCAGTATTTTTAAGGGTCGTCCTTAGTGAAACAAACGTCATCATTTCCATACCATGACCGTGTCGTATATGTTGTGTCGACAGGGGTATCCCTACACGCGAGACAGATTAGTCCGAGAAGCGCGCACTGATATACCACCATTGCTGAGAGGAAAGATTTGGGCTGGCTTACTAGGAGTTCAGGTCAGTTAGTTGCTTGTTTCTGTTTGCGGTTGGGCTGCATATCTCATACAGGCTGTTTTCTTCTCTGATGTATAGGGTGATACACGCGGAAAATATGACAGCATAGACAAAGAATCTCCAAGTTCAGCAGACAGACAGGTATGACTGACGCATAGCGACAGGTAACACTAATAGTATATATAAACATCATATTGATCTATGATTATTTTTTCTGTTGTTGTGCTTAAATTTGTCTTAAAGCAATGTTTTTTGTGTATTTGAGAGTAGGGTTAGAGAGTAGATTTGTTTTGGCATCAAGAGGGATCTCTGTGTTGTGTACACGGACGTACGGACGTAGTAGTCAAGCCATGAAAAATCAACTCGATGGGTTGCAATTTTTTCTTAGCTCAGCTATAATAAGAACGTTCGCAGGCAAATCTGTTCTCCATTTTCTTCTCAATTTTTACATGGTAAAATACTATGATCAAGAAAGTTTGATGAGCAAATAATTAACAAGTCACTGAAGATGAGATAATATGCGCAGAAAATATGCGCACAAACAATGCCCACTAACGTGCATAATGTTCTTGATTTTAGATCGAAGTCGACATTCCTCGCTGTCATCAGTATGACCCTCTACTATCTTCCCCTACTGCTCATGAAAAATTCAAAAGGGTGCTGAAGGCATGGGTAGTGTCACACCCAAACCTGGGTTACTGGCAAGGTAATCTGTTAACCACGTGATGGTGGTAGTGGTGGTGATAGCAGTGGTTTTAATAGTAGTGGTATTGTAGGTGGATGGCATTATGATGAAGGTAATGATGATGATGCACGTGATGGTGGTAGTAGTGATGATACCAATGTTGTTGGTAGTGGTGATGGTGGATGACATGATGAAGGTAATGATGATGATGCACATGATGATGATACAAGTGCTTATGCTGTTGGGGAAGGCAGGAGTGGCTACAATAGTTTTACCGACTAAAACGTTTGGTTATCATTTTTCAACAACCATATTTTGTCAACCGTTTTCAGGCCTCGATTCCCTTTGTGCGCCTTTCCTATCTTTGCACTTTAACGATGAAGGTAGGTCATCCTTACAGATTATTGCACTAAACCAACCAAATTATTTATATATTAACGAATCTTTTCTCAATTCATCTTCGACCTTGGCGACTACTAAATGTCTCAGATTTTGTCTTTCATCAGACGAAATCTTACTTATCTGGACCAATGTAAATTTGACCAATGGAAGCTGAAATATTAAAAAATGTGCAGCATCTAGAGCTGTTTTAACCGCAGGAAAGCAGAAAACACTGTAATTGACTGCTGTTTTAATATACTTTTGTAGCCTTGGCGTACGCCTGCCTGTCAGCATTCATTCCCAAGTATTTGCATGATTTTTTCCTCAAAGACAACGCTCCAATAATTCAAGGTAAAAATAGAAACTGTGTCTTTTTGAAAGCCCATATTTAGATTTCGGAGTAGTACGGGGATGGACCTCAGGGTTTGTATAAATACGCTTTAGTTATTTGCATTTTTCTAACCTTCTCATCACCCTGTAGAATACCTGGCCGTGTTTTCTCAGCTGATTGCATTCCATGACCCAGAACTGTTCAACCATATGCAGGAGATTGGCTTCATTCCAGAGGTAAGGCAAGCAATGTTATTTCGTTATCAAAGTTGTTAAAGAAAAAGCGCCTTTGTCTTACCGACAAATTTCTATTTTTCCAGTTGTATGCAATACCGTGGTTCTTGACGATGTTTTGCCGTAAGTAAATATTTCTTTCTTATGAGAGCATTCTTTGTTTGAAAAAGTGTTAGGGGAAGATCCTGAGTTAAGGTCGAGGAGGCTTCCATATATTGAATAGCTATGACTAGATTTGACCTATCACCTATTCATACTTTACTAAATTTTGGGAATTAGAAAAACTACAGAATTAATATGGCAATGAGGTAGTGAAGCTGTTCTTGTTCAAAGGCCTCCCCTGTATAGTTTTCAGCAGTGTTTAAGTATGTTTATTCTTCTACAGACGTATTTCCCTTACACAAGATCTATCATTTATGGGACACCTTGTTGCTAGGCAACGCATCCTTCCCGTCATGCATCGGTGTGGCTATTCTCCAGCAGCTGAGGGACCAGCTTCTATCATTTGGCTTTAATGAATGCATTCTTCTCTTTTCGGATATGCCGGGTAAGTCATCAGTTACACTCAATAATACACATTTTTCAAGTTCCAAATTACCGCTTTACTGTTTACTGTTTCTTGATTACAGATTCATTTACACAGGGTTAAGTGAAGAATGCACAACTTCAACAATACAAAGACTTTCAAATTACACGGATCTTCACTTTAACACATGAATTTTTTGCATAAAATCAAGGCTAATTCTGAGCAACAGAGAACTCGAAAGATGGAGCGTTCCCAACTCCTAACCTCTAGTTTGGCCACCTTCGCTCGCTTCAACAGGAAGTGAGGTCAAGTGAGGTCAAATGATGTTAAAACAACACTGGAAACAAGACTACCACCCTTCCAGTAGCTACCTATAAATCTCTTCAGCTCAATATGTCATTCCACATTCTAGTTAAAACAACTGACATGTCTGACCAAATAAGAAAACTGGGCCGTGGCTTACGACACAGCACGGCACATATGCACACCATAAACTCCGTCATATTGGAGTTTAACTGTATGAGTTGTTTGTTATTTTGCTAACCAGGATATTTTGCAACTTTGTTTTTTTTAGAGGTAGATATAGATCGAGTTGTTCGAGATTCAAAGAAGATATTCTCTTGGACTCCAAGAACTGCTTCCTTGAGGCGACATGAGCATGCAGTTGCTACATCAAAGGGAAAGCCGGTACGTTTTGCTTTGCTTCACTCAATAACAATCATGGTATTCAACATTGCATTATATATTGTTTTATATAGGGGTGTGGTGTTCCATATAGGGGTGTGTTGTTTCATATAGGTGCAGTGTTTTATATAGGGGTGTGGTGTT
>NW_022258748.1:31737-81777 GCF_009602425.1 Actinia tenebrosa | reverse complement strand
GTGTTCCATATAGGGGTGTGTTGTTTCATATGGGTGCAGTGTTTTATATGGGGGTGTGGTGTTCCATATAGGGGTGTGTTGTTACATATGGGTGCAGTGTTTTATAGAGGGGTCTGGTGTTCCATAGATGGGTGTACATGTTGTTTCATATAAGTGTGGTGTTCCATACAGTGGAGGTTTTTAATTACACCTAAACCAGTGATAATAAATATAATATTGAATATTGCATCAAGTGAAACAATTAAAACTAACAACGATTATTGCCCTTCGATTAATGCCATATATGATGTATTTTCTTAAGGAAAAAGAATTCCTGCCATTAAAACAGCTCAAAGCAGAAGTATGCTGCAGAATAACTGCACAAAATTTAATCCGCATCATGGAACTCGGGAATAATGTTCAATCATGGACGACTGGCTCGCCGAAGAAGAAGGCAAAACCGAGAGGGATTGTGGTAGATGTGCGATCCCCGGAAGAGTATCCTAACCTAATGATGTTCAGCTCTAGTATAGGCTTCTTAGTATAGGCTTATTTATTCAAGTCATTCTTATCCAAACATCGGGACTCTTTCCATCCAAATCTTTATAAATCTTACATTTTATTAATGTAGAGGATGATAGCATTCTACACGGCAAGCAAAAAAAAAAAAAAAAAAAATAAATCAAAAAAAAAAAAAAAAAAAAAAAAAAAAATTTGGTGAAAAGGAAGGTCGCAAGTTATCGGGGGAAATTGAATATTATCTTGTTAAGTAAAGAAGGCCAAATCTTTTTAAAACTTCAAAAAGAGCGTAAGTTTTTTATTTTTATTGCCTTTCAAGTCCAACGCAGGCCATGTTCGCTCTATTAAGGTAATGTACTCGTTTCTGTACTTGGCCGAGTCTCGGATTCGGATTCCTGGACTCGACAACACATAAGACTAGAGTTTGTTAGAACTCTTCCTTGATCCGAGGGTTTTTCTCAGGTTACTCTGCAAAACCTAACAAGCTTAATTCCAATTCGATTTGTGAGTTATATATATTAGTCGGGCGCTGCCTACTAGCCTAGAGCTGTTTCAGGGTATCGATAAAACAATTAATAATCTTTGTTGCGCCCATTATTATGTAGATAATGCACATAGTGTGATAGCCATAAAGAAGTGATGTGTCAAATGTTATTAAGGCCTTGATTTTATTACCCTAACTTCAGATTTCATCGYGGTCAAGTAGCAGGGAGTGTTAACATCCCTTTTAACCAGGCGTTCCTCGAAGACGGTGCACTTGCTCAATCCAACGCTTCCGCGACTCTGGCTAATTTTAAGGGAAAGATTGTAATAGTAATGGGAAATAAAACAAATTATCCTGCCAAGGTAAGTCAATTGATTTGAAGTCCTGTCTGTTTAGATATCAGGTGGTCTACCAGTCTTTTGTGACATTGAAAAGAAGTTTCTTCCTTTTTTCCTTCCTTCCTTCCTTCCTTCCTTCCTTCCTTCCTTCCTTCCTTCCTTCTTTGCCTTCCCTTGCCTTCCCTTGCCTTCCCTTGCCTTCCCTTGCCTTCCCTTCCCTTCCCTTTCCTTCCTTCCTTTCTTTCTTTCCTTTTTTCTTTCTTTCTTTCTTCCTTTTCTTTCTTTCTTATCCAAATAATCTTTTCCTTTCCCTCCCAACCTTCTGACATTCCTTTGTTCTTTTCTCTTTCTAAATTTTGCTACTTCTTTTCATGAGCTCACCATCATCTATAATCCACATTTTCTTCTTCCAGATTGGTGCAGGGCTCGTCAAATTAGGTTACCCACGGGTATGCGTGCTGGAGGATCAAGGAATAGGTGTACTACGGTCACAAGCATTACTCACAGTACAAACTTCTTAACGCAATCAATAAAGATATACTTGATTTTGTAGATATAAAGAAAATAACCTGAAACTAATAGAAATAKCTTTGTCCACTCATTGGCAATCCCATGGTCTGTCTTCAGAATCATTACAGCACCTATAATTGCGCCATCGTTATGCAGCTTGTTTAACAAGTGTTGCTTAGTGATAGGAAGATGATCAACGTCATGCACGTATTCAAAAAGGAGAAGAGAGAGAGAGAATACGATATTGATACTAGACCATGATATCCTTACGGGGCTTTTAAGTTGTGACGTATTTCCGGGTCCAATCACACAACAAGATCGCTCAAATCTTGCCACAACTTATTTCCAGGATTTATTCTCTACCTTCAACAACTAGATATATGAACAGAAAATCCCGCTAAAAAAAACACAGAAAAATGTCTGTAGAAGTATTTATTAATTTGGAACCGGAAGCCGTTTTTCGTTCAAATCACGTCACACTTAACAGCTCTATTGCCTATTGTATCTAAAGTCCTCATCAATGGATGTCAATATGTTGAAAAGTAGCATTTTATATAAAATAGCAAATAATTTCAGCTTCACGAGATATCCTTGTTTTTATGAATTCTAACAAATGTTGGGTCGTCATGTCTTATGCGTATAGATTAGTATAGATCATGATAATTAAAGACGGCGAAGCATTACGTGTTTTTTAATTACTTTATTAAACTGCATATAATGCACAAGTTCGTGCATTATTAGCTAAGGGTCATAGGGAATAGCAAATCTTTCTCCGGGGACCGGGAGAAATTGCAAAATATGACGACATAAATGTTAAATTTCCCACCTTGGGGGTCGGGGGTAGGGGGTTTCGATTGACATAAGCCCTACATACAGAATGCCATCCTGATTTCAAATCCCTCATAAAATGAATAAGGATGGCCTTTACTATTCTTCGATATTTTTTTCGTTCAGATTCATGATCAATAAATAAAAAGAACTTGTTATTTATACGCAGTATGCTTTCAAGCTAGAAGCTGGTGGTGGGGCCGTGTATCCACCATGGCACTCCTTACTACATTCATTGGAATATTCAGCTCTTAAATTGATATAGGGTCGAGCTTTACAAGATAGAAAACAACACATCTAATAAACTCAATAGACCGTTTTCTCCAAGTTTAAGGAGCTTGACGGGGCACGATACCAAAAAACGCTATGATTTTTTTTTCAATAAGAATTCATAACATCGATCATTTTCCTCTTAATATAAACTGTCTTCTCAATTTTACTGAATTTACGTTTTTCAGTTTCGTGGACCGTCAAGTTGGATGCGCACGCAACCTTGAGAAAACGGTCTATTGTCAGCGGACTCACCAAGCCAACCAACACACTTTCGAGATTGAAGGCTGCACTGAGTTGGTTGTAGGCAAGCGGTCTCTCTCTTATCCCTACGCAGTCGACCTATCCGGAATATATATATGTATAATTTCCCCCCCTTCGCATTCGCTGTTCATATCTGGTGTCCGCAGGGCTCGGACAACGGGACCCAACCCGTTGGACAGACGATGCATTAGTAGCGTATATTCCATTTCACCCTAATATAGAAATTACAAAATGATGACGTCATTGCTACGTGTCATGCTTTTCTCGTGTTTTGCCAACGCCGGGTGCTCTAAAACTGCACRCAATACACGGGCGTGTTTTCTATTACTTCAGTATTTCGACCAGCTACTAAACCAAAGCGTGCGATTTTAAAACTCATTCCGTGATTTTATGACTACGGCTTGGGCTACCTGTGGTTGAACTTGTCTATACGGCGCTAGTGAATCTATAAATGAAATAAAAATTTCTTGCAGCAGCCCAATGATTTAGAAACAAAATGTAAATAAGGCGTTAACAAATATATAGACGTTTTACTTTTCTATTTTTTATTTAGTAAGCCCTCCCTTCTTGTCCTGCAGATTCCCGCCAATTATAACGAAACACAAAAATGTTATATGGGATCCCTGTGCTTAGAGACGTCCCTAGAAACAAAGACGGAGACGCCATCAAGAGAAAAGATGGCGGATGGTAGTTTAAAGTATGTCGAAAAAAATTATCTCTGCTATGTTTTACGCCTCTAGACGACATTTTATCTTGTTGGAAAACCATTTATAGATATTTAGGAACCTATTCAATAATGCCTGTAAGTATTCTATTCTTAAAAAGAGAGTAAAATTTGGATGACATTGTAAATAATTCGTGAGAAACGTTAGCAACTAGAACGAGGATTGTGCAATGAAAAACTCTTTCAAATATTGTATCTTTATTATCACAGGAAGAAAAAGGCGGTGATAATGTTCGTGTTGTCGTCAGATGCCGGCCCTTAAACGAAAAAGAAAAGGGTTCTGGTTGTTCTGTTTGTGTTCGTGTGAACGAAGCAAATGGTACAATAACTGTGGAAAACCCTTCGGCTCGATCGGCAGGCGAGCCTCCAAAACGATACACTTTCGATCGTGTGTTTGCGCCAGAAGTTAAGCAAGTAGACGTATATACAGATGCAGCACGGGCTATCATAGAATCAGTTCTAGAAGGCTATAATGGTGGGTAAATATCAGGGACTTCGCAATGTTTTGATTATTAAAAGGGGAAGTGTATTGCCCTGAATGGCGAAAGGAGGGGGGGGGGGGGTGGTTGTTAAGACGTGCCTTGTGTCCAGTCCTTGCAATTTGAAAGCGTTAAAGGGGTAGAAACACCTCACGACAGCCTATCCGTCATCCCCCTGCAGTCCATGCTTTGATTCACAAATATAGTTTAATTCTGAGATGTGATTATCTTTGTCAAAAGTAAAGGCAAAATACTTTGTTTATATTTAAGTTTTACCCAAAATTGCCTTGCTCTCAAAGCTGACTGCTACTCTTTTAAAACTATTGTTAAGATAACATTAAGAGAAAAATATCAAAAATGTTATGAGGATTCACATTGTTTGGAAGATATAAATTAATTCAAATGATTACATTGCTATATTATTTTCTTTTTACATTTTTAGGAACAATTTTTGCATATGGTCAGACTGGAACAGGCAAAACATTTACCATGGAAGGAATACGTTCTATCCCAGAGATGAGGGGAATTATCCCTAATTCATTTGCTCATATTTTTGGTCATATAGCAAAGGTTGATGGTGATGTTAGGTATGATAAAGAGGATAAAGATTGATCTTAGGATAACATACACAGCATACCAGAAAGTATCCATAACTGTCCTTGACCCTGCTTACCATACAATCAGATTACCAGGGTCTTTATTAAGTATTGAAATAACAGGAGAAGATAATGAACTAGCCAAAGAGTATTGGCAGGTTTTTTGTATTAAGTTTTGAAATATTAATAGGGAAAGATCATGGTTACTACTGTAACCCTGGATTTATCTGACTTTTAGCTTTAACCATAAGGCAAAGTCCTCAAATGAGATGCTTCTTTTAAGGAAGGTTTGAATTAAGACATCATTCATTCAGTCCAGTTATCTTTTGTTATAGATTCCTTGTGAGAGTTTCATACTTAGAAATCTACAATGAGAATGTAAGGGATCTTCTTGGTAAAGATGAGCATGCCAGTCTAGAGGTGGGTCTTAATATTTATTCTATTCTCAGAGTGAAATAGTTTAGTTCTCAATCTGTTCTTAACTACTGGACAGCTCTTTATACAATGCATCACAAATATGTTAGGCCCTCCCCTCTCTCAGATTACTAGATCCACCCCTAAAAAAATKGATTGTAGCAGCCAGGTACGTTGCAGGATGAAATAGATCCAGCAAAACCTGCATTAAAAACTGCTGAGTTAAAACTAATACTTACCTGTATTATATGTATAATTGCAAGGTAAAAGAACGACCGGATGTTGGAGTTTATGTCAAAGATTTATCTTCTTATGTAATGAACAATGCAGATGATTTAGACAAAACTATGACACTTGGAAATAAAAACAGTAAGTTGATAATTATTGTGAAGGTATTGATCAAAGCATAGTATGGGTGGTGTACGGTACGCTGCTAATGCATTGTCTTTCACCACTGTGAGTCCAACAGGTCAGGTCAGGTCACTTGAGGTCTCCACATTTGAATTGAGTTTGTTTAATGTGTTGTTTTCTCCTATGTTACGAGGGTTTTCTCCAGGTTCTCTGGTTCCCTCCCTAGATAAAAATCAACATGGAAGTTGAGCATTGTGTGCATAGAACATTGAATGAACGAATGAAGTGGTAGTGTGTGTCCTCAATTAGTTTGAAAGTGCTAGAGCGACTAGACACTTAATTAAATAAAAATATATTTTATTTATTATTACTTAACAGTGATAGATAACATGATGTGTTCTGGTCCAGCTTGGGAACCAACCTCTTGAAGTAATTGCTTACAGTATAATATAGTCTTAATGTTTGTACCCTTGCCAGACCATTATGATATTTTTCATTTTCTCAAAGCCTTTGAAGGAGAAAATAATCATGAATCTTCTTGATTATCACAGGGTCTGTTGGGGCAACAAACATGAATGAAAGGTCATCACGTTCACATGCAATCTTTAGCATTACAGTGGAATGTAGTGAGAAAGGTCCAGATGGACAACACCACGTGCGCATGGGAAAACTCCACCTAGTTGACTTGGCTGTAAGTGCATTGTTCCTCATTTGTGCCTATCACAAATATACATGAATTGTGATCCATAACTTAAGCGCCACCCGGTTAGCTCAGTTTGTAAGAGCGTTGGTCTGTTGTGTGGGAGACCGTGGTTCAAGCCTTGAACGGACCAACACTCAGGGTCTTAAAATAACTGAGGAGAAGGTGCTGCCTTATGTAATTATATCTGCAAATGGTTAGACCTTTAAGTCTTCTCGGACAAGGACTTAAAACCCTTAGGCCCCRTCTGTCTTCACTATGTAACCCTGTATAAGGCGGATGTTAAAGATTCACTGAAGACGCTGGTGATGACCATCTTCAGGGCTGCCTTATCAATTGGGCTGCAGGCCTGTCAGGCATCCAGCCGTCCACCTAGGGTGGTAAACGCACTAAACTAAACTAAATTAAGAAATTATCTAATTATTTTTTAAGTACTTCCTGATGGTCGTTACACAGTCGGCTGTATACAATGAATTGCAAAATCATTGTCAGATAAAGAAAAAAGAGAATATAGAAGCTGAGGGTACATATTTAAAGAGGTTATGTTAATGAGATGCATACTTTAATGACATGTGGAATGATTAYGCCAAACAGCTCTCAAACATTGCTCCTTTGAATACACTTTAGATGTTCTATATTGACTGCATACCACAAATAAATATGTTTATTAGGTAATATGTTTGTCATTTCTCAGAATACCTTTGGTTCTCTGCTTCTATATTCTATGTTTCTAGCCTAATGAGGATCTTGCATTGAGTGTATCATAAATTGAAAATTCTCGAACTTTTTACACACAGGGATCTGAACGACAAACCAAAACAGGTGCAACAGGTCAACGTTTGAAGGAGGCAACTAAGATCAACCTGTCACTATCAACTCTTGGTAATGTCATATCAGCTCTAGTAGACGGCAAAAGTACTCATATCCCTTACAGGAATTCTAAATTAACCAGGCTTCTACAGGACTCCTTGGGAGGCAATTCCAAGACTGTAATGGTAAGACATAATACATGTAACAGTAGTGCTTAAGATGGTAATTTAGGGATAATTTGTGAGACTTACTGTACATGGAATATTTTGGCCGCATTATTAAAAAAATATGAAAAAACTCATGTTACGATTATTTTTAATTAATTTAAAATCGAAATAAAATCAAAAGACATTAAGGAAAAAAACCTTTTTATTTATTTTTATTGTTGCTATGGAAATGCTGATTAGCATGAAAAGAACATTCTTTTTCAAAACTTTCATCCAATCATCTTGGATTCAACAAGTGAACTGTGACCAAAATAAAAAGCTGCATTGAGTCCTTAAGGCGGGTTTACACTTAGCAGTTTTCTCTGCAACTTGTCTCGCAACGGGYGTGTAACCTACAGCACAATCAGAAAAATGTTGCAGGACAAGTTGTAACAATTGTTGCTGAAAGTAGAATTCGTTTCCATGTAATCATGCCTTTTTACATTTATTCAAGTAATTTAGGGCATTATCTTTTCAGTTACAAGATTTGTTAATTCTTAAATTACCCCTTATGATTATGAGTGCAAGCTACATGGTCAAATCCTTCGAATAAGACTTCTGCAGATAAACACCTACCCCTGGGCTTGGTGTACTTCCAGGTGTTATAGTGAAACAGGACTTAATTTTGTACTTTTCAGATTGCTAATGTTGGTCCTGCAGATTATAACTTTGATGAGACCATAAGCACTTTGAGGTGAGCAAGCTTTGTTCCAATGGACCTACAAATAATCTTTTTTTTTTTTTGAAAAGGTGATAACAAATCATTTATTTAATTATTGTCAGCTATATACAATAACAAACCTTTGAAACAGGGCGGTTCATGATTCATAATTGAGAAATTTTAATTAGATTTTTGTCAGATCTGTGATGAGGAAAAAGTATTTTCCGTTTTTTTTTTTTGTGATTCCAGCGTGCGCTAAAAAGTGTGACTTGTCAATGCTTAATATTAATTTCTGCACACTGTGAGCATCCTTTTTTAATCACTGTGAACTGTACAGAGACCCCTTTCCTTACCACCCCATGTTGAATTCGTACTGTGACACTGTGTCTTGTTGCATGATGGAAAGTCTCCTCCGTACCAACATTTAAGTAAATGTTTGTAAGGCATTTATAATAATATGATTATGTTGTTTGTTTCATTTAATTCAGGTATGCCAACCGGGCTAAAAACATCAAAAACCAGGCTAGAATTAATGAAGATCCTAAGGATGCTATGCTTAGGGAATTCCAAAAAGAGCTTGAGAGACTTAGAGCCCAGCTTCAAGATGAAGGTATTTTGATTTTTAAGGGTTATTTAGATCTTTCATAGGACATCCGGGTGGAAAAATATCATTGAGTCTGTCAGTAACCACATCTCAATACCTTAGACAATACAAAGTGCCCAAATCCCAAACTTTAAATTAAGCAGTTTTCCATTCCCATTCCCATTCCCATTCCCATTCCCATTTTGTTTTGTTTTTTCATTATTTCCAGTGACCTAAATCCCATTTTCCCCAGGGTAAAACAGGCAAATCCCAGTTCCCATTCTACCCCTTCAGGCATCTCATAAAATTGTGGTGTTATGAGTCTATTTATTAAGTTGCTGTTCTGGTATATGTTTTAATAAGACTTGTGTTTTTATTTTCTAATATAGAGGGTGGAGCAACAGATGAAAGCTCTTCTGAAGAAGAAGTAGAAGAAAATGGTGTCATAGTTAAAAGGAAAAAGAATAAAAGGAAAAGTTAGTATCAGTTATCATCTGATTCCTTATTAATAAGCTACATTTGAGATATTAAAATTTCTAACTGTATTAAATTGTATAAGTCCTCAAAAGGAACTGACTAGCATTGTCATATATGGTACAATATTCTCTTCCTATCAATAAATGGATTTGATGATCCTCATGTTTGTACCATATATTATGTAGTACCATATGACTAAAGCCTTGCAATCAAGTCTGAATTTTTGAATATCAAACATAACCTATTGATCACAGTTTCATTGCAATAAGATAGGAAAGTGTCCCAGCTTTTCCTTTTCCCTCTTCAGTATTTAATATGTTACTCTAACTTATAGTTTGCATGTAAATATTGCACTGTCAACAACTCTCATCCTCCTCACTGATAATTGACTATTTTATGCTTTAAACTCTTACTTCTTATAAAATAAGATATGATTTTTGACAACAACATTCCTACGTAAATGAAAATATGTAAGACTTTGTTTATGGCTGCCCTCTCTGATAGGCATTATATAGAAACAATCCTATTTTAGACATGACTGTATTTATTCAAGATAGGAGCTCTGATATTCCRACCTAACCAAGCAGGATGATTTTTTATTAGCAGCATCTCATGCCATTCCACCTGAAAAGATTGCAGAAATGCAGGCTAAGATAGAGGCAGAGAAGGCAGCATTACAAGCAAAGAAAGACATGGCTGAAGAAGAACGTAATGCTGCGGCCAAGGAACTCGAAAAAAGAGAAAAAGATATTTTTCAAGCACAGTAAGTTAAAATAAGTTTCAAAAGTATTCATTCCTAATGTGGAGCAATAGAATTACTACCATTATTCTTGAAGGGCAACCCTTAAAAATTGATATCTTGTTTGCCAACTAGCATTTTGACAGTCGTTAAACAAAGGACTAATTTAAAAATTAGTCAATAACAATATAATATCTTGAAGGCTCCAGATTTTAAACTTTAGTTAATTAAAGATAGTAAGCAATAGTTAGTAGTAAAATACTCCAACAAGGAAAGCAAACATGTTTCAGAATAATATTGTGGGAAGAATTTAAAATGTTTTGTTTTTGTTAACAGGGAAGAACACAAAAAGCTTCAAGATAAGCTGAAGGCAATTGAAAGCAAGATTATTGTTGGTGGAGTAAACTTGGTACGTGTGATAAACAATTAGACTGTCTTTTTATAGACCTCCTCGGCATGGGCTTAATCTTATCCAATTTCAGAATTTCAGATCATGTATTATTCCCTTGAGAATAAGATTATTTGCTTGAGTTGTATCGGCCATATTCATGTGTCTTCTCTTGTGCAACCAATTCAAGCACACCCTTTAAACAAAGAAATGATACTTTAGGGAATGACAATAATTGGCCTTAAATGGCCTTATTATGCCAGAGCCGAGGAGGTCTATTGGGTGGTCTATTGAATTGTTTTGTAATTTMATTATTGATAGATGTGTTGATGTGTTTACAACAGTTCTATCCATTCAGTATTCACAATTTAATTATTGTTTTGTAATCTGAAATCATTGTTTTTCTATTAGCTGGAGAAAGCAAAGGAACAAGAACATCTCTTAGAAGCATCTGCAAAAGAGTTAGCAGAAAGACATGCACGGGAAAGGGAACTACAGAAACTCATTGAGGAAAAAGAGGTCAGTAGCTCCTAAGACGTGATAATGAACTTTTTGGGTTATAATAGACTTTTCTCAAATTTTCCAAATTCACTTGTCAGAGTGACCATGATCTATGATGGATCCAAGTTGGGGTTGAACTAGATGTCTTCATACAATTTATTACTTATAATTTATTTAAGTCCAACCTGGTCAGCTTGGAACTATTGTTTAATTGACCACTCAAGTGAATTTGAGAAAGGTCTTTTTCCATCAGTTTAATTTTTTAAAGTGCACATGAACCCTTNTGATAATGCAGTGGTACCATTAACACATGGGATGTGTTGTGACAGTTTTGATGTTGGACAGTATGAGCCTATTGGACAAGACTGACATGCCATGTGACCTGATGGAGCGTAACTTCCTGGTTTGCATGGTACTGGATCATTAGACTTTATGTTACAGCTACACCATGAATAACATATGATAAGTATTGTAATCAAATGTGTTKTAAAAAGCATTGTGCAAATTATCAATGATGTGGTTTGTGATTATAAACCAAGCAGGGGTTGACAGGACAGGAGAGAAGTGTTGACACATACTGTAATTTTGCACAGCACAGCAAACATGTAATTTTCTTTGATGAGCTCCAACCAATTAGAAAATAAGTTTTCAGAATTCAAAGTTATTTTATAAGTAATTTTGAGTGAAATTATTTGTATTGTTCTCATACCTATATCCTGCAGGGCACTCAGTACAAGAACTGGATGCAGCTTTGCTGTAAGTCCCATCAGGACATGCTATCTCTGCCTCTGCACTCAATGGACAGTAATAACCTGCTCTGCATGTCGTACAAACTGTCTGTCCTGTAGTAACAGTGAAGGTACCATTTGTACAAGGTATTGGAGCACTGAGTGATACATTAGGGCAAAAGAAGCCTTTGTCACATATTGTGCAAGCTGTCTTGCCTTCTGGTGCATAGTAACCTTCTGGACATCTTATAGGAGCAATAGATGAACACCTTTAGAACAAATAGAAATAAACTTTGTAAATGTGGTCCTAGATAAAATGTTCACACATAGATAGAAATTCTTTTTTTCAGGGACAGATTCAAGAAATTTTCAAAAAGGGATAAAACAACTTAGGGTAGAGCAAAAGCTTTATTCCCTGGAAAATAAAGACTCCCCTATAAAAGGGAGGGGTGTCTGGAGCTCCTTTCCCAAATATCTTCCATTGGTCACTGTTATCATCGATCAGACGCTACATGTRAATTAAAATGTTTTACAATTTTTAATGATGATGATGGTGATAGTAAGAAGCTAAGGCAAATAAACAATTATACAATAGTGGTTTCATAGTAGTGTATGGCCTCACTTGAAGGACATCTACACATAAGAGCTTTGTATGGAAGGAAATTGAAAATTTCAAAGAGATGGGGGGGGGGGGGGGGGAGATTTAGAAAGTATGAATTTAACAAATATGAATACATTTTATTTTAATAGTTTTTATGTGTAAGTCCTCTTATTGACATTACTGCAATTCTCAGTCACACGCGGTCAACTACACCATCATCGCAAACGAAAAATTGAGTTTGGATGGATGTCAATCAAAAGGGATTTTTTTGTTATTGTCAGTTTCTACACCAGAACTGGTGTGACTACTCATTTGAACATGTGCAAAGTGCAAAAACCGTTGCTCTTATCTCATACTTCTTGTCGCTGTGAATTTCTCGCTCTGGATAAAGTTTCTCGAAGATTACACAGTATTTCAAGTTTGACTGCAAAGCTATTGGTATTGACTATGATTTAAGTGTCTTCAAGATCAGGTAATTCAATACCAATAGCTTTGCAGTCAAGTATTTGAAATTTTGAGAATCAACATATTAAGATATTTTAAAGAAAACACTTTGATTGACGTCCACCAAAACAAATCATTTTTTCATTTTTAATTTAGGTCTCAGTTGGTCCTTGGCAACTGGAAATTGCAGTTAAACTGTGTCATCAAAGTAGTGTTTCTGAGATTTTGATAATGTGATGGATTTATCTGCAATAAGAGGACAGACACAAAGGACTGATATAAAATATTTTTTACGCAACAAAAAAACCAAAGTACTGGGTGGGGTCACTTTGTTCCCCAAGATATCCTTTTAAAATGTGGTCTTTCAGCCAGCATAATCAGCTGTAATAAAATGAGATAGACTGTTAGTTGAAATTTTCGCTTTTTGGGACATTTTAGATGGCTGATCAGCAAGAGGAACACCAACGAGAAACCGAAGGACTCCTAGAAAATATCAGAGAACTGAGGAGGGAGTTACAGTGCCAGGCAATGATTATAGACAGTTTTATTCCACCAGAATTTCAGGTAAGACTTCATGAATAATGCATTTGTATATGTTGTTTGCAGAATATTTGAAAAACCTCTCATATGAACACTTTTATTATCAAGGGCCACAATATCCAAGGGGTGGGGGGTACTCCCCTATATTTGCTATACAGGTATGTGCCGCCCTATAGGGTATGGATTTCGGCTTTTGGGTCTGGGGTAGGGTATCATTTTTGGACATTTTGTCTAGGATAGGGTATCATTTTAGGTTTGGGATAGGGTCAGGGTTTTGAGGTCCTGGCGGCCAACCCTACCTAAGTTGGGGTGGTAGTACCCCCCCTCCTCTAAGTTAGAAGTAAATTAGGTTACTATTTCTTCACATATGTTAACATTTTAACATAACATTCATTGTGTTGTTCTAGGAGTTATTGGATCATAACAAATGTTGGAATGAAGAGTTAGGTGAATGGCAGTTGGTAAGCACTATTTTTGACCAGGCATGACATTTCATGAAAACCCTACTCAGAAAACGTAATTGAATAACTTGATTGTATGTGGGTTTGTGTATTTACAGAGATTCATTGCCTATACTGGTAATAACATGAGAAGAGCCACACCTAGTCCTGATCCTAAAGATAAACATAAAGAGGTGAGAAGTGTTGCTGTCACAAAATCTTTTTCTTCTCAAGCTGTTTTAGGGTGTTTTATTGATTTCAGATAATTATTGTATTATTAGATTTACTTCAAGGCTCTTACCACTCACATATATTATTTTATTGGAGGGGATGTAGGATTTTGAGGCTCACTCTGTAATAAATATATAATATGTTAATTTTATTTTCTTTATGCTATTTCTTATATTTTGAGGGATTCCTGGGCGGGAAAGATAAGGACCTCCCTGAGTCTGTTCCAGAATATTGTTGACTTTTTATAAGTTATAATAACATCTTTGTGGAGGTTGCAACCCCTGTATGAGAAGTTTGATTTCTTCTTTAACAAACAGAATGTACTTTAGTTTTGTATGTATATTTTTTTCTTAGTTCAGCGTCTTTTACAGTAACCCCCTCTTTTATTAATAATGTTTAAATATGTATAATTTTGTTCCTTTTTGTCCCAAGATGAATGAAACAGACATATCAGATGTGTATTTGAGTTACAGTTCAATAGGATACCCAACATCAGGTGGAGAGCCATCAAGGCCAAAATCAAGTCGACCCAAAACAGCAAGCAGACCTAAGACTGCCAGCAGACCTAAAACAGGAAAAAGGTAAGTACTCAAATAGTAAGTTTACTTTGTGCAATATATCCATGCAAATCCATTCACACATTCAATGTTTGTGCATGTGTGTGGGGGATCAAACTTACCACAAGTGAGCCTCAATATTATTGGAAAATAAAGAATTTTTCATGTGACCATTGTGCAGTTCCAGAAAATATCCATAGCCCCACACAGAAGGGAATTAATAAAAGGACCTCCCTACCTCCAGAAACTTCCAATTTTTTGTGCATCACTGCCATGTGCATTGAGTCCTAATAGGCTCCTACAAATTATTTGAAGACAGCACATGTCCAACTCAAGAAAGGGTTACCAGTCAACAAGATTTTGTGGGTCTAAAATGCAGTTTATTTTTGTTTTTTTTTTTAAACTAGAATTATAAAGTATCTGTCAATAAAAATTTTACAGCAAGCAGTAGATTACTGCTAATTAAGAACACCACATCAACATACATTGAATACCAGCAGGTTAAACTTAATTAGAATAATTCAGGGTTTGTGCTACATCTCAAACACAAAATCCAAGGACTTTTTAAGGACATTTCAAGGCCCAAAATTATGATATTCAAGGACTATTTTGTTTGTGAATTTTGTTCTCAAAAATACCTTATTTTAATGACTTCATTTTATCAATGTCTTTAAAAGTTTTGAAGCTCAGTAATATTGACTTAAGATAAAGGAAAATAGCACGAGTTACCAATGCCTTGCCGTTATTGGAGCTACAAGAAGGTTACAATCGAAAATATGTTACAATTTCAAGGAGAATTCCAGGAGAATCCAGCAACTTTGTTATTTTCAAGGGCTTTTCAAGTGTACTTGAAAATGCGTTTTCAATTCCAGGGCTTTTCAAGGATTTTAAGTAGCTGATGAACCATGACTACAATCCTTTTCTTAGATAAAACAAAAGTGTATTTATCTAACTTCTTTCTGATTTTTCAAAAGGAAGAAGAATGGAGATAGCAGTTTATCAGAGAACAAAGATGAAGGAGACAGTGAAGTATTCCCTCAATCTAGACGTCTGCTCAGTCCAAAGAAACACTTTGCATAATGGTTCATGCAAACTTTGAAGCCTCATAATCAATCCAGATGTTTTACGGCCCTATCATACCCTGCTTCCAGTATAACATAGACACTGATAATTACATATTAAACCCTTTTACAGGACTAAAGGTACCATGTTTTAAAGTTCATTTTAAAATGTGCTTAAATTGGACTGGTTTTTCATAAGAAATTTGGACTTATTTTTCTTCATCAATCGTTAATTATGTTAAAGTCATTTAGAATATTCGATTTGTCAGATAAGGTATTCTAATTGACAAACTGAGCTTCTTCATTACAAAACTTTTGTGCTACACAATTATTTGTAAGCCACCCATTTCCAAAATCCTGAAGTGAATGTTATCTATTTTACTTCATTATTTAAAAGCACAACTTGATGAGATTTTCTCTTCATTATTATAGATCACTGTTTTGTGCATGATAGTTATATGATAAATAGCAGAACCCTTAGAGTGGAATTCTTTCAGAATTGCTAAAAGAAATATGACACTGTTTGTAAATAGCAATTGTTTTAATAGCTTGTAAATAAATAATCCATCCAAACTACGTATGTTTGCTTCATAAAGCTTATAACAACTCTAAAATCTTTTTATTCTATCTACTCTAATAAGAATAAGAATAAGTGCCTTACAAATGTATTATTATTATTATTACTCTAATTTAGCAGCAAAGCTAAAGCTATAGAGCAAGTTATTTTAGTGTATATTCATTTGATGAAATTTTTGTGACAAAGAAGGTGCAACAAAAATAAAACAATCTTGAATCCGTTCAAATTTTTGATTTCAAAAATATTGCAATATCAAACCAGCTGATCTTTTCCAATAATTTTATTGTCTTTACATTTTGAGATTTTTTTTCCTTTAATATTGAGGTCAATTCTTGTTACAATGCACACCCTTGGGACTGTTACTTGGTGTCCGTAATGGTGTCTGCAATAGCAAAATTAATTATTATCATTTCTTTGTCAGTATTTTTTGCCAGGGATTTTTCTTTTTCTCTCATCTTGTGGGTGTACGCAAGATGAGAGTTGACTGTATTTTGATCCATGATATTGGAACTGATATAGGCAGCATAGCATTTGCTTGGGACAAAACAGGGTTCGTGCAACTCATTTATCTCCCTGAAAACTTCTAGAATCAGTTTTTGAAAGGCACCAAAGAAGTCCTTAAAATGGTACATTAAAATATACATGTATTAGAATAGTTTCAATTTATACCCTTGAAAGTTGCAAACCTCATAACAACAGTAGTTGCAACAGTAAGTAGATGCAGTCGAAAGGAAAACATTGCTCTTTCAACTAAGAGTTTACCTCAGGTTATCAAATCAATTTGAGACTCTAGTAACCAAGATTAAGTCTAGAACTACTAACAACATAGAATAGTGTTGTTTATCTCTTACACTTGAGATCATAATTCTGTAATTTTATTTCTAATCTGGTTACTGCATCATCCAAAATGAAGCATTCCTTCAATGTCCCTACCCCACTGGTGTAACATTTTATAATTTGCTAGGCATCCTCATCACTTTCATCTCCTAGGTAACCATCAAGGTTATCAGCCTGCCCTCTTGAAGTCTCATCATTTTCCTGTTGTTCCGTAACAAGAGGTGTTTCCACCACAAGATCATTTTCCAGACATCGTCTCACTTCCTCTAGAGCAATGTCCACATGCACATAGTTTTGCAATCCAATAGTTTCTGCAAGGCTCAAGGCTTGTTTATAATTGACATTAGCCTCATTAACCTTCTTCAACTCCAGGCACAGTTCAGCTGAGCATAAATAATAATATAGTTTTGTCTGTTGTGATAATGATTTAAAATCTTGCTGTACTGTCTCCAGGTAAGATTGTGCCTTGGACATTTGCTCAGCAGTTACAATAAGTTCTTTGCCATCATCTRCAGGCATTGGTTGCAATTCAAGAGATGCAAGCTTAACATAAGTACAGTTCAGTTTATCACCCATGCTGCAAACGCTTACACCACTATGGTAGTTCTTGGCTGCATCAAGAAACTTTTCCCTTGCTTCAGGGATAAGATTCTTTAAGAAAGTGTGTGTTCTCTTGGCATGGACCATCAGAATTAGCCCTTCACAGAAACATAGATCACCTAGGTCTTCACACAAATCAAAATTTTCCAGATACTTTCTAGCGACAGCTAGGCTTTCCCCAGCATTCCCAATACACCCCTCATTAAAATGTACTTCAGACAAGTAGACATATATCCTCCCAGTTAGAAGGGACTTGTTTTGGCACCTTCCTACTAAATCTACTGCATTTTTAAATAGCTCCTTGGCATAATCACAGAATCTCTTTCTACTGGCCACTGACCCTTGTTCTAGAAGTACAACTACTTTAAGATCATAGTCTGCTTGATATCTAGCAGAGGCATGAGATAATAGCTGCTCTAGGTCATTATATTTTGCTTCGAGTTTTAGCTCATGCACAGATTGAATTAACTTTTTGTACTTGTCGTTCGAATACAGTTGAGATAATGCAGTCTTTCCATCGGAATTCCCTTGTATTCCAGTGGTTTTTGTTTTTTTAATTGTACCCGATGTTTCATGTTGGCGTGCTGTGGTATAGATATCAAACTCTACTGAGCAAACAATCCCATCCTGGCAATTCAGATTACACAAATACGTGTCATTCTTGTAGTATTCTTTGGGCAGTAAATCAAGTCCGTCAAGTCTTAATGCCACTGTGAAATGAAAACGCATGTCTTCACTGAGAAGGCGAAACCAAAACCCGAAAACACCATCAGAGGTTGTCTCTTGATCAATTTTTCCTCTATCTGTTAAAGGACAGCAACAGTAGAACGCTTTTTCTGATGGCTCAGATGAGAGTTTTTCTCCATCTAGTGAGTAACGCGTGACTGCCAGTAGTTGTAAACTGTAGGATAATCCGTTAACGTGTCCCATAAAGCGACATTCGTCTTCTTCTYCTTCAAATTCTTCTTTTTCCTCAAACTCGTAGTGAACAGGCAAAGATAACTTAGATGCTTGACTATTCAAAGAAAGAATAACATAAGAATCATTATTAGGGTCAGGAAACTTCAGTTTGTTCTTTCCACATGGAACCGGTTGAGAGGGAAGTGCAACCACATTCAAAACTGGATTCTCCAAGCGTAGCCTTTCTAGAAGCTTAATTTGAGTGGCTTTGTGTCTTGGAAATGATTGCGATGTATGCCCAGGAGAACTATTCGATGACCAAGCCATGAATTAATCGTCTAAATGAAGTGTATATCTGACTACGTATTTAGTTTGGGTTTAAGAATGGATTGAACTTTGTACCCCGACTTCTACTAGTACCGCCATGATATTGGACGATGATGTAAACAAAACCCAGGAACCTTAGCAAACATCCAGTCACATGGATCTAGACAACGACAARATGGCGGCACAGGTCTGTGGTGATGTTAGTGAAGCTATCGAAATTTGCCCGATTAGACAACTTTATTTAAAGCCAATTGCCAAGCTATGTATCTCAGTAACACTTCCAGAGATTAAGGTAGCTGGCGTTTCAATTTCTAACTGGGAAGTAATGGAAAAACTAAAGGCAATGGTGTCTCCAGATCAGTTTGCTGTACTTCGTGTTGTGGAGTCGACTTTGGAAACTATTCGTTTTGAGGGGGAAACAGAAACTAAAGCAGCCATATCTAAGTTCTTAAGTAAACTAGATGGAAATATGATTAAACTCAGTGGTTTTGCAGAGCCTTTGAGGGTTAAAGCTGTTGAAGCAAAGGTGAAATTTCCTTCGAGACACGAGTGGGATTCGTTCTTTAGGGACGCAAATAATCTGAATGAATGTAATCCAGGCGAACGACCAGACACGGTTGTCATTAAAGGATTACCGTCTAAATGGTTTTCATCTCAGGATGCAAGTGATAAGCCTA
The DNA here is from genome assembly GCF_009602425.1 of Actinia tenebrosa. The sequence goes on along the minus strand of NW_022258748.1, from coordinate 62,436 downwards.
GTGAAGAGGTCGTCAAATCCGTTTTTCAGTATTTTGGGGAAATTCGCACGATAGACATCCCAATATTGGATAAATATAGACAAAGAATGAGCAAAACTGGGAATGAATTTCAGACATTTTATTTTGGTTCTCATTTACATTTTGATGTTTATATCCAGTATTCACAGTATCAAGGATTTGTTGCTGCTATGTCTGGTTTAAAAGGGAAGAAAGTTGTTCATATTTCAGGAGAAGGAAGAGCTGCTGCTGCAAATATCCAGGTGGATTTTGATAGGACRTGTCATCTCAGTGCAAAAAATATTCAAAAAAGAAATAATGAAAGACAGAAATTAATAGAAAAAGACCTTAAAGAAGAAGAAAGGAATAGAAAAGAAAAAGAGGAAGAAGAACGGAGAAAAAATCAGGAAAGATTAGAAATTCAAAAGCGAGAAGCYGAAAAGGTTCGACAAATGATGGAAGAACTTAGGAAAAAGGAAGAAAGAAGAAAACAGAGAGAAGAAAAAAGAAAGAGGAAACTGGAAGAGGTTCAAAGAAAAGAAGAGGCAAGGAAAGAAAAGGAAAGGCGAATTGCTGAGAAAAGAMTGAGACTGGAAAACCAAAGAAAAGAAGAAGCAATTCATTTGATGGGTGAGCTGATCAAGAGAATAGAAGAAAAGAAAGCTGAAGAGGAAGCAGAAAAAAGAAAGAGAGCCAAAGAACTACAAATTTTAAAGCAAATTGAGGAAAATAAAAGGAAACAAGAAGAAGAAARATTAAAAAGGGAAGAAGAAGAAAGAATGAAACATGAAAAACTTGAGCAACAAGAAAAGGAACTAAGAGAAAAATTGATTAAAAATTTACATGTTATGAAGGAAAGAAAAAATGAACTAGAAAGAGAGCTTYTGAGAAAGCAAGTTGCCAAGAAAACTAAGTTATCATCAGTTGTTAGKAAAAATGTACCAGAATAATGATAAATAAAAGATGTTATCAGTAGGCAGCTACTGTTTATGAGTGGTGTTTTTTTTTAATCACAAATATTAATATTTGCATAAGATGGTGTCCTTTCCCTCCTAGAGTGTGAACTCGTGAAAAAATAGTATCCAATATAGTTAGTAGTATACTCTTAACCCATTGTTTTCTTTTTTATAAACTTGTACTAACTAAAATTATAGCCCTTTTTCTTTCAAGGTAAAATCACTCTAACTTCTTGTGATAGAACAGTTTTCATATGACTGTAAAAAAGGTGCCGTATGCATGCCTTGCCGTGACCGTGATGTTCTCTAGACTTTTGATTGGAGGATTTTTTTCTCGCACAATGTGTTTGGTCGGACAGTGCCGTGACATTGGTGTGATCATGTCCGTGCGGTGTTTCGGACATTTGATTGGATGAAGAATAAGTTCTCGTGCAATGTAATTGGTCTGGCCTATTGCATTGCCATGTCATGACTGTGTTCGTGCCGTGCRTCTTTCACAGTCATACAAAAACTTTTCATGACTTCAACCATCTATGAAAGATGACTTAGCTCAACAAAGTTTTTGGCTTTGCGATTTYGGAGGCCAAAATTGTCCAGATGATCATGTTAGTTTTGGCTTTGGTGAACCAAAATGCTATCAAATGTCATATGTTGATAAAGTGAGTAGTACAAACAAGAAGCACATAATCTATTACCTGAGGCATGGTAATATTAAATCAGGTTGGAAGTAATCACAAAAATGAAGAAATAGAAAATGTGCATGTGTGTGCTGGTGCAGTCATAAAGCAACTGGGGGTTGGCAGAACACAAGAGAAGTGCTAGAAGAAGCATGATGCATAGCAGAGTGCTTTTCAACACTTCTCAAGTGTTCTGTCAATCCCCAATAATGCTTTATAACTCCACACAGCACAGCCAACAAATTTTTTATCTTTTTTAGTAAGCTACAAATAATACAATAACCATTATTTTAGATAGAAATGACGCAACTGAATTGTGGCGTTCTGCGTGCTCTCATAGTGCACGCTCTCCCAACCAATCAATGTGAGATTATTAACAGTTATCTTATAACTTAGACTATTCTATTGATGCCTGTTGCTGTGTTATTTGATTGCTTCCTTTTAGCATCTTGAAGCAGTGGTGGATAAAGGATTTTAGAAAGTGGGGCTCAAAAATCATTGGTTTACATGCAGAAAAAGCTGGCGTGATTGGCTTCACAAAGGGGAATATTCCTAATTAGTTCTACTGAGTGTACGTAAAGTACATGATCTGCCTTCAAAAAGGGGCATGGAACCACCCCTGAACCCACCACAGTGAATCAACATGGTTATCATATCTGTTTGTAATTTAATTGGTCGATAGCTATGTATAGTGTGAGAGGTTGTGGGTTCATTCCCTGACTAGACCAAGATGACAGACATTGTAAAAATCCCATTCTTTTGATTAGTTGACTGTCTAGCATAAGCCATTAAAATGGTAGCACCAAAGTGCAGCCAGTCTGAAAGAGTATTGGCAGACCACATGCTAACCACTCTAACAAATGAAAGGAAACACTAAATGGTGTCTTGTCTGTCTTTTTATGCGCGCACTATCAATTTTTTGTCATCTCCCCTACCCCCCTTGGTAACAATTTTGTTTTTCTACTATACAATATACTAATAGTATATTGTATAGTAGAAAAACAAAATTGTTTCCTTTCATTTATTAGAGTGGTTAGCCTGTGGGCAGACTTGAACTGAATCCTAACCTTAGATTATCATACTGGTTTGCACCTGTCAATTGAACATTTTTTAAAGGACATTACTCATGCAAGAAAGTGCTGACTCATGTTATGTGCTGACTGGGGGAGAGTTTGAAGCTGTTCACAGAGAAAGGAAAAGTAGCCTACTTTTCCCCTTGTGCTGCTTCACTCAACCCCACTCTCTTGGTGACCAAGTAAGGGAAAACTCAACTCGACTGAATTAGCAACTGAGCCTAAATTTTTAGTGAGCCTGACTTTTATAGTGTGTMCACACAACCAGCCTGGAGAATAAATTAGTTTATTATACATTATCCTTACAATCTAAATTCTCATTGGTTGAGAACCTAAAGATAATTCTAGCTATTGGCAAGTGCCAGTGATTTTTTTCAGTGGTCAATAGTTATCTGTAGGCAAAAATGTGGAAGCACGGGTGGCGTAGCGGGCCAATGCGACCCGGGTGCGAGTACCGCTTAGCTCAGTTTTGTATGAGTAGTTGTTTGTTGGTTCTCTCCTGTGCTTCGAGGGTTTTCTGGTTTTTTCATAGGTTGGTTTAGCCTCCTCTGCAGCAACTCTTATATTTTGGAGTCCTGTGGCAAACAAAAGAGAGAAGACTATCTGTACATTGTTTTTTAATGTGTTATTTTGAAACTTTTCTTATACGGTCTTTGTATTGAAMAATTAATGTATAATAAAACATTTATCAAATTCTGTTTTTATTATGTCATCAAATTATCATTGAAACCTCATCCAATAAGCAAGAGGGAAAGACATGACTGAAATGGGAACATCATAACACACTTCCTCCACATTGGTCTAATAATTAACTTCAAATTATTTTAAAACAGAATCCAACAGGAAAAAAATAAAGCACAGAGAAAATTTTAAAAAAATCAAACTTTTTGTGGTATTTCTCAGTTTTTTCCCCTCTTATCCTCACTTATGTTTGGGTTGCAAAAACTCTCAAGATTAACTCTCRTTATTACTGCCTTACTACAGATGTCAGCAAACTGCTGAAAGTCAAAAAAACATGCCACAGTCACGCCTCCAAACATCTATAATTCCGCACACAAACATCAAACYWTTAGTCTTGCAATCCCTTCTTCAYRSGTTRGCAYCYTCTRATAAWTTTCTYTCCCAYRAATTATCAAAAGGATGCYGACACATGGAGAAAGGAATGTAGGCTAAAAATTTGTTGTTTTTATGCAGAATCTTAGATGTTTTGAGGTGTAATCATGGTATGTTTTTTGTCTTGATTCACCAGTTTGCTGGCATCCATAGTATGTGCCTCCTGGCATAAGAAGGGATGATGTTGGCAACTTTAAGYGACAAATTATGAAACAGAAATAAACTAACCTACACAGTTTATTTCAGGATCTTCAATGATAGAGTGAAGTCACTAAACCTGTGAAAAAAATATTACACTAACACACTTTAATAGAGCTGAATTCCATTGTTTTCTTTTGTGTCAATTTGACTATTACACATTGACTAATAATTTTTATTTCACGGGTTAAATACCCTCACTCTATCACTCGTAATAGTGATTATCTACCAAATAGCTCACTCTACTATACTTTTAAGTATTTTTATTTACACCGGACTGCAGCTCCAGCATTTTTATATTAGAGTTATCATAAGGCAATCAAAACACAATAAACTCTTTTATTTTTATAACCATAAAAAGCAAGGTAAACAGAAACCTCTATGCTGCTCATTGTTTTGGTTTAAAATGGAACATTCTCTATTACAAAGAGACTCTACATTTAGAACAGAGAGTAAAACAGGACCTACAAGTAAAAGATGTCTAAGTGTGATCTCTGATACCTTATTATAAGAAATTAATGATACATGTACACTAAATTATTGCCACTTAAATAAATGTGCCTTCTAAATTCATGAATGTTCTATGTTACTAAAAGTAAAAGTAAAAAATGYATGTAAATTTTTGTTGTAAATTAGGCCCCGTCCACACTATGCTGGATAAWTTTGAAGGCGAATCCAGAACAATTCTTTACCGAAAACGAATTTTTTCGAATATGGTCTAGTGTTGACACGAAATTTTTTCTCCATTTTCATGTGTGGACGGAAAACTTTTTTCCGGTTTCGGTGTGAAAGTTACGGATTCAAATTTATCYGGCATAGTGTGGACAGGGCCTTAATTAAGGTGGCTGCCTACTATAGAAAAATTCAAACAAATAAATAATTATTTCTTACTATATTTCTAAACATTTTTTACTTTATTTAAATTATTTCACTTATATAATATTATGTAAAATCATGTATAATTTATGATTTCTGAAAAATTAAAGTCAAAAGTKTGATTACCAGTGACATGTGAATTTTTTTCATGACATTTTTGTCGTTTCTTTTTCCTCAAAAGTTGTTGATATGCTTAACTGTGATTATCTCRAAAATGACCTCAGGAAAACCCCTTTTTCTTTCAAGATTTAAAATCATTAAATTTGGGCTTAAAAAACGTGATTYGAAAACTTTTTCCTAAGGTAGGCAGCCACCTTCACGTTCAAATTAACTTGAAATTAGATTCACATTAATTTGGTGCATCATTGATTTCCATAATTATTAGGTTGTTATTTGTGTTTCATTTTTAATGAAGGAAGGCCTTTTTWAAGTATGATGTAAATATATCAAACTTTCTTTCGAGCCAAAATACTTCACTCAAATTTAGTTTGTGCTTTWAAAAAAATTTGAATTCTTTGCAAGGTTCAGCCCCTTACGTTGACACMTGTAGAGCTATGAACCATTTTTTTCTGATTGGCTGTTAGACAATACAAAATCAGCAGGTATATCCAGATGCTTAAATTTCTTTGACATGAACTTGAAATAAAGTATGATTTCACACTTCTAAAGATTTGCTATTCAAATCTTAAACAATAATTACATCCTATGCTATACTAACTCTCCAGTCTARTTTTCCTTCTTTTCACTTTTCCCATCTTCTTCTTCAGTTTCAGATTCTTCATACTGTTGATGCTTTTCTCCAGGCTTTAAATATCGTCCAACCAGGTAATATTTTTCCAAAAACTGTGTTTCCCATTCCCTAAGTGAGTCCATCTGCATACTATTTAGGTCTGATAAGTCATCATACTYATTTTGAATTGCTTCTGGGCCCAATGAAAATGTAGCCAGTCCTCTGCTTGCATCATGTCCAGCAAAGTTACTGTAAGGTCCACCTTCAAAAATAATAACAAAATAATACTATAGAGATTATCACATGTTTAGAGCTTGATATCGTTTTTATTCATGATTTTCCATAAAAGAATCATAATATCACAAATGAACAAGTCCACAAGCAAGTGAGTGATATCATATGGAAGACGATAGAATAAAATGGATATCAGGTTTTTAACATGTAATAATATTTGTTTATTACACATTTTGGGACAATAACATGACAACTTAATTTGTTGATATTTTTTCTTTTTCTAAGAGAAGGACTGCTATCAAATTAACCTTCAGACTTAACATAAAACACTGTTTGGTCCATAATTTTTAACACATTGTTCAAACTGCACCTGCATCTTGAAAGTGCCGCTTACCACAGATGTCAGTGAAGCATTATATTTGCAGATTAAAGTATTGTACCTAAAAAAAGTTGTATATTTGTGCARCAAGCTGTATGTTTTATAAAACAAGTCATACTTTTAGGGTTTTATGATGTCATTATTATGTAGCATTTCTCACACTGTTTGCATCCAATGCAGTATTTTTTAGTTATTCCCAGGAATACAGTTACCACARTTTCATTTTAAGGCTTAATTTACTTGTTTGTGTTAATGGCTAAGTTATTTGTGCAGAAGAGGTTTGAAGAAAGTTAACATTAAAGGTAGGTTATCCCTCCCAGTGACTTAACAAGATCAACAGGCTGGGTAACCCTGCGCATATAAGGGGATGAATAAGAGAAAACATGTCTAGAAGCTAGGGTAAGCCCTTATTACAAGGGTAGGGTTACCTTTTATCCTTGTAAAGTAAACCCAATACCATAACCAAGTAGTACATCATTTTAATCTAGTAGTCCCTATCACAGTTCCCATCTTGAAAGGTAGCCATGCCTTTGCATTGAAGTGAGTCGAACGGTAAACTTGCAGTGATAGAGACCTTTTTTTAACACCTTGAACAATTATTCACATGTCTCTATCACTGCAAGATCACCGTCCGTCTCACTTAGATGCAAAAGGCATGGCTGTTTTTCAAGATTGCGCAGGGAACTGTGAAGGGAYTATTGGGTGACCTATCAATGAATTATTAATGCATTTGAGAATAATATTTATTAATTACTAAGTAGTTTTATTTGAGCTTGAGTTAATATCTTTTCTTTGTTTCTTCGTTAATCCCATTCTTGGTTTGAAGGGGTTTTTTGTTCACAGTACATGCTTGTCATAATTTCAATCTGTGGTTTTGTGTAAACTTTTGTTGATATTGATGATAAAAAATGAGAGATGTCAACCAAGCCCAATTTAAAATTGTGAATTTTCGATTAAAATAGGTGGTTCTTTTAAATTTGGTATTCCTACTAAAGCTGGATATTGAGGCGTAAAGTAGAGCTAGAGCTTCTTCAATAAATACCCCAACGTTCAAAGCACTTCTAACCACGTTTTCTAATCTTTTGTAAACAAAACATTTGCATTACAATACCTTTTATGGATAGTTTTTCAACGACTGCAACTGTTTTTATAAACCTAGCGCCAAAATAGTACTATTTTTAACGCGCTTCTTAATGCGATTCAATGTCCACCATATTTCAAAACCTTTGAAAAACGTCCACGTGAGATGATAAAAAAAACGTCTCTTTACTTACGACTTGAAAATTTATTTCGAGACAAAACTAGTGCAAAGAACGTGAGTAGAACAAGTGTTATTCAATTTCATATATATTCATATAAATATGAATCTGATAAATTATTACATAAGCTTAAATCATCAAGACTTAGTTTCTTGGAAAATGTTTTCCAAAAAAATATAAAAGACGCGACAGATACAAGTAATGTCGTGGGAAAAAACACCAACCAGAACACAAAGATATTGCTTAGAAAACCTATTAAACTACAGCTACAATACCTGGTCCATAAAAGTCCTTTCCTCTAGTCACGTCGAATACTTTGCCATTGACTGCCATTAAAACATAAGGAAATTTGATTCCATCATATTCCTTCAGCTCGTCGATCGTAAAGTCCCGCTTCTTGAACGGTTCGAGCGGCCTTTCAGGCTCTTCTTCTATCGGTCTATCGAATTTTGCCTTTAAGACTTTTCTTATTACAAACACAACAGCCACTAAGAGTAAGATCTGGATTGGAGAAGAGAGCGAGGAAAGGAAATTAAGGATTGAAGGGACGATTGAATCCAGCCCCATATTGGTCTTTTGAAAAGAGAATTGCACTGAATTGCACCAGAAAAACGAGGTCACATGACAGAGACTACCACAGGCAACCACAGGTAGCCCAAGTTAGGTTTCTAAAAATGTACGTACGAYACTAAAAAAACGATACTTAAAATATCAATATATTAAAAATTGTCAAAATGTGAAATATTAAAAGTAAAAAAATCTTGGCTTTTGAAAAACTTTGAAAATTAGTACCTTTTTTGCCCTGTGTATTATATTTTTGATTTAAACAGTTTTTTTTTGCCCTGTCTCGGAACCAAAGTCTCCTTCTCAGCAGCCTTTTCGGTCCCGGATATCCGAACGTTAGAGGGGGAAAAAACGCGTTAAGACTGATTAGACTCCAAAATCTAAGTACAAAGAGCGAAAGAGGTTCTACTTTTCAAAGGTCAGCTAAGATTTCTTTACTTTATTTTATTGAGTTTTTTTAAGAAACACAGAAACCTAGCTTGGGCTACCCATGAGGCAACCCGCATTTAATCTGCATTTACTTGCGGGAAGCTTGCGTGGCTACCCCTGTGTCGGGACCGAGGGGGGAGAAAACTGATGATCGATTGATGGGTTGCAAGCATTCCCAAGAGAGTTAAAAGACAAAAACATGGCGGCCATTGTGGTACCGTTAACAATGGATGCTAATGAGAAATMTTTTTGTTAAATGGTACCACAACATGGMCGCGATGACGTAACGCGGTGCAAAYGAAGAATTGGGAATCGTGTCCACCTGGCGTCGTATAAAGAGGGTATAGTTTTCATTCCAGTAGCGTTAATTCCATGATATGACATGTATTGTAATATGCCGGTGCAACAATACAATGCTGATCCGGCAACAAAACAATTATTGAAAACAATAAGAATAGCACTCTTCACTTACATCGTTGGCTTTGTRTCAATTTATTGTAAAACGGGGATAATAATTTGATATGGTGGACGCGKAATGAATCTGAGCATGTACCAAATAAAGAATAGTGGATAAAACACATGAAGTGCAAGTTGGGGTTAAGCCGTCGGAATTTCGCGCAGAATTTGCCAGTATTGTCTGCTGTTTAAAGTCAGTTGACTTGGTTCCAACAGGATAGATGAAGTCACGATGTACCGGCGGCCGCCGGCTTAAAACCCTGCTTTAATAGCAAGTCCCGGCTCTCTGCCAAGTTGCACGGCATTCAAAAACTTCGATCCACACTATCGGGCTACTTTCTCATGTGAAATGGCTTGGATCTCCCATACAATAAAAAAGCTTAGAATTAATTGAAATGCCAAATTSTTCATTTCGAGATCAGCACTTTACAGCTTCATAATACCAAGATGACTGAAATCTTAGTGTCACAGTACGTAKCCATACCTCTGATTTGAACAAATTTTCCAAGCAATGCCGGCGTTTCATTTGCCATCACRTGTTCTTTGCTGACTAATTTTTGTTGCACATTAGTTTTCCCCACCTTTCTACTTAAAAGGACACACGCCCTGGTTGAGAATACAGTCGAAGTTTGGTTTTCATATTAATATCCATAGTTACGATTCATCAGTGTAATTTGTAGGATGAGCCTGCGTATAGCAGGGTCTGAGAGAGTTGGATTSCTACACGCCCTCATATAGCATTTAGTGCCGTGAAAAAAGCCGTGGSCTGTATAGAATATTTAGCCTCAGAAATGAACTTGCCTTTTTAGGATTTTTAAGGAGATTGTTTCCGGTCGTCTGGCTTGAACCAAACTAAATAGTGAGCAGCTGCAGGCACTACGGATGTCGTACGTAAAAGTGCACGTGGCCACGCCCCTATCCTTTCACGACTTGAACATAGTCTGTTTTGWAATTTCAAGGGAACACCATCGATATAATTCGTCAGAACTGAGAAAAGAGAGATACCTTTAAATAATCATAAATGTAMATGACTAGCAAGAGAACTGATAATGAATCATAAAAGATCTAGAGTGGCGATTCATGCCGCGATTCATGACTCACAACTGTCGTGACTACACAGTTGTGAGTCATGCATACAAGCGCGGTCAGCCCGCTTTATACACGGTGGATATTGTATTACTAAAACAACTACTCAGTAAAAAGGCCTACAATAAAACCTTTCAAAAAAATCTAAACAATAGAAAACCAGAAGGTACGAGTTCGTAAAAGGTTTGGCATATTAMGTTTTCCTGAATAATTATGTCATCGAATATCGTAAGGGGAAAACTTGCAGACGTATGATATGCAGCAAAAAATACAGAGTATCTTTGCTCGTATTGCCTCAATTAACTATGTAATAATATAGTAGATGCAGACATGACTTCGTAATAGTAGCTGAGTCATCGTATTAGTATCGGAAATGAATATGTTTGAACTTTGGGTTTATATGGYTATTAGTTTTGGCCAGTATTATAAACTGGACATTTTACATATCCATACATGGCATTCTTTTCTTTAGTCCGTTTTTGAGTTCAACAAGGATATGTTATTATTACTTTCATGGTATTTCTTTAGTAGAAAAATGTGAGGGGGATTGAAGAAGCTAAATATATAATCAAAACATGTTCTTAAAATGTGATGCAGTTACGTTAAAGGCAATTATAGTTTGATKGGCTGGAAGTCGGAAATCAAGGGGAGACTGTTGTCAGCTTCTGTCATCAGATTATGGTTAATGATACACAATCGTCTTCAGAGCTCGACCTGTCCAAACAGGTTCCCCTAACGTGCAAAAAATTCAATTGTTTTTCCAGTGAACCAGGTATACCGTAGGCTTAAAGCAACTTATGCACTCACATCTGTTCTCAATTCCAAGAATATCATTGAAAGAATGCAGTCATATTGCCAGCTTAGGGCTAGCACCGATTGTTCTCCATTAAAGGGGGCGAGACGTACCAAATTGACCCATCCTCAGCCTACCTTAGTACTCCAGCTAGTAGTTATAAAATGCTGTAATTAATACTGTGTAATTATGTATTATTTAAAATTAGCGCAACAAATGTTACCGYTCAAGAAGTGACGAGTCCTGAAAATTCCTTGTATCTTTAAATCATTGTTGACACAGTCCGAATGAACGCCTTGGCATTTATGGCCTTATCATAATACCTAAATTGATGTCTTAATTAACCATCATATCAAATGGCAATGGAATAAATAAAAGCATTATGCGAGTCGAAGTTGATGAAAGCAGATGTTTAATGTTCAAAACCCATAACACACTCTTGTTTTACAACCAACACTGACATTACTGAAGTGAAAAATAATGAAATATCCTAAATTTATYAAATTTACAGGAGAACCTCACTGTGCTGTTTATTGCTTTTTCACTTGACAATTTTGTTGTTTTTATTATTCTATTTTTGGTGGCTTATATGAATAAAGATAAATTTAAAGGCATGCTGWAGTACAATTAAGTAATGTATATGTCCTTGCAGCTGCTATAATTCACATCCAAAAGCATTGTCACACATACTACTCTCTTTTTTGTTTTATGAAGTCATCTCCTAGCTTTTAAAGGCATCCTGATTTAAAACTTGGGCATTTTCTGATTAAAAAAGGCTATTAAAAATGAAAATTGTAATCTTGTTAAATTTACAGACACATTTTATGCATAACATATGACAAGATAATTTGTATGTTGCTATAAGATGTTGATGCAATCAGGAAAAGGCTGTGTGGAGCTTACTGATTGGCCGACGTGTAACAACTGACTGAGATCTTCAGCTAGACATTTTGTAACTTGAAATTTTCAAACATTAAATTGAACTTTTTAACATAACTATTTCACATTTATTGGTATTGTCTTTACCRTATATATTAGTTTTAGGACAAGGTGAAGGATCTTGAACATACTAGGTAAATATTTATGAGGATAAAACTGGATTAAAATTTTAAATGATGTGGTGTTTATACTGGCTATTCCTTTTGGTAATTCAGTGCAACCATGCAGTGCTCTTAYTACATCGTATCAATGGCAAACTTTAACTTTACAATTCTAAAAAACATCACATCCCAGCTTTCAAAGGGATAAATATGTTGTTTTTTTTCAGATCACAAATCCCTTGCATTTTGATTATTGGCAAGCTAATAATTGATTATTGGCAATATTGGCAAGCTAAGATTAAAGGCAAAGCTACTTGATCTTTGATCTACTTCACTAATTTTGCTACTTCTCATAGCATTATATGCTGGGCAAGTATATATTCTACAGGGGGAGGGGGACAGACAAATAGAAATAAATTATTGTTCAAGTAATCTCAGAATATGCAAATGAAAATATGCAACTACAAATGCAAAGAAATACTAGTGAAATCGTTTCTCATCCCACTTCAAATATGATTTGAGAAACAGGGATATTTGTTGATATTTAGGAAAGTAAAAATACYCTAGGCCTTTGAAGATATCCACCTGCAGGCCCACTTGAATCATCACTAAACAGTAATAGTTTGCATGTTGCTTAATCCATATTTCCCCCCCTCATTAAATTAGTCCCATTTCACAAGTTTCAGGACTTTGTTGATGATCACTAGGTCGTAACTGTAACTCTATGCCTCAAGTAATTTTTAAGGCAAAAAGAAAACTTACCAACTCTGGAGTAAAATTAGTTTTCAAGTAATGAAAAATTCAGATCTTGTTAATCCACTGATAATTCTATTGTTATAAATTCAAATGACATGTAAAATTGAAAGCAAAAAAATTCATATGTAAATTAAGACTTTCTCTAAAAGTTGGATTCTAAATGAAATGGTTAGATCAATTCATGTGGAAATGCTAGACGTAAGAAACAATTCTTAAGAAAATAAATTAATTTAATATAAAATACTTATTCTATTCGTCGCAGTATAAATGCCGACGATAAAAAATTCAAATTAGAATAAGTGCCCTTTTGTTCGAAAAAACAAAATAAGGCAAAATCTTTTATTCTTCGATAGTCATGCATGAAGCCTATTTCACAGGTCAATGCTTTTTAGAGTGTTAGAACTAAYGCCCCAACAAAGGCTCAAAGGATTTAGTAGGGGAAAACTATAGTCTAATAAAATTCTATGTATGGATTGGATTTAGCAGTACAACAGCCGCCTTTTTGTATCTTGCAAAAAAAAAAAAAAAAAAACCGACGCGCACGTCATATATATAGCATAAGTATTCTTGTGTTATACACAAACACAAGCAACTAAATAAATAATAGAATCTACAACAAAACCGGGGAATAGAGATAAACAAAAAAACCGAGCCGATATGGAGGTGAAGTTGGGAGATCGGCTATAAGCATTTTGGGAGATCATTGAAAAGGTCGAAGTAGTAAATTCAAGGATTTCAAGTACTAGAATTTTTTAACTTATCAATGGAAGCGGAACGCCTAAGTTGGAATAAAGAGTCACACAAGYGTCACTTGACGATGAGCTTTATTGACATCGTGTAAAACATCTCAATTGATCGATGGAAATGAGTATTACTGCCTAAGTGATTCTGTTTTTTTTTATTATAAATTGTAATTTTAAGCAATTGTCTGAGTGCTTTGCTTCTCAGTCTTAAGCTTTTCTGGACAACCAAACATCAAATAGCAGACTAAATTTACAATCAGCTTTCTTCCTTGAGAAAATAAAATATTATTTAACAATATAGGTGCTAGATTTATCTCACAGGAAATTCCATCACCTACTCCACTATCATGCTTGCTTTTCTTGTTCAATAGCTATGGAAAGAAAATGCAACGGTGGTAAGCTACAGTACTCGAACATCTTGTTGCAATTCTCACTCATTGAAAAGTGAGAATATTAAATAAAATTGGCTATAAATGGAAAATTAAAATGGGGAAATATGATATGGGTGTGATTTTCCCCCTTCAAGTACGGGCGTTGTTTCTCTTTTMATTTTTATTTTTAGGTTTTTCCGGATGCCTAGAAAAGCTATTCATTTCAGACACACAAACGTAACACGTATGCTGTTCGACACACCCACACTCTTTTCTACTAGTAAAATAAAAATTATTACTTTAGACATTTATTCGCAATATTGCAGTTAAACGGACTCCCATTAAATATACAAGAGTATCTTTTGCTACTCACTTTCTTTCGTCGGTAAAGGGTTCTTCTCTTGGGTCTCCGTTTTCTTCAATTTCGATTTGTCGAACTTTGTGACTTCGGATATGTCTGGTTTATCTGACATTTTGCTTCTAAAACCGTATAAAAAGAATAGCACATAARAATGTGGTGATTCTATTCTCAGTGGCCGGAGTCAAAGCATTCAATGAGTAATCAAATGAAGGCAAACTTACGTTGGAATCTTAGGTACGATGCAATCACCAGACTTCCCTCCAAGAGAACCAGAATGGACTGATGTCTTCTAAGCAATGCAATCTAATTGATAAAAACCTTGCCAATCACGTCTTATCACGTGCATTGAACATATATGGGCAAGTTGCTATTGTATTTCGTTTGACCCTCAGCCAGCTTCAGCCAAATCCACACTGGCCAAAGCCACGAGTGCCAGAGACAGGAAGTCTCGATAGGATTGTGCCGAAATAAAAAATTCATCGAACAACGGCCTATAGAAATTCGAAATGCCATTTTGGGARAAATAGAACAAGCTATTCCCCAGCAGCTTTTTTATTAGTTAAAGTAGAAAATTATCGATTTGGATTTTTCCGGGATATAAATTAAAATTTTAAATATGTATCATTTATAGAAGAAAGAGAAAGAGTAATTGTGGGAGGATTTTTGTACTGTAGGAAGAAATTCTTAGCCATAAGCATAGCTTCTCTGAAAGAAAATTGTTTTAATAAATAGTAATGGCTTGAAAAAAGTGTCATTTCTAGCTTCCAACAATACGTTATCTTCTTTCCATCGCTAGTTTAATGATAAAAGATTCATCAACGCTCAGAATAAGGAATTTTGTTCGATTTATCTTTGATYAACATTTCTATTCTTCTAACTTAGTAATTTTGACAAATGTCATTCACGTGGTTTTACTMGCAACAACGATTACGTCATTCCAAGCAACGGACATGTACCTTTAGAGGAAAATACTTTTTGATCAGCACGAGACCTCAATACAAAGTATTTTTAGGTGAAATATTTGCTGTGTTTTCGTCTGCCTTTTATTTAAATGTCTGTGGTTTTGCATAAAGAACCTTTCAGAAGGACAATTTGCGCTTTTTTGGTCCAAGAAGATGAATTATTGGTCTGAAAAACCGAATTATACTGGTGAGACGCAAAAAGTTTCTTGCCTTGCGTGTGCGCAGATGACGTCGCTGTCATTGCATACGATATAGACGCCATCTTGATTTTATAGYAGTTTTTGCCTTTTTTCTGTGCTTGAAAGGGTTATGTAGCTCAGAATCTCACTTTTTTCAACCATGGTCATGGGAACAGCGATCCTAGACAATTCTGGTAAGCCAAAACCCGCCAAAARTTCTCACAAATCCATGAAGATCTCCGCCATGTTTGTCTCCGTGTTTCATTGTATCTGTTTCTTTCTTCTCCACCAGCCACTCTCGCCGAAATAGCTCATCGCGAATACCAGACTGGAAATTACGACAGAGCCGAGCAGATATGTATGCAACTCTGGAGAAGAGAGCCAAATAATACCGGAGTTCTTCTTTTATTATCGTCCATCCATTTTCAATGTCGTCGACTCGACAGGTTAGCTTGTTTTTTGTTTCGCTTGTTTYGAAATGTCGTATCAAAACCACCGCGCATTTTTCATGACTTATTGAAATCATTCGAAAGTCTAACCATTATCGTAGTCCAAGGTGGTGCCTTATTTATTTTGACTTGTTTTTTTATTCAGATCGGCTCACTTTAGTGCCCTGGCTATAAAACAAAACCCTATGTTGGCAGAAGCGTACTCTAACCTTGGCAATGTGTTCAAGGAAAGAGGACAGTTAAAAGATGCACTCAATAACTATCGCCATGCTGTAAAGTTAAAACCCGATTTCATTGATGGCTACATAAATCTAGCTGCCGCCCTTGTGGCTGCTGGTGATTTAGAAGGAGCAGTTCAAGCGTATGCAACCGCTTTACAATATAATCCAGTAAGTGAAATACAAAAGAATGAAATAAARATTGTATGCCTCTCTTTTCACAATATGTTGGTGAAAGCTCAATTTTGGTGGACCACACGAGCTTCCGATTTGAAAAATCTGAAAGATTTATTTTCTAAATACATTTTGCATTGTTCCATKCTTAGTAGAAGAAATTACATTATTTCATTACACGTGTAATTTTAAAATGTGATTCTTTATGATGATTTTACACTAATTTTCTACACGTTTTTGGCGTCATTTTTTTTCATTCAGCAAGATCTAATTTCTTGTGGTATCTTATTGTCGTGTTTGYTTTTGTTTTGATTCGATACTATAAACAGATGATAAGCTTTCATTTTTTTTCTGTGTCCCAAAAAGATTTATTTTCCATCGTAGGATTTATATTGTGTGAGAAGTGATTTGGGAAACCTTTTGAAAGCCCTCGGACGTCTTGAAGAAGCGAAGGTAAGTTTTGTTGTTGGGTCTGGGGTACACTGACTGCAGTGCACCCAAATTCAACAATTAAATATTTTAAGTAATGGTACAATTTTATTACAAGGAAGGAAAGTGTTGATGGCTGTGTCTATGGTACAATGCACTGAATCAATGTTCTTAATGTTTAGYTTCCAATGTTTGCTATTTGAATAAAAGCGAGAGTCTACAATACCTATTTTTGAATTCAATTTACCAGTACATGTACCATGACATTTTTTAGTTATTTCTGCTTATTGATTGGTTAATGCATTTGGTATTTCACCCTAGATGACATTATAAGTTCTGTAACACAGACACTGAATAGTAAACAATATTAATCAGAGTGTGTGCTACAGTATTCAGTCAAGCTGGAATGTTATTTTTATCTATTTCCAAAACTAAAGGTTAGAGTCTAGCTTGACTTTCATGCTTTGAATACATTATTAYCAAGCTGTTTAAACCCTGGGTTGGAATTAAACATGCAGTAACCAAGGCAATACATCTTCTAAAAGAATCCATTGATGATAAGAGAGGTTTTTCAGTTATTTGTCTCAGTTGGATTAACCTGAATTAAAGGCTAAGAGTTCAAATACCTCTCTTTACCACCCATGGCTTCTTTTCATTCCACAGTTAGTAGAAATCATCACAGTACTTAAGGGTACGAAGAGAATAGAGGTTGTTCAGTTTTTCATTAAAAAAATATACTTTTGTCWTTGTGGTTTTGAGGTCTAAATAAAGCCTAAGAAAAAATATGAAAACTTACAACTCTATTCTCTTATTTTGTCTTCAATTTCMTGTGAAGGATAACTCATCTCTTAGTCTAGAGATACAGGTCTGTATTAAATTATCCCTTTCTTTCCCCTCTTGTTGTTCTTTCTCATAAATAATCATAGGGTCAATCATAGATGGAGTACACCCGCTGAAGGAAACCATTTGCTACATGTTACTGGGGGCATCAGAAAGACCAACAAGCATGTCTGCCCATAATTCCAGTCCAACAACTTGTTCCAATTCATCTTTGCTGGCCCCATTCTTCTATGCTGGCCCTATTTCTGCTTAACCTAGGATGTCAAAAAATGTAAGACATGGACTGTTGCTCTTTCTTTGCCACAAATTTAAAGTTGTGAGTTGTCTTGGATACATACAAATGAACGAAACCCATATAAGCCTAGAAGTAATATTTCATTGGCAGTGAGCACGACAGGCCTTGCCTTCTTTGACAAACTACAGCTCACTCTACTCTCTTTTCTGTAATGGTTAATCTCATGCTTTTGAGACAAGTAAAGTTATTGGGAAAAGCAGACATCCTTCCTTGTAATAGTTAGATTGCAAAAATTCTATTTTATCATTTATTTATTTGTTTTATTTAATACTCAAGAACTGTTTCAATTTACCAGTCAATGGATACACCTTATAGTTGTCATAAAGTTCTTTTGAATGGTCACTTTTTTCCTGATTGTTAGTTTCTGGAAAGAAAGATTTTGTTTATGAAGGAAAGAATGTGATCGACACTTCAGTTGTTTCCTTTTTTTGGTACTAATTTCCTTTGTATTCCAAGTCCAGTCATTCCAGATATTAAGAAGAGCATTGAAAGGCTGTGAATACCTCTAGTTGTGTGGCACTTTTAAATTTCTCCAAGTCAAAAAGAATGGCATTTAAATTAAACACAACTAGAGTACTGAGAATTATTAATTAAAAATTTTATAGACCCTTATCAAACCAAAGTCCTTCCATGTATATGTGCTTGGTTATATTTATGGTGCTTCTTTGTTATGAACAACATAAAGGTACTCACAGGCTTCAATCAMAAAAGTGATCTTTACAACAGAATATTTTAGCACTATGAGGGGATCAGTTCCTGAGATTTGGTTGTACAATGCTACCTTTGCAAGGGAGGATGTATTGGAAACTAACCAATACTCAAGACGTGTTTATTTTCAGCTGAAGCAATACCAATTAGCTGGTTCAATGTTGTTTTCCATTGGACCAGCTAAGAAAAAAGTAGTCATATTAATTTTTACTAGAAAGGATGAGAACAAAAACCATAACTTTCTTTTTGCTGCTCTTCTCTTTTTTGCCTGTTCTTGCTTGATTTTGCTTTTTTATCTTGCTTTGCTGCTGGCCTGTATTCTCTCGCTCTGCTTTTCCCCTTTTTTGCTGTTTTCAATTTAAACTCAAGGCATGCTACCTCAAATCCATTGAGACCCAACCCAGCTTTGCAGTTGCCTGGAGTAACCTTGGATGTGTATTCAATGCTCAAGGAGAGATATGGCTTGCAATCCACCATTTTGAAAAGGTATTTGTTATTTATTATAGTTAGCTAATAATATTATTCATATGATAATTTTGGCTTCTGTTTGACAATACATTACTAAGTCATGTCATTATTAAAACATACCCCTGGAGTTGTTGGGTCCCCAATTATCCTTCAAGAATACCAATTCTTATAATATAGACTGTAGTCACCTCCTTTAGCACCATAATTGATGCGTGAATTGTGTATGATAAAGAAAATAATTGTAAGAAATAATGTCATAAAATTCAAGGACCTCTGTAAATTCTGTTTGACTTGATTTCAGGCTGTTCAGCTTGACCCAAGTTTCTTGGATGCTTATATTAACCTTGGGAATGTTCTAAAAGAGGCAAGAATATTTGACAGGTGAGTTTTTTGTTGTTGTTGTTTTTTCTATTACATGTTGCTTCTTATAATGATAACAATGATAATGATAAAAACATCAACAATGTCTAATCATAAACATTACTTTATTCCAGGGCTGTTGCTGCCTACCTGAGAGCTTTAAATCTAAGTCCCAACCATGCAGTAGTGCATGGTAATCTTGCTTGTGTATATTATGAACAAGGGTAAGTCAACTTGTCATATTTGTTGTGGGGGAAAAAAATGTTACTGACAAATCCATCTGAATTATTTTTTAGGTTGATTGATTTAGCAGTTGACACTTATCGTCGTGCAATTGAGTTACAACCCAATTTTCCTGATGCCTACTGTAATCTTGCAAATGCTCTTAAAGAACAACACAAGGTAATCTGAAAGTGAATAAGGATTTTTAATTCAATTGATAACTGTTTTTCGGTGCTTGAAAATRAACATTTTATCCTTTTTAAAAAATAGGTTGGTAAGGCTGAAGAATGTTACAATACAGCTCTACGTTTATGTCCCACGCATGCTGACTCACTTAACAACCTGGCCAATATCAAAAGAGAACAAGGAAAGATTGAGGAGTCCATCAAACTGTACTGCAAAGCCCTAGATGTGAGTATTATCATTGGTGTATTATCACACATGCAAAATCATACAATATTATTAGCTGTCGTGATAAAATAGGTTTTGGTGGACATCAACCAAGACGTTTCCATGATTTTCTATAAGCACGAGCCCTTGAAAGCTTTGTKTTTTCTGACAATATTATGGAGAAATTTTGATTGACATCCAACWAAACTCCATTTTGTTGACAAAAAAATAATTGTATGATTTTGTGCTTGTGGTTGAGAAGCTCTGTAAAAAGGTTTTATGGCACACACATAAAAAATAACATACTCTTACCAAATTCTTGATGCCATWTGAGGCTCAAAAATAAAAATGACTGTGGTCTATATTTTCCAAATTCCTAGTTTTTCAGTTTTTTTAATCTYATTTTTCTGTTTCTCCAGATATTTCCAGAATTTGCTGCTGCTCATTCTAATCTTGCAAGTGTTCTACAACAACAAGGAAAGCTGCAAGAAGCTCTTCTACACTACAAGGAAGCTATAAGGTATGGCACTATGTTGCCAGTCAAAACTTTTTTCTTTTGCTGTACATTGTGTCAAAGCTATAGAGCAAAGCAACAGCTGTGACAGTCTCATTAAAACAGTATTTTTAATCAGAGAATTACCAATCTGAAACTCTCTTATAATAAAGGTACAACAGATGTTTTCATCATTGATTATTTTAAATATTCTTTAGGATACACCCRACATTTGCTGATGCTTATTCCAACATGGGTAACCTACTTAAAGAAATGCAAGACATCCAAGGTGCCATCCAGTGCTACACTAGGGCTATTCAGATTAACCCTGCATTTGCAGATGCACACAGYAATTTAGCCTCAGTGCATAAGGTATATAAATATATTATTTTCTGCTGACATTAATCAAATGATAGAATCTCTTTTTGATTTGGTAAAAGCACTCAAGGCACTGAATAGCCAATGTGCAAGAACAAATCTCTAGCATAAAGCATAATGGATAACCAAAAACATGCACTTTTTCAACTCTAAAAAATGCCTGATATTAGACCCTTTGCCAAAATGGTGGCTGCCAATTCAAATGAGTTAAAGTTAAACTGAGTGAAAAACTAATGCCAGAAATGGAAAGAACACCTTTACTTGAATAATGAAGATYCATTATTTCAGGTGTTATATTGGCAAAGAAAACATTAGTTGAAAATTGATAAATTAACATTTGGATGTCTGGGGGGTATAGCCATATATACACCTATTTCAAAAAATGTTGTCATCATTAAAGACGATAGGCGATAGGTCATTCCGACATGAAATTGTTTCCTTGAATACAAAGACATCGAATCAGTCTCAGCATGAAGGTCCATACTCTCGATGAGAATGAGAAGAAGCACAACTCATTCCAGCTATTCTTGGATCTTGGAATGACATATATCTTATTGATTTATGCCTATCACCTATTGCCTATYGCGCCTTTGGCGATGACAATGTTTTTTGAAATAGGTGTATTTTAGTTAATGTTTTGTCGTATTTTCTTGTGATGAGCTGTTGATTGCTGCATTATTGCTGTAACAAAGCTTTATTTGCCCCATTATGCCTTGATGTATTGTCAAAGTAGTGCATTACGGAAGTAACATTGATTAATATTCAGTGACATCTCATGCTTTAATCTTTATTCCATAGGATTCTGGGAATATACCCGAGGCAATACAATCATATCGAACTGCATTGAAACTAAAATCTAATTTCCCAGATGCATACTGTAACCTAGCTCATTGTTTACAGGTAACTATCCATAATGTTTTGGTCATGTGAACATGGTATATTGTTAAAGTACTAATGATTCTACTACTTGTGACTCAGATCATCTGTGATTGGACAGACTATGATACTAGAATGAAAAAGCTTGTGAGCATTGTTGCTGAACAGTTGGATAATAACAGATTACCTTCAGTACATCCACATCACAGTATGCTATACCCTCTGACTCATGAGTTCCGCAAGGCTATTGCTAACAGGCATGGTAACCTTTGCGTTGAAAAGGTAGGTTTATCCGACCATTAAATAATAACCAAAATGTTGAATTTAAAAAAAAACGCTTTAGAACAATTTTTCTGGTATTGTAAAATTTCAACGCAAACAAATATTACTTTCTCGCTGGCTACACGCAACTTGCTCAACACTAGTATTATATACAATACAATACAATGAACTTTATTTAAGGAGGGTGACACAATTAACCCAGAGAGTTATCTAACACGTGGCCCTCAAATGTACTACAACTTATAATTTGTCAAAACTTATAAAATCATTCCAGTTCTAGTCAAATGTTCAAATTTGAAGCTAATTTCGTGTTCAGCCGTCAATGGTGTTTGGCATTTTTKTAATCATRGTTGGTTTGGAAAACTGTGAACAATTTGTTAAGGTCAGTACATAAATTAAATATGAATTTTTKWTTTTTTATTTTTATAGGTTGCATTACTGCGTAAACCAAAGTACACATACCCCAAGGATTTGKTAGAGTCTGGTGGGCGGCTAAGAATAGGCTATGTGTCAAGTGACTTTGGTAATCACCCTACATCTCATCTYATGCAAAGTATACCAGGATTTCATGATAGAAGTAAAGTGGAGGTATGTAGAGAAGCACTTTCTACTCACTTATTTTAACGCTCAAGTTGTCAACACAGATGTTGAAGATGCTCGAAATGGTTTACTTGAGTATGCATGCATGTATGGCTAATGATGACYGATTCCCAATAGAACTGAACAAAATTTTACACTTTTGATTAGATTTTCTTGTCTTTAATGCAAAATAATTCAAAAATCTGTTTTGTCAAAACTTTTTATTGGACTTTTGTTATATTATTTTGTTGTATTATCTTAAGAATTCCCAATTACAAWTTTTTAAATATACTTCGCCAATATATTTTAAAGCCTAAATGGAAAAAATAACATATCCATAACTTGCATTCTGACCCTCACATAAAACAGATAGAGTTCCTTGATGCTCAATAAACAGTTGAAAGGCCTTGATGTGAGAACATTTCTYCATGATTTTTTTTTAGTTAATATTTTTCCATTTCTCTTTCTCATTGTTTTTTTGTCATTTTTGCCAGGTTTTCTGCTATGCCTTGACACCTGATGATAACACTAGCTTTCGTAAAAAGATATCTCAAGAAACAGAGCACTTTGTKGATGTATCATCCATGGCTTGTCATGGTGAGGTTGCTGATAGAATWAATGCAGATGGTATTCACGTTCTGGTCAACATGAATGGATACACCAAGGGTGCACGTAATGAGATATTTGCTTTGAGAGCTGCTCCAATTCAGGTATGGATCTAGCCTTCCACTCTTAATTCAAACAATTCCTGCTGCARGCAAATGTGGCACTATCTTTGTCAAATCAAATAATTATTTCTTATATATARCAAACGTCTAGATTGTTACCATTCAGTTTCTAATGAGTCAAGGTTGCTTTCCATCATTGGGGGGAGGGGAGGGAGTTTTCATCTCATACGAACAATGGYGCAGCTTTAGTAGTATATGTCTGTTATTTGGACATGGGGATATTATTTTATGATTATTAATGTTTATTGATTTTGGGTCCAATAGACCATGTGGCTTGGCTACCCAGGAACTAGTGGAGCCCCTTACATGGACTACATTGTTACCGACAAGACAACTTCTCCTCTGGATTGTGCTGAACAGTACTCCGAGAAGCTGGCATACATGCCTAACACTTTCTTCGTGGGAGACCACAAGCAAATGTTCCCTCACTTGATGCAGTTTCTAAGGACGGTATCGAATGACGGAACCGTCGAGAATGTCCCCAACGGCTTCATTCAACCTCACACACTGAGCCGTCTATTGAACGGAGAGATTAATCCAAACCTATTTAGTAGGATTCCTTCATTTGTTGAGGCTAAAAAACAAGAGTACGAAGGRTGTAAAGACAGCGGTGAGAAAATCCCTAACACAGCATCAAACACATGCCGYTCACAGTATGGTCTCCCAGAGGATGCTTTCGTCTTCTGCAACTTCAATCAGCTATACAAAATCGATCCCAAAACCCTGAAGGTATGGGCGAATATTCTCAAGAGAGTGCCCAATTCTGTTCTTTGGCTATTAAGATTTCCAGCGGTTGGTGAAGCAAACATCAAGGCTGAAATGACATCTGAGGGTGTACCTGAAAATAGAGTCATTTTCTCGCCGGTTGCTCCAAAGGAAGAGCATGTTCGACGCGGTCAGTTAGCCGAYGTGTGCCTGGACACACCCTTGTGTAATGGTCACACAACGTGTATGGATGTACTTTGGGCAGGTTGTCCTGTTATTACACTYCCATTAGATACACTAGCATCGAGAGTGGCTTCGTCACAGTTGACTGCATTAGGATGTCCAGARCTTATCGCTGATTCACGAAGTAACTACGAAGAGATTGCAGTCAAACTTGGTGTCGATAAAGTTTAGTAAGTACCAACGCTATAGCACCTATACAACTAATACTGTATACTCCTAAATACTCCTAAAACAGAATATTGTATAAAGGGGATTAGCACTATGACCTAGCGCCTGAATGAAAGATTTCTGTACTAATGTCATTCCTTTMTATTCATCTTTTCTATTCAAATTGAGGATACCGGTAATTTCCCTATAATTCGTCTGTTGATTACCCTACTCGACAACCGTACCCAAATATAAACGCAAGTTTCCTGGGTGGATATTCATTAATGTTTTCTTAATCTTTTTCTTTTTTGAACAGTTACGAAAAAATAAGGATCAAAGTCTGGAAAAATCGATTTTTAAGTCCGTTGTTCAACACAAGACAATACGCACACGACCTGGAAGATCTGTTCCTTAAAATGTGGAGAAGATACGAAAAAGATGCGGAACCCGATCACTTAGTAGATTAATTTATTACATTCCAATACGTCGTGTTAGCACAACCAATAAAAGCACCAAAAGGGAATGGATGTTATATAATATCACAAAATATAAGAATCCGAGGGGGAAAACGCGTATTTGTTCTTATATCCCCAGTAAGAATTAAAAGTCAGGGGTTACGTGTAAATCACGTTAAGAGTACAATACCTCACGTCAAGAACACGAGACAAATGGAAGACATTGGCGAATGGAAAACAACCATTTGTGAAGCTCATATAAAATTATGCTATACTGTACTGTTATCTTTATGTACACAAGTACCATAAGAACATTGATAACAAACTATCACAGGACTAAACAAGTCTACTTCAGTCAACTTATCTCTGAAAATGATAAATATTCGCTTGTACAAAGTTCTTTTAGGCGATTATTCTTTAATTTTTTTTCCTAAAGGCTACCAAGAGGTTCTTTATTCATGAATGAATTTAATAGGGTAAGGTTAATACTCGTGAAGTAAAGACCTAATTTTACGTTACAATTGGTGTGTGTGCTCTTATTATAAGTATATTTGGCTGAAGTTGAGGGTGAAATCATTCTTACCATTAATAATTTGTAACTGAATGGCTACCCTTGCATCCATTAACTATCCTCCCTGTCGATTCATTGCAACTGAATGGTTACCCTTGCACCATTAACTATCCTCCCTGTCGATTCWTTSYAACTGTGAATGGCTACCCTTGCATCCATTAACTATCCTCCCTGTCRATTCATTATTGCTGRGGAATRTTATAGTATCAAAAMCAAAACGTCCTGGAATAAAGTATTAACCTCGGTCAGTGTCAGGGTGGTACCCTCAATCAAAGGGTCACGAAAATCTTGTGACAATCCCCCTCTTCCCAATGAGGAGTTCTTATGTATATAATGCCTAATTTACGTAAATGATGCTTCTCAGTGTTTACCATTTTACCTAAAATAAAGCCACCCTACTCTAAATTCTGAGGCCACAAGTTTATGAGTAGACTGTAAAGTGYTTTACTCTGTTTAAATGAATAAAGTCGATAGAGAATGACAGGCTCTAATAATCATGGGAAGGGAGTTCCACAACTTGGKGCTGCATGGGAAAACGCCCTGTACCYATACCTTTTAAGGTTRACAATAGGTTTTGATAATAGATTGAGGCTAGAAGATCTTGGGGATCGAGGTGGATTATAAGATTAAACCAATTCACAATCGTGGGAAGGTGCATTTTGGACGTGAGTTGCAAAAATCTAATTTAGAGGTAATTAGAGTGTACAATTGATAAAACGAGGATTTACAAACAGCAGATATCTTATTTTCAAGTGATAGATATTCATCAAAAACCACACCAATATTCCTAGCTGTTGCTGTGGGTGTGATATCATAACCAGATATTTGCAAAGTACTAAGTGGAGGTCCATTGGTATATATTGAAAATAGAACAAGTACCTCAGTTTTATCGCTGTTAAGTTTCAATTTGTTTATATGCATCCAGTTATCTATATCCTCAAGATTGCATTTTATCTATATCCTCAAGATTGCATTTTTAATTTGGCATGTCCTAGCTCAATCAACGAGAAGGTGATATACAGTTGTGAGTCATCCGCATATAAGTGAAAGTTTACATTCATAACTACGAACAATATCACCAATAGGTGCAGAGTACAACATAAGATGAATTGGTCCTAATACAGACCCCTGAGGAATTCCTGATTTGACATTAATTCGTGCTCGCGCTCGTGCTTGCGTTGCTAGTAAAAAACAGGCTTTCCCGTTCTTGTTCTTTGTCCAAATGATTTTTTTCCTGTCTTTGCAAGATTTAATGTATAGAATGAAAGCTTTTTCACCCGCATTTGGTATCTGGATTGGATAACTTATGAATGAAAATGAATTTACCGGCGCCATTTAGGTTTTCACCTACGTCATCAAAATTTTTGCCAGGATTTATATAAAACAAAACTTCCACAGGCCGAAAAAATAGCCACAACTATATATCTCAGCCAAAATTCTAGCTGAAAGAAGTTTTCGATACCCAGATATACAAACGATTGATTATGCCCATAATTTAGTTGAAATGATGGGGCCGCCATCTTGGTGTCTCATTGAGGGACACCAAGCAATATTGCGGCCAAATCACAAAGGTTAAAAAAGTGTTTATATTGCAAACATTTCAAATGTTCAATAACAATAATCATAGAAATAAAGTTACCAATCATCTACTAAGTTAAAAACGTATTATTTCAATCAATTTTCCCTATTTCATTGCTAATGCTTTGAAAATGCGTGACAGAATTGCGTGCATAATTGGACTCGCAATAAATCTAAAACCAAACATCGATAATACAAAATTATTGTGGGGAGACTTGTCTTATAATGCTATGAACAAAATATTCGACAAACAGTTTTGTGGGGTGAATACTTTGGATTTTAGCTTTTTGATGACATCACGTGATAACCAAAGTGTTGAGAATATCTCTCACGAGTGAGCGCAGCGAACGAGTGAGAGACTGATTCAACACGAGAAGACAAAATTTTTACTCAAAGCGATGTTCTGCTTATTACATAGATATCCGGCGATGAAAGTTCCAATGCAAACATATAAACTTGAATTATTTATTTTTAATCAAACATCTTGAACATCTTCCTATGAATTGGATCTGAAATCTTAAAATTAAATTTAAGCTTAATTATTTATTTAATGAAGACTCGGATCAAGCATTTTAATGATACAWCAGTTTCTTGAAACTGTCTTGAATTAACCTTGCTAAATACAAACGAGAAAAATATGTAAGAGAATTTTAGAATTCACAATCTTTAAAAATGAATTTGCCGTAATTGAAAAATATAATGGCGTTCAAAAACTCGTCTTTGTTCTTGCATTTCATAAAAATGAGGAAACAGGTCAAAGTTATCAYCAAAATTCTCGTTTGCCRRCGATGGAGCTGACATTTTTGATCTGAGGATTGAAAGAAACCGTGAAGGTMTMAATKTGATTGGTTGATAAGAACGTAGTCATGGYAACGGTGATATCTTYACATGKGACGGATATTATATCTTCACTGAGTAGAATGTACGAGATTTTAGAYACCGGATAAATCWTAWTRTTTCATCGATATMTATATATAATWAAACGCATTATCGAGCGTTTTTCGTAAAATTAATATGCATTTATTGTGTTACTCTACTATTCGTTTTCTATGAAAAGCGCAGACGACCTGATTTATCTACATCCTGGGTATAAGTTTGTTGACAATAATTATGACAAGTATTTATCATTTTAGATCTCCTGGTTTTCGTGAGCCAGGAAAAGTACTAGCGTGGTCACGTGTCGATTTTGACAAGTCATTTGACGTCAACAACAGCTTTCAAAAAAGTTCTGATTCACACTTTCACGGAATAATAGTTATAATGGATCAAAACGAAGCAAAAAAGTTAATATCAAGAAATAAAAATAGTTCTAGACTGCTACGTGAAGGAATGTCTGAATGYGTGACCTTTCAACCAAGAAAACGGAGAAAAAGACAACTGATTTCATTTTACTGGGTTCGTCGTGCAGTTTTAACTTGTTAAAACAAGGCTTCGCTTGATTTCTTGTATGCTCGCTAAATCTTTGAGCTGGAAGACACGACGACACTACATTAACTTTCTTTTTCTCTGTCACTGAAGCTAGATGCTTGTAAGCTGTCTGAAACAAAGGCAAACTCCAAAGAAATCCCATTGCAATAATCTCAAAGACCGCAGGAAACTTAGAAATGTTACATTCGCTGATTTCGCCGGTCAAAGTCTCGAAACTGTCAAAACAGTTACGCCTAATTCTAGCTGCGAGAATTTTCAGTCTTTTTCACAAAGAGGACGAAATTTTACTGATCCAAGGAACGATTATAGTATCCTGCAGGATCAAGGGTTAAATACAGACGCCAAACCCAATATCGCTAGAATTTATTCATCTTCTCCTGTTCCACAACCTTTGTTTGGAAGACATTTCGTAAGTCTTTTTGAAAGGAACAGCATCTGTCTAGAACACTTGTTCTGGGCATCAAAATCAAAGAATGTACTTGTTGGAATTGTTAGGGTAAAAAACCACGCCTTCGAAAAAGACGTTTTCGTGAGGTACACTCTTAATGACTGGAAAGRTTTTCAAGACAAACCAGCCGACTTTTTATTCCAATGTGATGGAGGCTACGCCGACAAGTTTGTTTTTCGKATTGCAGTGACCTCAAAGAAACTTAGCCAGGAGATCCGTGGAAAAATAGAGTTGGCTATTTGTTGTAACATCAATGGGAGCCAATACTGGGACAATAATGGTGGGCTTAATTACATAGTCAATTACTGAGTTATATATGCCTTCCGACGGAATTACGCACTAAATAAACTTTTTTTGCGTAGTTAACTTTTGACGCTTTTACTGTGCACGAAGACTGGGCGAMATCTCAGTGTTGCTTCAATTCAGTGTTTTGTATGGTACGCCGCACAATTGTGCCAGATTTGTAGGCTTCGTTCGCGTGCTAATGTGCATATGTCTAGCATAATTCGCCCCCCCCCCCTCCCCTTGAGTTGTGAAAATAGATACGATTATTGGCAAGTTAGTGGGTAAGGGCGCAAGGCGCGGATTAATATTAACATAGACTCATTTACGGCATTTTGTAGGCTAAAAGAAATGTTAACTGGCATTTGTCATTACCTAGACACGAAGCATAATAAATACACTTTGCCAATGAACCAGAACGAAACCCCCAAAATGGTTAGCAGTTCAGTACTGGGTTATTTTGGCGAATTTTATAGTGGTTTTACCGTGCTTAATTATAAATGCCCAATGTAGTAAGCTTGCTTCATAGCTTTAAGGATATGAATGGCATATAGCTAGAAGTATAGAGGTCAGGTGGAGCTTTGAGGAAAACTCAGCTATCGATATATCATATCAAATAACAGGAAGCATGAGCGAGGATAACTGCACATCCGATTTGTGACAACTCGTACCAACTGATATTTTGAGGCTTTTTTAAACCTGAACAAATACATTTAAAGAAACAGGATATCGAAGGTCTTTTGCACTCGACACATTCAGTTTTAATCTGAATTAAAGCTAGTGAAAAATAAGATCTTGGCTTATCTCTGTTCACTTGTATTCCTCCCGGTTGCATTGGGAACCTGCTGAGGACTGAAATCTGGCCTCATGGGTGGAAGGGAGAGGGGACAATTGACATCAAAAGAATGCATGCATGTGTGGTGGAAAATCCTTGAATGTATATTGCAGTGGAAATTAATCTGTGAATGGGGGTCGGGAGAAGCTGCAAATGAGCTATGAATCTAGGTTTRTTACCGGGTTACCTGTGATAAACCGGTCATAAAATACCTTTGTTTTTTTCCTGACTGATTCCTGCGCGACAAAATTTGCTCAATAGTACCCAGGATTCTTCGGGAACTTRCCCAAGAGACCTTTGCGGGCTTCAGCTATAGTYTACARTCCGATCAATTAGCTTGTACCAGCTGTCAATCAATGTCATTATGTTGCCAAGAGTGAAAGGGCGGAGCTAACATCACGTGACAGAAATTTATGTCTACGCATGCTCTATTTCGTTGACTGCTGTAATTCAAGACAACCGAACTAGAAATATTGATATATGAATTTCGTAAAAAAAGGCTTTCTAAGCAAGATGTTAATGACTTCTAAGCACGGACTTCTAAAAATCTTCGATCTTCATGGGCAAAAGATCAATTATTTTTTTAACTATTCATACTTTGATTCACCTATTCAAAGCAGTATTTACTGTAATAGAAGATCAGTTCTAAGGGATAAACTAGTCGTGTTAAAGAACTACACGCCTGATCAAAGGCTTCGACTTTTAAATAGTTTATTTTGCAAGCCGACCCGATTCTGATCCCCCCGGGCGGTTGGGAGGGGGGGTACTCCCTTTGTTCAGGTGGTAGGGGTGATGGGCGCTTCTTTTAGGGTTGAAAATGTTCCCTGTGTGGACCTTTTAGGGGTTCCGGCTCAAAAGTCAATTACGTAACATAACTCCGTACCTT
>NW_022258748.1:0-11169 GCF_009602425.1 Actinia tenebrosa | reverse complement strand
TTAACACGAAATTACAGTTACAAATTGATGTGGTCGTGCCTAGATAATTAACCCTTTATAAAATACCCAAACCAATTTCCCTTGATGCTCGTCCTTAAATTAAATGTAAAATGCCTTAATTCATATAATTTTATGTATCAGACCCAAAGAAAACCCAATTTCCCTGATACCCATCCCTATCACTCAAATATAAAATTAATCAAATATAATTCAATATCTCCAACCCAAACAATGATCAAGGAGATATTAATTAAGGTGTTTTTGCTGGTTGGATAGTTATTAATATGTTTCCTCAAGCAAATGTTTCTCAAAAAAAAATTCAAGGAGATATTTGTTATTTTTCTTTCATTTTAAGATTTCGTCAACTGCAAGTAAGTGCAGATAGCAAGCAGTCAGAGCTTCAAAATGATTTAAAGCTGAAGCAGTTTGAAGTGGACCGACTTCAGATTGTTCTAGATGAGACTTCCAAGAACTTAAATCAAACAAAACTGGATTATGAAAAGTGCAACAAAAAGAATGAGGTAACTTTGCATAACTGGATTTTTCTTATTCAACCACTTTTTATTGGGCTGCCTTGGCTAAGGGTGTTTCTCTGTTTCCATCATTTTCCTCTATAGGTTCTGAGCAAAGAATTCTACGCTCTACAAAACACCAGCGATAAACGAGTTACCTCATCTGAAGCAGAAGTGAAAGAGCTRAAAGAAAAATTACATGTGTACGAAAAATTGGAACAAGAACTAGATGATGTGATAATGCAAGCTGCTGAAAGTAAGAGAGGAGCACTATCTACCTTAAGGGAAACATGAGCAAAGGGCTTTATTTTCCTTCTGATAATTTTTGCTTCTTAGCATGATTACTGCAATTTCCAGTCACACGTGACCAACTGACACATAAATCAAAAACGACAAATTTAGTTTTATTCGACGTCAATCAAAAGGGTTTCTTAAACATGTCTWAGGTCATTCCGACTCCGAATTTCAAACACTTAACTGCAATAGYTTTAACCGATAGCTTTGCAATCAAGCGTTTTAGATTTGGAGCTGGAATCCTCTGACATTTTTGAGAAAATATATCYCGAGCGAGAAGTTCACAGCGACAAGAAGCATGAGTTAAGGGCAACGGTGTTTGCACGTGTTTACGTGAGTATTCACGTCAGTCYKGGTGTAAAAACCGATAGAAACCYTTTTGTTTGACGTCCATCCAAACCCAATTTTTCGTTCGTGATGAAGGTCTAGTTGGTCGCGTGTGACTGGGAATCGCAGTAAATGTGTAATGGACAACTTGTATCTATATATCTGCAGCAGAGTATTCACTTTGTGCGCCCTGCACTTGCCTGAGGGCTCTTGTTATATTTCGTGGTGTGTCACGGGAACTACCTAGATAATGACAGTTCTTGGGTAGGGGGTTTATACTATAAAGCTTATATATAGACCCCTTGCAGCTCTTGGGGAATTCAGGTGAATTTCAGTTGGAGGACATAAAAATAGTTTTCTAATTCTCAGGAGATTGAAACTATTTTGTTTTGTTTTCCAAATTGAGCYGTTTTAACGTCACTTGYAAGGGGTATATTGAGTGTCGGTACATCCTTCAGCTAGTTACTAGTCTCCCAGGAAATCGAAAATGATTAAAAATAACATTAAAAGGACAATGGTGTGCCAAAACAAAAAATATTTTACGTCGACTGCAGGGTAGTGATTGCAATGGCTTTCCTTTATTCTGATTAGCAGAATTTCCTATGGGACAGTAGACTGCGAGGTGCCACTTTTCCCTCCAAACTCAGTAAGGGCGAGTGTTTTGGGATTCCTGTGGACTCGCGTAGACTGGAGCCGCGCGCGTCCACAGGAATCCAACAACACTCGTTTTTACTGATTCTGGAGGGAAAAGTGGGACCGCTCGAAGTCTAATAGGACAGGACAAACCCTAATTAACTGTTTATTCATATGATATCGGGATTTCTTTTCAGTTGACAATGAAGTTGAAGCAGAAAGAGTTCTTTTCGCTTATGGATACGGTGCAAATGTACCAAGCACAACCAAAAGAAGAATGCAACAGAGGTATAGAAGAGACAGTGCATTAAGAAGCGTMGGGCATTCGTGAAGAGAGATCTCTTCTTAATCAATCAAATTGAATATTCTCGAATACCGGGACGCGCAAACTATGAATCATTCAGGTCACGTGGTACACTACAGGGCCCGGTTGTACGAAGGGTGGATAGCGCTATGCGACAGATAAATCTTATCCACTGCATAAATTTATCGGATTACAGCATCGGCTTATCCACTGGATAAGGCTTTATCCGTTGGATAGAGCTATCCAGGCTTCGTACAACCGGGCCCTGTTCGTTGAAGTGCAGATTCTTTTATTATTATTATTATTATTATTATTATTATTTATTATTATTATCATTTTATTTTATTTTTCATTTTTCTTTTATACCGTGAGAAACGATTTTCATATCAGTAGACCTTTAACTGAACTTTGCGCATGCGTTCAAAATCGACGGGCCAAAAATTAGTAGTGTGGTATTTTTGTTTGAAAAAGGAAAAAAAAAATTATGGTACTTTCTTTAACCGGAGAATATTTTAAAATTATTAGTTATTCCATTCGGCTCTTGCCTCTTGGCCCATCGAGTTCTTGGATTTAGATGAGCGAGCGACGTAGCGCAGGATATACCCTGAGAGAAAGGAGTATCATGGTAGCAAGCATTATTCTCTAAATCGATATTTGTCGAAGTATTGAAAAATCAGTCCTTCCTTTTGCAGCGTACATCTTGCAAGACGAGTGCTGCAACTCGAGCGAGCAAATACTTCTCTTAGAAATGAACTGGACAGAGAGTCCCAAAAGAAAGATCAGCTCGCTGAAGAGGTATGTTTATCAATGAGCTACATTAGTTAGTTTAATTGTATCTGTTTGTTTTCCTGCCTTTCAGTTATCGTTAACCGTTTCACAGGACACAATGCTTCCTTTTTTCACTATTTAACTTCCAGCTAACTTAAAAACATATTTGTTATAATTGGCAATCTTGACTCCTGAAGAAAGAAAGGAAAGCAGGCAAATGAAAGGGAAGGAAGAAAGACAGAAGGGAAGGAAAAGAAGAAAAAAGGAAGGAAAAAAAATCCTAGGGAATTCATCGGAGGACGGAAGAAAAGAAATTGTAAAAAAATACGTTTTTTTATATTTACGTTCTATTTCTCATTGTAGCTCCATAGTGCAACGTCATTACTGAATGAAGCACAGCAACCTTATAACTATTTAATAGAAAGCATCAAGACTCGCGATGACCAAAATCAATCCCTTGAAAAGCAGCTTTCACTTCTCCAAGATGATTACAGGTACTCCCTACTATTTTACCCCCGGTTTTTTCTTTGTTTTATTGCTATTATTATTGCTACTAACTTTCAATAAAAGATATTAATAAGTAAATCTTTAATACAGAAAATTGAAGCAACAGAATGAAGAACTGAATAGAACGAAAAATGGCATGGCAGCGGATTTAGAACGTTTACTCAACCAGAGAGAAGTAAGTAAGAAAATCACAGGTAGCTAAGGTTATATTTCCTAACAGCTACCAGGTGATCTCGGGGAACGCGTGCAAAGGATTGTTATAGTTGATCAGGCAGTCCTAGTTTCAGTTGTTTATCGGCGAACAAAGAGCTATCATTTCACGATAATTTCGTAAAAGAATTGAACCCACAACGCACCATTTGACCCATAGGTATTCGTTATAAGTATAGGTAGAATTTTAAATGTATTGCTAGTCCATAACGTAGCTAGGAAAGCAAAGTTTCAGAGAAACTTTTTCTGACTTCGGTCGCCATGTTTTTTCAATAGACCGCTTGATCAGAGATCACCTGGTATGATATCAGTAATACTTGAATGGTGCTCGTAAAAGGCAGAAATAAGTGCAATAAATCCAAAGTTGAAAACATTAAGTCAATAGCAGCCTCACAATCTACTTTAACCGAAGGAAGTCTCGTAGACAGAAGTAAAAGCCGAAAAATGACCAGAGAGAGAGAGAGAGAGAGAAAGAGAGAGAAAACACACTCACACAACAAAGGAAGTCCGCCCGTAACATTTTCCCGCGCTCTTTCCCGCGCTTTTTGGCGTGTCTGTTCAGTATAGTTTTTTGGGTTTTGTTTACATCGTTTCATTTTGTCTTTGATTTTCCTTTTGTGCAGGAGATGTCAGTCATAAAGCAAGTCGTTCTTGGTTTAAATCCTTCCCAAACAACACGTACTTCTACTTCTGTTCATGGCCCGTTCAGTAGAGATAGAACTTCAGCTCAGTCTTCAGATATTCATGTCACTGCTCCAAAACCTACTATTTTTGTAAGTAAAGATAAAAATATACTTTTTCCTTTTGGTTATTTGCTCTCATGGCTTTTGGTTTCCCTCTAAGGATACAGCGGAAGCGGGCAACAAAAACTTTACAAACATTCTTTCTAATTATATAACACTGTCTTTGGTGTACACACGCAGGTCTGTCTACGTTTGTAAATTTGCTTGCAACGTCTCTCGCAATTTTCGTTGCCTCTGAACGAAAAGAACTGATTTATAAATTACGTTAAAGAAAGAAAATTTTCGATAACATGAAAATATGAATATTATCATCTTGACAAGTTCATTTGAAATGAAAAATGGCCGAAACTAAGCTTCAGATACAAAATAGTTCATAATAGACTATAACTCGAAAACAAAAAACAGCACAATGGAAGTAATTTTATCAGTATATTATAATTATTATTATACCTAACTAAAAACGGAAGGAATTATTAAAAAATTCACTGATATTTCCTTTGTTTGTTTTCCAAAAAATTTAGTTAATTTCATGAAACAAGGTTCTAAACYTTTGAAACAATCTTTTACGCATTCAAAATCGAGATTCTTTACAGAAACTAGTTTYGCCTTTAATGTAGGCCGCCAACTTTTGAGTTAGAGGTTACGCGTTCTCAATATGCTGAAAGGCGAATCAGTATTTTAATTAAATTATTTTTACTTTTTCATTTTGCGAAAAGGTTTTTTGGATTCCTTATATCATAATTAAAAAAGGAAGAACAGAACAGAAAAATCAATTCTAAGCAAATATGTACTAAATTTTTAAGGTTTTGTAGATGTAATGTTTAGTTTGTTGATGGGGCGTAACGATGGCGTAGCGAGGTCTCGGTCAAAGGGGAGGGCAATGTACCATTTTCCCGCCAAAACACACTCGGAAGCACTTCATCTTTAAAGTTTCCCGCAATCTTCACAGCTGCAGTAAAACATTTTGCCCCCCTCCCTCCGATCCCCGTCGCTACGCCACTGCACACTGAAGTCGTTAGGCGACCACAAACACTTCTTTATGATTTACAGTAACCCATTGACCAAACTGTAGACGATGACAAACAATTCTTTATTATTTAACCGTAGACAAAACAAGAGCCTCCATCATGGTATAGGAAGCTGAAACAACAGAACACCAACAGTAAAGCAAGGTGAAAGACATCGATGCGGCTATATTGGAAATTGTATCATAGGATGAAAATTGATGATTTGTCTATACTATTTTCTAGAACTTTGAAAATAAACAAACTAATATATTCTATCGAACGATTTTTTTATAGCAAAAAAATACTTGCTTATAAAAGTAGGATTTACGTAACTTAAACAAATAGTGATTTTCATTGCATAGTAGAATTTTTTCGTCCCTTTTCTTTTTTTAAGAAAGGAAGAAAATCTAAATGTAATTGTCAAGAGAAAAAGTGAATGAATAAAATCAACATTTCAATGCATCTATATGTTTGTTTTGTCATTTTCCCCCTTAGGGGTTGTCGGTGTAGACGGTTTACGAAATCGTGCAAAGAAAACACTAAAGCATAATAACATCCTGTGTCTAAAAAGATGAATTTCACTTTCTCTTTATCTAAACTGAAAACGAAAACATTGCCAATTATCTTGAATATATACTTCATATCCACTTAGGTTAGCTATACTACCTTCCTTCATCAATGAAAGTAACTAATGATATATGTCTAAATTGAGGTTCGAACTTCATCTTTCTTAGTTTTATATTAAGGGTAGAAAACTTCTTTTAATAGCCGACCTTCGAGATGTTTTGAAACGCCCAAACTGGCCGCCATTGTCTGATTGGCGGAACAATGGAAATAGATCCGGAGAGACCAAGGACAAAGTGAGACTCTAGATGAAAAAGAGGGAGGGTGGGAGGGGAAAGCAAATAGGCTGTTCGACAAGACTTCTTTCTATTCTTCTTCCTCGATACACGATCCAATAGACTTCTTTTGCTTCGTAAGCAAATTGCACATTTTAGATCAAATGACATTCCCTTGAGACCTTTATGACCAAACTCCCAATTGTGGCATCACATGGTCGGAAATGTGTCGCAACGAACAACGAAGCTAAAGAGGTATATTAAGAGCTGGACTACTGCGCCCGGCCCTCCCTCCACCCTACAATTTAATTACAGTGGAACACCGCTTAATACGGCCACCCCGTTATTGCGGTCAGTTCTTTTGGGTCCCGACGAAATGCCCATACATTTACTGTAAAATGTACCCGCTTCATACGGCCAACGGCCACTTTTTTTGTGGCCCCATTGACAAACTTCCATACTTTTTAACCCCGTATTACGGCCAGGACATATAGGTTACAGCTTAGATCTTAATGTAAATACTGTAAATTTATTGCTGCAAATTGAAATCTGTAATTCTTTTATTCATTCGGTTAACATATTACAGTTATGTTTTTTGTAGAATCAACACACCAACTTCAAACAGAGAAACACGTAGTTGTTGAATGTGAGTTATAACTGAGCTCCAATAGCATCAGAAGTTTTAGAAACATTATTTAAAAATACAATATGCAATATTTCTGACTTAATTTGTTTAGTATAGTTTCGTACTGATCAATAAAACACATATTTTCTACAGCCCGCTTAATACGGCCACCCCGTTAATACGACCACTTTGGAATGTCCCTTCGGTGGCCGGATTAACGGGGTTTCACTCTACCAGGTTCGATATTCTTCATCACACCGGTTTGGCAACTAACATTAAATCATCTCGCGTGGAATGCAGTGCGATATGACGTAGAGAATATGAAGTTATTTTTTCCATTAATTTCAGTCTTGATAACGACGCTTTAGTACACTTTGAAACTTTGCTTTTTCATATATGTTCTATTTTTTGTCTGTATATATTTTATTGTAATGTTTTATATGCGGTAAAATAGGACTCAATGTTAAAAAAAAAAAAAATTTAATTTGAACTTTTTTTTGGTAAAAAATAAATAGCGATTTCGCACTTATACTTTCAATTATACTTTCTTATTTCAGTGAAACACGCGAAACTTGATCCTCTTTTTGTTTTTTCATTGTTTTCACGGCAAAATTGTGCATAACTGGAATTTAATACCATTTCGCGGTGATGATCCTCTAGATAAAGCCACAGTTTCCACGACACGTATGCACATTACTCCCCAATTCAAAATGGAACCTGATTGTAATAATAACAATAATATCCACTTTATTTGAATAGGATAATAATACATAGAAACAAGCACTAATAAACTTGAAGCAATAATCAACTGACAAGTTCAAAAGCTCCGATCTTAATAAACATGGCTGCCTTAATCTACAATTAATTACGCCGGATTCTTAACTTGAAAAGCGGCGAATCTTTAAGAGCTATTACTAGCAATTCACCTACTCATTTTTTATGTTCTCTCTCTTATCTAAGTGCAATTAAATGAGCAAATATAATTAATACAGACACTTTGATGTCTAGATAAAATGGCCAATTACTGAAGACGTGCGTTCTCTACGAAAACAACTGCTATTAAAAATAAGCTTTCTCGAGTAAATGAGTGGATAAGCACTTAACGATTCGTGCAAGCATTTTTTGCGATACTGACGATTAGTTGCAAACCGTACTTTCTGAGTGGAGATGGTGCTAGAAAAAAAACGCGGGTTTTTGAAATGATAAAACAAAGAATCGTTTAAAAACTGTTTTTGTTTATCATTTTCCAATATTGTCCAACAATGACAACTGTTCAGTAAACAGTTGACCCCCTATCCCGTCATCCTCTTTACTGAGCTTAAATGCCTTTTGCTACGCTACTGAACCATAGCCCTTTCATTTATGGAAAGACCTAACACAGGAAAATAAGACACTGTGCGTTCTAGGTATCGTAACTAGACCTTATTACAGGTAGATGAAATTAAATAAGACATAGACACAAGAGAATTATCAAATAACTGAGTTCTAACGCTCGCTATGATATATGGGAATGTCATTTTAGCCAATAAGAGTATCTAAAATGTTAACATCATTTGTTTTTCCGCGATTTTTTAAAAATTTGTGAGCTTATTATTTTATGAAAGAGATAAGAAACAGCTTTCCACTTCGTGACGTGATCCTACGATTCTTGTGTTTTCTTGCCACTAGCTCGTCGTGCACGCCAGGGAAACAAATTTTAAAGATTTATATTCAACCGGCAGCTATACAGGGGAGGGGACAGGGGGAGGACTTGGGTTAAAGTATCGGAAAAATGCTCGTGGGAATTGAAATAAAGAATATTAAAAAAAATTTTTTTCGATACCCTAATATCTTAAAATGGCAAAATTCTAAATTTCAATTTTAATTTACACCCCAAAATATTCCAAGTCGCTGACTTTTACACAAGCCACCCAATACCTCCAATACCCAACCCCAGACTTCCCTCCGGGTATACGCTGTGAAAGCCAGATTGATAACTCTAGATACATCTAACCCTTTCAGTGCGTATGGACAGGACATGGCTTTTTACGTTACATACTTCAAATTGTAAAAATGGCGAGAGCGAAAGTTCCTGATCTTATTGCTCAATTAAATAAGGGAAAACCATGATGAGGCGTAGCAATTCCAGCCAATTATCCCCGCAGCAACCGATAGAGGCGTCTTGGAACTACTAATGCAGCGATACAACCTACAACTACCGGCAGCTGTACTAGACTAAGTGACGATCAAAGATATCCGCTTATGAACGCCATGGTATTTCGTAATCAGTGATTCGTGACTGTTACGAAGAAAGGCGAGGGAAGCCTAACCTTTGTAAGCACTTCATAAAAACCAGACAACATTCGATTAACGTTTAAAATGATTAAGTAAAAACGCTTAAGCAAGATCGTAGCCTTCTATAGTCAAATCGACTAACACCAGCCATTACAATTAATTATGCACGCGTTTGGTAACCATAAAACAACGTTGAACGTCCCGCTATAAATAACGACTGCCGAGGACTGTCCACCATACACTGCCTTCATCAGCCAAGATGGTGAGTCTCAGGCAAGTTTTCTTATTCCTTCT
Organism: Actinia tenebrosa; assembly: GCF_009602425.1. The sequence continues at coordinate 1,832 of NW_022258748.1, read as the reverse complement.
GATCGCTACATACTTCAAGCAGGACGGTCTTGCAATAGGGACAGGGATGTGTCATGGCTGTCAATCCATCAGTTGTTGTCTTAGGAAACTTGGAATGAGATCTGACGCAGTAAAGTATCTCAGCAAAAAGGTATGCCACTTGATCATCTTTTTTATCACAAATTGTTTTTAAAACATACTTTTGTTTCCATATTGTTCAGAGAAAGACGCAAGGAAGATTAAAAATAATTGCCTTTTTTTCTAATTCTTTTCCGAGTCCTATGTTTCGTTCTCGATTTATAATTATGAGAAAGGTGCTTTTTAATTCTATAATATTACCAGTAGTTACGAGGCCAACCACAGACACTAAGAGTGATTTCAGGGTAGAAGCGGATTAGTCTTTTAAGTCGCTCGGTGATTTTACGATTGCTATAACGTTTTCAGCTCTCATTTGTGATTCTTCATACGATTTTGGGGGTGATCCATGATTCCGGATTATCAAAAACAGAAATTTATTTTTCTTAAAATTAAACCACGGAGATTCATGATTGGTTTTCATTTGGAAGTATCCTCACGAGAGACAGAATGTTTTGGGTTACTGACGATGATTTGGAAGGCGAGGTTCATGATTTCTGTATCACGATGATTCCGCTCCTTTCATCTCAGAGGATGATACCATACCACTTGCCAAGATCTTTTGGCTGTGCAATCGTCAATCGCCACTGATAACCCTTCACTTTTCGTCCATTCAACCATTTTTGAAACAGCTTATAACTTTATTTTAATATTTATTTTTACCCTTCTGTTTGTTTAGAATAAAATGAATCAATTCAAGGCATCTTATGACGAAGAACAAACAAGAATGCCAATATCGTAACCAGATTTAAATACTGAAAACACTTGCTCAAGTGTCGTCTATCAAGAATGAAAAGGAATGTATAAGTAACTAGATCAACTGGACTTATAAATATCTTATAAATCTATAGAATAATATAATAAAGTTTCTATYAAATATTATATCTCGATAATTGTTGACTCTTGAGAATCCTAAAAAGTTTGGAAATGGGGAGAAAATGGGGTGTCCAGCAATGGTGTACCATAGGATAAATTTGCCTCGCTGTTTACCGCCTTTCTTATCGAAAAATGCCTGGAAATTTGAAAACTAGAATAAAATAAAATAAAATAAATAAATGATAATAATAATTTTTTAAAAATTATAAAGATAAAGAACGGTTAAAAAATCCCTCAAATGCCGATGAGAACCAAGTCAAGTCTTTAATAAAAGCGGAATGCACCCGGAATGTTTAAATCTAAAGGGATCATCAGTGTAGCAGTGTAGCAGAAAGCCTGTACGTCCTATTACGTGTCATATCAGTTGTCAAAATGATCCCTTGCCTCGCTAAACCCAAATGTTGGAGTCAAAACATGTTTACTTTTTTCCCGCCATTACCTATCCCACTTTTCTGTATAAATGTCTAAATGTTCACTCCCTCATCCCACCCACCTCCCCTCGGGATGTCCATCACCCTGTCATCACACTTGCACTACAGTGCTATATTCAATATTCTAATACATACAACTCTCATCTCATATGCGTTGAATTTTCCCATATTACTGACATGAACTTACAAGAACAAACTTGCGTTTTCAATTTATTTTTATAGATTAATTTATTCTCACGAAATACCGCTACCTTCAATATTCTAATACCGGCATATCGTAGAACATGAACTATCAAGCTCAAGCTTGTGTAATTTTCCTAATTCAAATAACTAAAAAGTCAATATGTTTTTATAATATTGGTTGCATAGTGCAAGTCGAGTGCTGCCGATCATGGATTATTTTGGTTAAGG
>NW_022258746.1:0-10183 GCF_009602425.1 Actinia tenebrosa | reverse complement strand
AAGTTTATGGAAATATCTGATAAGATGCTCCTTTCGTTTTCTATTATCAAGCCAAAACTCAAAATATTTGCTTTTAACAACTCCCAATGACAAACAAGAAATATGTGACCCAAGAGGTCAAGAWTTGCGTGACTAGCTAATTTTGAGGACAGCAAAGTTTGGGGATTTTATAGACGTTACCGGTTAATCCTGGTTCAGAGCTTGGTTTGCCTTTTCAAAAAMAGGAAAAACCCAGAGTTATAACGCGGCGAGCTTGCGCAGTTTTGAGAACCACCTTACTGAGAACCACTTTGCATAGTAGAGTCGATATTTAAACCTATAAAAAAACCTATAAACTAATAATAGAGACAAAAAGCTATAAGCTTTACGTTAATACTTCGAGTCGAGTTCGCGAATTTACAGGAAGAAAGCTACACAATCTCGTTTTAGAAGAATAGTGAAGAAATGATAAATTTGGAAATTTGGGGAAAAAATGGAACCCACGACTTTGTACCCACGACCCACGACCCACGACCATTAGGCAAACTCAAACTACAGTGGACGAAATAAATGATCTTAACATTTTCACAGAAAACATCTATCTCATCAAACCATTGCCATAATAATTCCTTTAAGATGTACATCAAAGCAAAGCGAAATAGGCTATGTAGTAGCTAGATTTGCATGGCAATTATCCACGATTAAAAGACGGTTTCATTTAGGTTCACACGGCAAAAAATGCTCCTTGCTTGAATATTATTACGATGGCGATACATGGTTGTGTCAGTCAGTGAAGGAAGCTTTCCGTTAATCTTCTCACTCAAGATTGTATAATGTATTTTATGATTGCAGCTATCCAGCTGAGCCTGCGGGGATATAAACGTCTGCAATGTCAACATTTTGACATATTTCAGTCCTTCAGGTCAGCCGAAAAACGTTACTATAGAAACAAAAATGTTTTCTGGAAATAATTTTGACATAAAGCAATAAGCTTAACAGCACTGAGCAGGATACTCAGTGTCAGTACAGGTACCATAAAATCAATAGTTTAGAAGCCAACAATTAACTCATTATTTTTATACCGCTAAAGATCCAAATATTTGCTATAACAAATGATCGTAAAAAGCGTTTCTTTCATTTCCTTCATAGAAGTTGCCCTGATAGGCCGATAACAAAAAAGCCTTGAAGACTGATGCAGTCGACGGCGCTAGAGAACCGTTCTAATTCGACGTATAGTCTTCAAATATAACTAATAGTTAGTAAGTTATGCATGATCGAAACATAGAAGAAGTTTATCTGATAATTAAACAGATACAGCCTCATCTTTGTCCTTGAAGGTCTTAACGAGAAAATGAGCCGCACTAGCTTATTAGCGCTGAATTTTAAATTAAACTCTTGAAGAAAAAAATTATATCAGGTTACGGAAATCGAAAGGGGGAAGTAGAAAAGTTCTAGGCAAACAAAAGAGAAACATTGCTATATGATTACATGAAAATAAAAATAAAATAGCAGAAATGTTTTCCTGTGCTTATGGTATAACCTCGATAATGCACTGGGCGGCCCGTGGTACGCCTAGAGGAGGATTTACGCACACAAGAGTTCTAGTGATTCCTCTTCAGACAATCACGTTTTTATCTTTTTAAGTCGAAAAGCTTTCATGATAAATCAACTATTTGTAACTATCTGGGTTCATCATGTTGTGTATATACAGTAAAAACAAAAAGAAAAGAAATAAAACACAATACTGTGAGATATGAAAGCGCTCCAAGTAGTTACTGTGACGGGTAGCGGGGATGCAGGTAGAGTTGGTAATTTCGCGATCGCTTCAGCTTGTTTCAGAAATTTGAAAAGTTCAAACGGATGCTTATTTACAAGCTCCTTGAATAACTTGCATATTTAAAATTCAATTTTCACTAATCAAATTTTGTCGAGAGATTGCATGGTTTGCCGTTAGGGAAACTTTAATCAAATATGATCATGATGGATGGGATTTGAAGTTGGAAGTTATTACACATTTTAGCGCTAAATCTTGTCAGAGTGAGCCACCGCATTATCAGCAAGTCCGACTATAAATACCGTGTTCTTTACTTTCGCATACTCATAAGCCCCATAATACTTTGTGGCTTTCAAATAAACCACACATAAATTGTGCTGAAGTGTTCMAAATACCTCGTTTATATCCATAAAATGAAACAGAAACAGAAAGAGGTATTACAAAACAAGGCAATACATTTTCTCTAACACCATATCACATATTGCTGGACAATATGCATGATATGTGGTTATCACTTTAAGTAGAACGTTTGCATAATGGCGTTACTTGACCTCTACTACCAGACTCCCTTGCACACTTTCTTTTGTTCAGTTAATTAGTACCAATTGTCTTACTATTCTCATGAGGGAATACAAATTCAAATAAGAAGGAAAATTGTGCATTCCTTTGATTGATTTGGTTCGCTCGAACCAATGTAATGACCCACCTGGATGATTGCAATAAAAATCTCTTTAATAAATACAAATGTCTTTTTTTCATTCACTTCCCACCTCTACGTCTACAGATATGCGTAAATCTAATAACTATAGTTTTCTTAATTTTTGAATCGAAAAATAGGAGAATCGCGATATATCTAATTAATGATAATTTTGTTACTAAGCTCGATCAATAGTTATCTAGAGTAACATTTACCTTTTTTCATATGAGTAAATATATTATATTTTAAGATAGCGAAAAGGGTCCATACGCTTGATAAAGATACTATATGATGGAGAAACGAGAAGAGAATGCTTCCGTAAAAATATTGGCACCATGCAGATGAAGATTGCCATTTACCACATTTACAAAATTTTTTATATTTCAAATCTACAGTAAAATCTTTTTCTCTTTTTGTACAATTGTATATATGGAATTACATTTGCAAAAATTGTTGCGCTTTCGACCTCCTCAGTATTTTTCTGTGGGGTGCACGAGTTGCGCAAACTGATTTTATATCATTTTAATCAATACTGAATATGTTTCAGTAAAATCTACTTAAATTTTAGACTACTGTTTGGTTTTAAGGCWAACAATATGACGGGATCATGTCATCATGTTTACTTTTTGCCCCTCTATTTTTTTCGCGGAACCGACCGAGTGTGGTAACTTCACCGTCTGGTAAACCGAAGGGTGTACGGAACTTAAATTATAGCTTGCATTCGAACGCTATTATCTTAACTAAGATAAGGTGAATACATTGAAAAGAAATACAAAGTCCCCTCACTCACTAATGAATAAATCTTGGTCAATGTTTTTAAAATAAAGAATAACACTAAATCGGCGATTAAATTGTTCAAATGACGTCATAAAGAGCAAGAGCTATTCTATTTTAACGCGCGGTCTACCTTTGTGCTTGGTTGCCATAGTAACAACAGAGAACCTTGGAATCGAATAAAAGCAGCTATGTCTGTCTAGGGTTGTGTCGAATCGCTCTTCTTTCGAAGCGCAAACATGGAAGAATCATCTCGAAAACAGCCATGACTGTGGCTAATAACAACAAAAAAGAAATGACTGGCTACACCGTCAATGAAAATGGTGAAGAACCGAATAAAAGTAGCTCACAGCAACGACTTAGTTCGTACGAAAGGCTGACTCGGGATCTTGCTTCCAACGAGAAATATCGACAAGAGGTTGCCCTTGGAAAACGGATTGGGTTCTACAGAATCAGAGGCGAACTTGGCACTGGAAATTTTTGTCAAGTGAAGATGGGAATACATGCTTTAACGCGAGGTACATGGACAATACATATGTTATAAATAGAATGTTTCATATTAGAACTTGAAGATGTTGCTAGCCGCTAACGCGCATTCCAAAACTTCTCTTGCAGAAAAGGTTGCCGTAAAAATTCTGGATAAAACAAAACTAGATCAAAAGACTCAAAGATTACTCTCACGAGAAATATCCGTCATGGAAAAGCTTCATCACCCGAATATCATTCGCATCTATGAAGTCATAGAAACTCTCCCAAAACTTCACATCGTAATGGAGTATGCTGGTGGCGGCGAGCTCTTCGCCAAGATTTCCAATGAAGGGAAATTGCCGGAAAAGGTTGCGAAGAAAATCTTTTGTCAGATTCAATCGGCAGTAGAACATATGGTAAGCTGAAAATATAAAAAGATAAATCAGTAGTTTACTTTGTAGTCATGCTCGATGTGATTTACTATAAACTTCCAGTGCATACTTAACTGTGTGTTCATCTATCTCCCTTCAGGCCTACAGACAAATTAAAAATAATTGTTTGGCGGTAGTACGTTGTTGAGTGTCCTAATTGCCCAAGTTTTGAAACCCTTCTCAATATCTTAAAACTGCACGTATTATTTACATACTAAGAGTTTGTTTGAAATATAATTTCTCAAAAAGATCGAGCACTTTTCCTGCTGATGAGTGCTTGGAGCGCTGCGTAAACATACTAGGTGTTGAGAGGGCTCAGCTTAGACCAGATAGTTGTTTTAAAACCGCATCCAAGAAATCCCCTTAAACTCATCCACTAACAAAATTTTATCTTTTCTTTACTCCTCCAGCATAATAACAACATAATCCATCGGGATCTTAAGGCGGAAAATGTCTTTATTGCTGGCCCTAATCTTGTTAAAGTTGGAGATTTCGGATTTAGTACGACCTCAGCGAAAGACAACCCTTTGAATACGTTTTGTGGTTCCCCGCCTTACGCTGCTCCAGAACTCTTTAAAGACGAGAACTATGTTGGTATATACGTAGATATTTGGGCTTTGGGGATTATGCTGTATTTCATGGTTACTGGAGTTATGCCTTTCCGGGCCGAAACTGTAGGAAAGCTCAAAAAATGTATATTAGACGGGACTTATTATCTTCCTGATTTTCTCTCTGAACCTTGTCGCGAACTTATACTCAATTTATTACGTCCTGTTCCAACGGATCGTTATTCTATGGAAGAAACTCGCCGGTGCAAATGGTTGGAAAGTGAAATCTTTCCAGAAGCTGATAGTAAATACACTCTCGTACCTCCAACTGACCTACAGTCATCTAATGAAGACGAAATCGAGGCACTGCGAATCTTACAAGAACTAGGGATTTCATCTGATATCATTGGTAAAAGTCAGGACAGACGAGAAAGTATTACGGGAACCTACAGAATTGTTCTTCATCGTGTTCAAAAACGAAGATCAGAACTAATGCGAAAGTCTTCGACTATGACTTCATTAAGCCATTACAATAATCGTCCACCAGATCTGAGAAATAGACTTGCAGAAGAGCAGGAAAAGCCTCAAACCAAGTCCAAATTTTGTTCGATTTTGTAGAGCGTTCTTTTTTACCGCGTATTAATTGCAACATTGGGTATATATGAATGGTTTGTACATGTTTTAGCATGCGGTTCGTAATCTCTTCAATACTTTAAAGACTTTGCAGAGCACAAATCTATACGTACTTCAGGTTTTGATAAATTCTGTCAAAATTTATTTATTGTCTGACCCGGAGTATTTGCTTAATCCTTTCCCCCCTGTCTAAATCATCACACATAGGAAGATATTGTTGGAAATCTGTATTTATGAAGTGAATGAAACATGTGTGAGAAATCACAAAAATATGTAAGATATACGATTTTATAGGGTATTTTTTAGACTTCGGATTTTATTGTACATATACTTCAACATGTTACATGTGGTAAGAATTTGCACTTCAATAGAAAGTCTGTTTTTCTCTGGAATAAATATGACAATCCATTATTTTACCCATCACAGCTACAAATAAATATGAGAACGTTTTTTCTTTTCAATTTCTAGCTTCTCTTTTGGACAAAAGTGTTCTGGGGATGTTTACTTTGACACTAATCATGTAAAACCACATTGAGTGTGCTACCATAGCAACCTGAAATAATAGTTACAACAAAGACTTAAAACGATGAATTTTTTATCCATATTGACAAATTTTAAAAATTCATGAATTATATCAAGGATTTTAGAATATTTCTCAGAAGGCAATAATTCAAATCACAATTTATTTTTATTTGGTAGAAGACATCGTGAGGTTTTCTGTTAGCCAGGTTCCATTATTTTAGTGGCAATGAATGAAAGATAAATCAGCAGAGTTTCCTGTTCTTGAAAATTACTTAGAGCTATTAGTGATCAGATAAGGACTGTCATTATTTTTTTAAGAAGACAGTACGAACATTGATGGGACATAAAATTGTGATGAAACATTTTCTTTCACTGACTTAATCCCTAAGTCCAAAGGTTATGATTAGTCTCTTGGTGAAACAGTTGATAAAATTTGATAAATGTTCATGCGTGTTTGCATGCAATAAAAGCTTATCATATTGTATTATCCTTCGGGTTTTTAAACTCTTAGCTAACCTTGAAATGAATATCCCTGATACTTTTAGCTTGAATAATTATTAAAGATACATGTACATGAAATGAAGGGGATGTAAATTTATGTATTTTTATATGATACCAAAAAGTTACATAACAATATTGATACTGAATATGTTGTTTTTAAAATAATTCGTTTTTATAACCAAACTCAGTTTGTAAATATTACTCAGTGTCATTCACCATGATGGTTTCTAAAATGTTTATAACTTTTGGACTTCGTTCATGTACACCTTATGGTACATAATGATATGCTCATAGGGTTACATAATTATGAACATAGCTTTCATTTTACTACTTATTGGTCTTAAGATAGTAAAAGGGAATATCCTCAACCAAGACTGCATGTTATTGTTATATATTATATAGATATCGATGAAATACCAGGTTTTCTCTAGTGTCGAAAACTTGATATCTTTCACCAGTGGAAGATACCATATCTTTCACATGTGAAGATATCGCTGTTGACATAGTAACGTATTTTGATAAAGAATTTTTGAGCTTTTGTTTTATCTAAGTTTCATCGGTATCTATATAATAAACAGAACATTACATGGCCGCTTGGAGATACAAATTTTATCTTCTCGTGTTCAATTTAGACATCTCACTCGTGAGATATCAATTGAACACGATAACAAGATAAAATTCATATCTTTTGCACGCCCATGTAATATCCTCTATTTAATCCATAATATATTGAAGAGTGATCATATGTTATACATTTTTGTACATGCAGTATACTGAGGGACACTCATATTTAAGGGTTTTTTCATGCACAAAAAACTTGGTCCAGTCATACGAAGGGTGAATAGCACTATTTGACAGATAAATCTTATCCAGTGGATAAATTTATTGGATATCAGCATTGACTTATCCACTGGATAAAGATTTATCCATTGGATAGCACTATTCACTCTTCGTACAACCACGCCCAGATGGATTAATTAGTCAACAGCTAGTATTCTTTCAAAATGAAAATAATGAAAGCCAAATGTCCAGCTGATGATAGCACTTAATGCCATTAAAAAATATTTTTTACTATATTTGACTATTTTTTCTTTTGTTACCCCCAAAGCTCACTGGGTATTTAGAAGAAGAATAAATAGAGGATCAGTATAAGGCAGGGTTGGTTTCATTCCATGTCAGAGTCGAATTATGATAATGGCTGGTCATTGGACAATGTCCAACCAGAATTGGAAGCTGTCTGGTGAAATCTTGCCTTACTGGTCATTTTGACTAGTAACATTAATTCTGAGTCAGAAATAAGGTAGTGCAGTAGAACCTATCCTTACCAACATCTCAATAATTATGGACACCTTTATATCATGGACGCCTCTATATTGTGGACATCACTATAATACAAACACCTCTATATTATGGATGCCTCTATACCAGGATACCTCTATATTATAATGAGCACTTTTTTCAATACTTAAGAAGTAGTAAATAGTTACAATACAATTTACAAACACATACACACAAAATTAACACCTTTATATGACAAACACCTCTATATTATGGACACCTATATTACAAACACCTATATCGATTATGGACACATCTAAATTACGAACAACTCTATATTATGAACACCTCTATGTTATGGACACCCATTAGCCCACCCCATCCAATTAGCATACCCCCTTCCATTAGCCCACTCCCACCCATTAGCACATCCCCTCCCATAAGCCCACCCCCTCCAACTAGCCTACACTGCCTTCCCATTAGCCCACCCCCTTGAATTAGCCTACGCTCTTCCATTAGCCAACCCCCCCATTAGCGTATCCCCTCCCATTAGCCCACCCCCTTCAACTAGCCTACACCCTAGCCTTTCCATTAGCATATCCCCTCCCATAAATAGCATACGTCATCCTATTAGCCTAACCCCTCCCATAAATAGTGTACCTCATTCTATTAGCCTATCCACTCCCATTAATAGTGCACCCAATCCCATTAGCCTACCCCCTCCCATAAATAGCATACCCCCTCCCATTAATAGCATACCCCCTCCCATTAGCATACCCCCTCCCTCAGAAAAATCAAGAGTTAAATAAATTCACATGCTAATACAATACTCCCAAAGGAAGCAGCACTAGCAACCTCACTTGCAGCATTTAAGAATGCAGTTGCAGATATTTATTAACTTGTTGGACAATTACTATTTTTTATTATTTATTCTATTTATTAATATGTTAATTATTTAATCATTTTAATAATTATTTAGCGTGGTCTAAAATGCTCAGTATTGAGCGAATGACCTAATTGGTAAATGTAAATACAATACAATAAATAATAAATAAGTTAATTTTTTGTAATAAATTAATCAAAATTCTCTTTTCTTTTGTAATAACAAAATTCAAAATTGAAAATAAATCGACTACAAATAGTTGAAGTCCATAAAAATAAAAAATAAATCCGTTCTAGGAGTGCGGGTTTCCTGTGGTTTCTTGTTGCGTCTAGTCTCAGTCTTTCTCCGCCATGTGTTAGGTTTTAGTACCCGGATGTTGTGGAAAAAACAAGGTAAAGTGTATTGTAAAAGAAGATTGTTGTCTTAAAATGTATTCAATTCTACCCTAAAATAGCCAAAGTAGTCAGAAACATCCTTCAACTCAGTATCTCCTATCTCTAGAGGTCTCTGCTGAGCTTTACTTTTGTTGAATTAAGGCCTGTATTCTTATCTTACGTGAATTTATCAAAGTCATAAGCTGAAAATGCTATGGAAAATGGCAACACATCCAGCGCTGGTCCATTGATAAATCCAGTCATATTCAATAAACTCGCCCTTTCCAAGCAGCAGTTTCATAAACGAAGAAAGGTTCTCATAAGTAATCTTCCAGATGTGCTAGACGTAGAGGTGAGTAAGTTAATGTTTTTCAAACCACATGTAAAATTTTACAAAACATTAGCTTTATAATCTTATGTCAGAATCGAAATTATAGAGTACCGAAGTTCACCCCTTTTAAAAATAAAAACGCGCGAACAACGTAAGCATGGAAAGCTGTCAAAAATAAGTCAAATTTTACTAGAAAAATAAATTGGTCGTCCCCATTTTTCACAGAAGACTAGGATATAATTTGTTAGCATTCAAAATGTGTGTTAAACATTAGTGTATGTAATAGGACTCCATGCTGTCCAATTAAGAAATAATTGGACGAGGAAAATTCCGAGGACTGACAAACTTGGATGAGGCCATAGGCCGAGTCCTATTTGACAGTCAGAGGAATTTTTCGAGTCTAATTATTTCTTGATTGGGGAGCATGAAATCCTATTACCTATTAATTATATAGCTGCCTAATTAATCCCATATCAATAAGACCTGTCCGATTGAGAAAATAACTGGACAGTTACCTATATGGGATTAATGAGAAGCTGTATGATTAGCAATATAAAATGTTATTGCGCTATAAGTGTGGACTTGAAGCCTTCGTGTTACGTGAAATTTTATTCCCATTATACACAAAATATGTAGTTTTGATTTTATCCCATTGTCAGATTTAAAAACATTTTTTGTAATACACCCATTTTTAGTAATTTCACCAGTATTTAGCTTTGATGCTCTAATGTAGGGTTGATGTCATTGCCAGAGAGTGTGTATAGAAGAAAGAGTTTGGTTTTTAGCTTAATAATGGATTCATTTTCTCACTCCAATATGATGGGTATGGGGAAATTAAAAGGGTTGCAAATTGGTGCAAAAATGTACCTCGAAGGGGGTCCTGTGTCTTAATTATTATGCAGCACCAGCTTGCAGGCAAAATCTCAATGATAAAAAAACACTTAGATTCATGAAAATGAATAGAGCTCACACATGATCCAATTGTGCATG
>NW_022258742.1:1620-23926 GCF_009602425.1 Actinia tenebrosa | reverse complement strand
CGGTAATAGCTCTTTTTTGATGGCTTGTAGAATCCTGGAGGTTGTTTTGATCTCTTGTTTTGTGGTTTGATGTCGTGAAAATAGTCAAATACAATTGTTTGAGGACTTATTTTGATATGTTTTGACTATGATATGTATGAATGATTGGGCTTCCTGTGGAGCCGTCACATCTCGCATCCACGTGCATGCATCGGGAGGTCAACTGGCAGTATCGTATTACAGGAATAAGTTCGATGTGTTTGCATCCAGTATTCTACGATATTCTTACCAAGAAAAACCTTATTCAACATCCAACGCCCTAAGGTATGAAATTCTTTCATGATTTCTCCAAACTCGCCAACAACTGCATTTCATATAGCGCGAAATTTTACTAAACTTGCAGACGCGGCCATTTGCTAACTATGACTACCGACCCTTGAGCAGATCGAGCGTCTTTTCAAACGAAGACTTTGTTATATTTAAAAAAACGATACTTCATAGGTCTTATTGCTAAGGAATACTTTATGACTTTTTCTCCATTCACTACTGCAAAAAAATATTGACTATTTTGTCAGCTAAAGCCAACAAAGCTGCTGCTTTTGTAAATAAGCTTACGACCTCTAACATTCACCCCATTACAAAACATTGGTAGCTTTAAAGCCGAAGCGTTCCGTTTAGTAGATTGATAATCACATTTCATTCAGGCTTGTAGTAAATTCATTATATTTATTCCCACCATTGCAGCGATCAATGGAGAATTATTTTATCTATTTTTGTTCTATCTGTCTCTTGTTCTATCTTGTTTTGTTTTAATGTTTTTTAGCGTTTCTCGCAAGAAGGAGTATATAAGAACTTTTAAGTTTCTTGTAGTTTTGGTAGATAAGACTGAAATGAAAGGTAAACTGCAGAATTATTATCAGAACATGCACTTCAGCTATATACAAATTGAATGCAATTCGAAATACTTTCTCGGTGTTATCCCCACCGTCATAACATTACGTCCTATTAAACTTTCAAGGGATCTTATTCATAGATTGCGTGACATTTTGAAATCGCTGAATACCTGTATGGATGTTATAAAGGTACTATCGTCGTGTACGGATTAACGAAGTACGTCATAGGTTTCCGAACACACGAGTGGGACTTAGAAATTTTGTTCTCCTCACTTAGAAAAAAAATTAAGTGAAGACACCAAGAATCGAACTCGGTACCTTCGGCACCAAAGAACTACTACAATGCCAACCCCAACCCTAACCCTAACCCTAAACCTAACCCCTAGACCACGAAGTGAATTCGGTTGGGTGGTCTCATTTTTTAGTCGTAGGGTACGATTACTAGCCGATTACTTGAAATTTGAATTTGAATAGAATTCCCCTGACAATTCCCGTACACGACGATACAACCGTTATAAATGCCGACGAACAGGTCCTTTGACTATTATACATTTTTTGGCAATTAAGAAAAAAATTCATCCAAATATATTGATTTATTTTTTCTTTTGCAGATTCAGATCGCTAAAATGAAACAGTCTCATCCCGCTTCAAGCAAAACCATTAATCGTCGCATATTGTTTATTCTTTTCTGCGCATGCATTATCTTGGTAACGTTGTTCACCTCTCTCCTGCTTGATTCAAGTAGCTTTGGAACTCCAGTAAAACTCCCATCAATTCGTGGTATTTTCGAAAGCTTGCCGTCATGGAACAACAATTCTCTTACGAAACTCTCTCGACAGTCTTCTCCTTGTCCTACGTGTCCATCGACCAAGTGTGAAACTGCACCTCCTTGTGTCTGTGCACTGCCCGCTGGGGCACAAAATTGTCCTACCCCTCCCCCCTGCCCACCACGTTACACAGACCTGCTACCGTTCAAAAGAGATTTAAGCATGAAGCTGAGTGAAATACACCGAGACTTGAAGAGTTCCCTCGATCAAAATGTCAAACCTCCAGAACATACGCTTTTAAAGCTGGAAGGTATATTGGAAGAACTCGACCGAAACTTCAAATACAGCAGAATTATTGAAGTAGAGAAGGAAACCTATCATATCGACCTCAACGACACCCTTGATGTATGTCCAGAGCAATATCTCGGCGAGAAGAAGGGATATCCTTTCTTCCAGTTCGGCTGGGTCACACAAAACTGTTCCAACGTCAAGCCATTGCCTCAAGTCCTGACCATCTTACTTAACACTGTAAACTATCCTGAACCGTACGAGGACAAAATCGGGCTGGTTCTGGATGGGATAAACAAGACATACCCAGGCGTCCAGGTGTACATAGCACCAAAAAACACAAAAATCAAAGATATGGCTGAGCAGTTTCCAAATGTGACTGCTATTACTGTCGAAGAAAGGAGCACAATGGGGAAGATTTGGAATAAATTGGTTGCCAAGGTTACCACGCCTTACACCCTTGTCGCGCGCGATGTGGTTCATTTCGCGTGGTGGGTCCGTGTGAGGAGACAAATTCGTATGATAAGTGAAATGGACTACGTTGGGGTGGTTGGAGGGTCGTTTCGTAACTGGACTGGGCACTGGAAGGTTGGATGTCGCCAGATAAAAAAGAAAAACTACGTTCTAGAATATACGGAAGGATAYCACTATTCTTCTCGATCYTGTATGTTCTGCGATGAYTTGGAGGGCCCATTTGTGGCCAAAACAAAAATCCTGAAATCCGMTGAATTTGGAGAAAAACTACCCAAAGAGGTTGTGTTTGAGGATTTCTTTTTAAGGGTGCTCGACACGGGATATCAGACTATGAACTGTCCCGATGCTATGTATATCACCAAYGAACGAATAGCTGAAACAAAGCRGAGGAACAGAGAAGTATGGCGWTWCTTTTCCGCAAAATGGRAATTCATTAGAATTCTTCTCCCAGGAGGYATAAAACATGCTTTYTCTTGCCAAGAAATTTCCTACAAGTGTCGAACTAAAGTGACTAAGTATGCTCTTATGCCATATTGTTGTCTTGAACAGTATGGGAGAGCTATGAACTTCTTTCAGAACTTCTGTGYGGAGCATAACATYTTGTACGAGCTCGACGCAGGCTCAGTGCTRGGTGCTGTGAAGATGAGTGGTTACATYCCTTGGGATTTAGATGGCGATATGTCACTGTTATCCCAAAATATGACCAATCTTAGAAAGTTCCAGGATTACTTTCGACAAAAGGGGTTCAACTTGAATGGGTATTCAGCACCAAAGTGGGACGCAAACGGACAGATATTAAAACGTCGCAAAGGGTATTTAGTGTTCCACAGTCCAGACATTTATACTGAAATAAATGGATGGCCAACAATGTCTGGGTATTTGTTCCTTCCCCCTGAGCTTCGAGATCCTGTCTACTTCACCAAGGTCCTAATCAACGGTTACTGGATTAACTCTATGTTCTCCCCAGGCCTCTATGCACGCAATCGGTACGGATTAGACGTGTTGAAACACTCACAAAGCTGGCTTCAAGTTGGGGGTATGGGGTCTAGTTGGAGTCGTTACAAGCCGGGTCGTTTTCTTACGTGTAGATACCCCAAGTTCCATGCATGTTTGGATAAATTCCCTGCTGATGGAAATATAGCATTCCAAGTTCCTTGACAACATCTGGTTTTGCATCCTGTTTCGATTTTTCTATGGCAACGTCCAGCAACAAAAGCGTGCCACACCCAAAGTTTATCTGGGTTACAGAAACGCGAAACATTATATAAACGAACTTGCCAAAGCCCCGTTAAAATGAAGGTAGGGTGACTCCAGTGCTGTTGACGTCTTTTCCGCATCGCTCAGTGGTCATCCAAAACAAAAGAGTTAGGGTCACTTCATCTTCATCTAAGCGGGCCATAGAGTAGATTTCCTGAGTAATAAACTGCTCGCGGCACACTCTTCGAGATTGCTTTTCGTCCATTCCAACGCCTATAGTGAGGTATTGAGGTATTGACCAATTACTCTTCAGTAAATTGAATTTATGGACTGTTCTCACTTCAGGACATGCTTACTTCCAGTGAAATTTGACTTTCGTTTTTGGTAGAATGTTATATATTTAAAAGGGCATCTGCTCAAAAAATATGCATCGTTGGGTCCGAAGGTTCAACTTCGTAATGGCTTACCCCATCGTTTGGTATTTTGTTTCAGTCCCTTTTCCATTTTAGCAGTATAATTTTTTTAAAAAGGAGCTACAGTAACCTCAACGCATTTCAAGGGATCAAAATTAATTTAAATTATTTATTATCTTGTATTAAAAGTTCGATTGGCCATGAAATATGAATTTTAGCAGTATAATTAAAAAAAAGGAGTTACAGTAACCTCAACGCTAGCCTGCGTAGCCGGCCCTCTTTTGAGGCCGCAAAAGAGGGCCGGCTATGCAGGCTACCTCAACGCTTTTCCAGGGATCAAAATTAATTTAAGTTATTTATTACCTTGTATTAAAAGTTCGATTGGCCATGAAATATATATTTACTTGTTAGAGTCCATACAGATGTACAGAGACTTGAAAGGATATTTTGCATATAAAAGATTGCTTTAAAAATAAAGTGAGTTATGTCATTGTCTATTACAGGAATGTTCGAATGATAAAACGCTGTTTGTCTTACTGTTGCCCGAGACTAGTTTTGAACCGATGGTATAATCTACTCCCGCGTCTTGGCTTTTGTGAAAACGGTTTGTTGGAGAGCTAGCTAGACCAATATGATTTTTATCTAAAGATGAGAGTATGTGGACCGCGTGGCACTAATGAAATAGTAGAAGATAATATAGGTAAGTTGTAGTGCTTGGGAACGAGGTTATTCCGGGCGAAAGCCCTTGGAATTAAATTCGGAAAAATTAATTTCCGACCTCCCAGCGAGGTCGGAAATTAATTTTTCCGAATTTAATTCCAAGGGCTTTCGCCCGGAATAACCTCGTTCCCAAGCACTACAACTTACCTATATTATCTTCTCTGATTTTTATCTATATAATATTTCTTAAAGACGACGAAATATATATTTCAACATAAATGGTGCAATGCACTTTACAAACTTGTTCTCTTCGAAGCTGCAAGACACGCCGAATTGATTGGACTACCTGTGCAACACATTTGAAACGACGATTTTAAAATTCCCAAACAATTTTTTTAGAGTTTCAAAAACATTAATAAATGGTAATAGACAATAGCAATACCCAGGAGTAAAGAAAGGGATTTCGATTTGTTAAATTTGCTTTTTCTATGAACGTTAGAACGAGGCTGGAGGAGGGGTTAATGTTTACATTATCACGTGACTAAATAAGAAGGTGGAGGAGGAAGTTGCGTTCTGCCATCTTGGATATTCTGCATAGTAGTTGTTCGTCTATCGGCTTCCATCCGCCATGGACGCAAGCGGTAAAAAAGTCATCGTATGCGATAATGGAACTGGGGTACGTTCATCTACCTTATGGATGTGTCCTTTTTAAGTTATCTCCCACTAAAACCCCTTTTTTTCAGTTTGTAAAGTGTGGATTTGCAGGATCCAACTTCCCTGCTCACATATTTCCGTCAATGGTTGGAAGACCAATCATACGATCAACACAAAAAGTCGGAGACATCGAAATAAAGGTAAGAAACCCAAATTGATACTCAAGAGCCCTAACTTCTGCAAAGCTCAATACAAGTCGTACTGTGCTGTAAAACCGGTCAAAAATATAACTTCCTGGTGTCTTGATAGGATTTAATGGTCGGTGATGAAGCAAGTAAGCTGAGATATATGCTCGAAGTAAATTACCCTATGGATAATGGTATCGTCAGGAGCTGGGACGACATGAAACACGTTTGGGACTACACATTTGGCGAGTCTAAACTAAACATTAACCCTCGGGAATGCAAGGTAAGAATGACAAAGTTTTGATTCTTTGACACGAAAGCTTGTAGGTGGGGTTTCTTCTTCATCTCTTTATTTCCTGTCGTATTATACCATCACAAATTCTTTTTATATTCTTAGGTTTTGCTGACTGAACCGCCAATGAATCCCATGAAGAACAGAGAAAAAATGGTGGAGGTAATCATTAGACACAATTAAGTAAATTAGATTGTATAATAAAAAGTTAACAAGTCTAGTCTTGTTTTTTGTTTATATTTGACTGCCCAATTGCTTTACATTTCATTACTAATACGATAACACCTTTTACTAGATTTGTATGAAATCTTAAGAAAATAAGATTGATATATCTCAACTAGCTAAATAAATCGGTTTAACAGCTGGAAAATTGATGCTTTTCGCAAGTAGAAATATCTGAACTTGTGTGCTGAAACTTGAGCTTATGTCGTTCCTATTGTCAAATCACGGCTATTTGCAATACTTTGTTCTAAATATGACCTATATTATTAAATTTCAAGTTGTAATCAGGGTTATTTTGAAATGTCTTTAGTTGTCATATTGGGTAATCAGAATTCTAAATGAGATTTTGAAGTTATGAACTGTGTGACTGATATTTGTTTTTTTTTATATGGTAGCTTGTATGATGTGAGGGATTTTTTGGCAAGAGGATTTATGTTATTTTTCTCTGTTGATACTATTCTTTCAGGTTATGTTTGAACATTACCAGTTTGATAGTGTTTATATTGCAATTCAAGCAGTTTTAACTTTATATGCCCAAGGTAGGAATGATTGCTAGAGTTGTTGTTGTATTTATTAACTTATAATTGCTAAAGCTGTGTACTTTCAGTTATGTTTACAAGTATGTCATGACTATTGCAACCCCTTGAAACCTTCTGCATCTACAGAAGCAATCAACACTCAATTTCAAATAAATAGATGTATTTTTTATTGTTATTGTTATTGTTATAATTATAATTATTCACATAGTTTTGCTGTTTCTTTAAGGTCTTCTAACTGGAGTTGTGGTTGATTCTGGTGATGGCGTAACCCATATCTGCCCAGTATATGAAGGTTTTGCTCTGCCTCACCTCACAAGAAGACTGGACATAGCAGGACGCGACATCACTAAATACCTCATTAAAGTATGGCTGGTTCTTTCTATAAAGTATTTGTTACAGTATAAGTGAACAATCACTTTGAGGGACTTTCCATTCACTTAGTCACTCCACACTGAATGAATATTTACGACATATATACATCACTCCACTCAAATTGCCATTATGCTAGTCTTGCATCTCAATTTCAATTATATTTTTTCAATCTTTATAACAGTTGATGTTGCTTAGAGGATATGCTTTTAACCATTCTGCTGATTTTGAAACTGTCAGAATGATGAAGGAAAAACTTTGTTATGTAGGGTAGGTAGAACCAATTTCTTAACTTTTCTGTTTCATGGCTTCAGACTTGTTTCTGTTTCTAACTTGTATGACACTCTGGCATTTGTCTAACAATACTATTGATACTTTTTTTAGGTACAATATTGAACAAGAACAGAAACTAGCAATAGAAACAACTGTGCTCGTAGAACAATATACTGTGAGTATATATAGTACTTTGTTTATGACTTTTCTTTGTCATGTAGAAACGAAAACTGAAAGACACAAACAATAGGAAAGACCTACCAATGGACTTTTCTCAAAAGTATCAAAAGTATCATGGATGTGAGGCTGACATGAAAATAGTAAAGAAATGACACTTATTTCTCAATGAAATTTGTGGCCTTTTTCTTTTGTATTTCCATGTTTGCCCTGCATTCAAGACAATATTTTAAGAGGGGTGCATAGTTCTCAACTTGTGTATTGGTAGGGTTATTTATGCGATCACTTTGATATTGATTTTTATAATGCATATTTTCTGATCTTTTCTTTTTAACCATAATGTCTCATTGATGTGTATTTGTTCAGCTTCCTGATGGAAGAGTAGTCAAGCTGAGTGGAGAACGTTTTGAAGCCCCAGAGGCACTGTTCCAGCCTCACTTGATCAACATTGAAGGTGTTGGAGTAGCAGAGCTACTGTTTAATACAATTCAAGCAGCTGATATTGATACTCGTTCTGAGTTCTACAAGCATATTGTATTATCTGGTGGTACTACTATGTATCCTGGCCTGCCGAGTAGACTGGAGAGAGAGATCAAGCAATTGTACTTGGAAAGGACACTCAAGGGAGATGTGTCAAAACTATCGGTACGAGTAAATGGAATTGAAAACGCGAGTTAGCTGCCAATGTTTTGGTTTTCAAAACTGCTACTTTTTGGCACTAGAGGTCAATCACCAATAGACTCCTTGCAGCATGTCAGAATGCAGCTCAATTTGGAGGACATAACAGTAGGTTTTCAATTCTCAGGATATTTAGATTATTTTGTTTTGTCCTCCAAATTGAGCTGGTTTGACGTGATAGACTATTAATAGTTTATAGACAATTCTTTTAACAGTACACTATACAGTACGGTTGTAGACACATGACTCTAATAGCTTTGATTTGTGTATATATGGTAGTTCCCTTTGATTAATATTTGCATATACATTTTTTCCCCAGAAATTCAAGATTCGTATTGAGGATCCTCCTCGGCGAAAGCACATGGTTTTCATGGGTGGAGCCGTGTTAGCTGATATTATGAAGGACAAGGATAACTTCTGGATGACGAGACAGGAGTACGAAGAGAAGGGTATAAAATGCCTTGAAAAGTTAGGTATCAAAGTTAGCTAAGAAAATAAAAAATAAATGGTCCTAGTTGCACAATTACAAGGAGGTATGTGTTTGAAAACCTGAACGGCCCATCCATATTTTAAAATACAATTTCTTTAATCATTTCTAGATAATAATTACTCTTGATTTATTATCGACTTCTTTCATATCATGCTTAGGAGAAATTTAGGAAGCTTTCATGTATTAGACAAATGGGGATTCCTTTCTTAGTTGGATTTCTATCCTTTCTGCCAATAGGTTGCTATCAATAGACGTCACTTCCGGTAATAGCTCTTTTTTGATGGCTTGTAGAATCCTGGAGGTTGTTTTGATCTCTTGTTTTGTGGTTTGATGTCGTGAAAATAGTCAAATACAATAGTTTGAGGACTTATTTTGATGTTTTGACTTGGCATCCACTAGTTGCCCCCCAGTTAACCGCTTGTTTGCCCCCCAGTCAACTCCAAAAAGTCACGTGATATATAGCAAGCAATAATGGCAATTTAACAATATTACATTATATATTTTTGCTATCCTTAAGAAAAGCTTTAGACAAACTCTATGCTAATATCTGAAAGTTTTCTTGATAATTTTTTCTGGGAAGTATGATTCTTATAAAAGAAATCTAATTTTGCTATAGACGCATTGAGCCTTATAAATGTTGCACAATTTCATATCACGCCATCATTTTTTCTTTGAATATCGTTTGTTCTTGTGCTTGAGAAGATATATGATATAAAAAGCTCTGAATTAAGGTTGAATTTTGAGTGATTTGAAAATGGCAACATGATGGCAGAGAAAATGATTTTTCATCAGTAATGATGAGTCGTTAGAATTATTTTTTTGTTGTGTTCACAAGTTGTCAAGGCATTTATTTTGCTTGCTATAGTATTAGAATAAATGTGGTGAACTCATCATCATCATCATCATCCAAAATCATCATCATCAGCAATATTTTATACTGTACTTTGTATAGATTTGCTGAATTAAATGCCATAATAATCAATAACAGGATAAAGTTAAAGTAGTTATAGCATAACTTACTGTAAGAGTGTCAGGAGTGGAGAAATATTTTCAGGTTGTAAGATGTCTATCTTCATCAATTGATAGACATTGACACACACCAGTCGTTCTTTCAGCATGCATTAGCCAGGAAAAGGGGGTATTTTTCTATTGTTTTAGCCACAATAAGATTCAGCATAATTATTGTAAATTTCCATTGAATATTCTTGTCAAAATATTTCTTTTACACTTAAAATGATTTTATAGAAAAGCAATAAAAATACTAAATCAAGTATTCAGCTGTATAGTATATGTTATTGAGGCTTTATTTTAGTAAAGTGTGGAAGTAGAATCGTTTCTTCTCCCATCCATTTTCTTTTGGAGAAGGTTACTACAGAAAACATTCTTCCATGATAAAATAGACCAGTTTCAAGTTCCAAATTACTGCTGTGTTCCTTGAGTGCAGATTCATTCACACAGGCTTAGCCTTGTATCAGTGTTTAATTATTCACAGATACCAACTACAGTACTGTGAAGTAAAGAATGCACAACTTCAACAATACAAACGACAAACACTTTGAAATTCCACGGACCTTCACTGGAACACATGAATATTCTGCCCAAAATCAAGGCTAATCCTGAGCAACACAGAACTTGAAATTGGAGTATAGATCCCTTGCATTAATGTCCTAGAGGAATTGTTCTGGGGGACAAAATTCTTCTTGGGAGTCGGTGCAAGTGGTCTATTGAATCTTTTCATGCTTTCTTTATGGCCAATAACTTTTCACACTATTTACATCTTTTTCTATAGAGGTATATGTCCTTCATATGTTACAATATTTATTTTCAGATCTACACAGGGCACCCAACAGAATTTGATTAGTCCATACAATTACACAGGGTACCCAAATTCATAATCCTTACAAAGGAGAAACATGCACAGGAACAGAGACAAGTCCAGAAGAGTACACAGGGTACCCAAGTGGGGGGTCGGCTGCTTGTATTGTCAGGTTTCTCAAGAGAACAGGATGGGCCTGAATACTGTATCTCTCTTCGTCGTCATTGGTGAAGTAAAGTAATTCAAGAGCTAATGACGCCCAATGGCCACGAACAGCTTCACTATTCAAATGACCAACAGGTGCAAGGATTGCTTGTTTTGTTAATACCCGACTGGTGTAAGTTCCCTGAAATACAGATATAAAACACTTTTATTACAGGAACATAAGATGTGCCAAACAAAATGGGCAATTCCTAGACTAAAGAGTCACCCCCAACCCCCTGGGAGTGTTTAATGGCTATAAATATGAAGAGTGACAAAAATTAAGAAAAACTGCTCCCAGTCTAAACCATGATCCTTTGAGCATGCTGATTGTAACACACTTACGTCATCTGGGTTGCGTCCAAGCGAAAACAAGTTGGGTTTATTGTTAATGACTGCTCTTGCCCAGTCCTCGTCAGTGTCTTTACCCATGTACCAATCATTATCATATTCTGTCAGATATTCCGCTAACTCCTCGTGGCTTGTTACTTCACCAAGAACAGCCTCGTCATACATTAACTTAAAGGCATACCTAATGGAATGGAAAAATTGTTAATTCATTGGAAATCGAAACAATGTTTCCCACGCAGAGAAAATTCTCTATGAATATTCACCTGTATGCCTTGACGACGAGATCCATAAGCTGACATTCCTTCTGCAACCAGTCTGAATGTAGTGACCATGGAATCTCCCCACTAAACACCTTTAATGGGTGCACAGGCCCTGAACTGAAAGAAGATGCCCCTGGATACCCCAACACCTCGACTAAAGCAAAACATGTAGACACTAAATGCTCGTAACATTCCATCAGTACTGAATCACTTGCTATGGAATCGTCAGTATTTGCATTTAATTCTGAAATATATAGGACATGTTGATACCACGACAGGGGAAACTTTGTAGTGATGGGTTTTAACTGTTTGTCCGTGAGAGGCAGTTCTGACTTCCATTTTAAAGGCAAGTCTAATTGGTATGAGGTCTCAGAATGGAATGGGGTAGCAACGAATGTGTTTGTCTTTGTGCTATTGACATGTGTGTCTTCAACTTCGATTGTGTTCAGAGTAGTTTCTCTAAACTCTCCACCAGTCTTTGTGGCTTTCTTGCCCGTATCAACTGCTGGAAATCCCCCAAAAGAAAACTCAGGAGTTTGAGTTTTGTCTGGTCTAAATGCAGTAAGTTCATCAAGTTCGAAGGAATTCAAGCTATCAACATCCTTCCCTTTGTTTTCATGCTTCACTTGGGAGAGCCCCTTAGGAGAAACATTGTTTCCAACAAGTAAGCTGTCTTGAGACCAGATACTTCCATTGATGCTAGGTAAAGAGCTGCTTCTGGGCAAAGCTACGGGCTCTGTTTTCCTAGCTTCTGAAGAAGTAATCATAACATTATCAACATGATTGCCATCACGACTTGGCATTCTGACTACAGTTATTTCAGTATTAGTTGTACTTCCCCCTCTCATTTTTCCACTTTTCATTTCTCTGGTTGCCATTCTTTCACCAGCATTCCTGTTGGAATTTTTGCGGTCTTGGATAAACACCCAAATGAGAGTTTTTAAGAAATTCTCTGAGACTTTCTGTAAATTTTCTGGCTGGTCAATAATTCCAGTTAGGACATTCCTGGCATCAGAATACGAGTCAAGTTTAGCAACATCGCAAGGTCTTAAAGTGTTCCAAGGATAAGGGTTACAGTAGATTATAGATTGCTCATCTTCACGTACAAATGCAGCTTCAAAGACCTCATCCAGCCTTGCAGCCTCAACAGTATGACATGACGTCTCCTGCATCTCTAGTCCCTTGACTATAGCACAGGAATACCGGTAGCCACACTCTAACACATGAATCCAAACTAATCTATCCTGGAATCTCAGCATGAAATGGTCTCCTGCTTGTCTACTCCCAAGGGACCCTGTTGCAAGGGACTGGCTAAGTGAGGATATTACTTTTGGAGTTAATTGCTGGTAGTAAACAGCATCAGGACCGGACGAGATAACAGTGTCTCCTCCTTGAGGCCATGAGCGAAGTGGACGAGGGAACCCAATGACAAACAAAGGAAGACAAAATAATGGGAGAAGAGGTGACGACAAGACAGCACTCACTAGAATCACTGATAACACTATAGGAAATAGGAAGACTGACAAAATAAGAATGGTAGGAATTGATTTGTGGCGTTGCTTCTTGAGACCAAAAGAAGTCACAGCAAGGTTGGACATGAAAACAACCTTCTGGAACAGTTGTTGGAGTCTGTCTCGGCATACAGCTACCAAGACAAGCTGTATTGCAAGGCCAGCATTGTTCCACCAAGTTGCAGTATATGCTACAAGATATGCATTGATGACACACACTATGGAGAGATCAAGAAGACTGTTGAAAGTGTTCTGCCACACCTGGAACAAATCAAGACATATAGGTTAATATAATAATAATAATAATAATAATAATAATAATAAAGTTTGTTTATAGAGGATAACACTTGACAGTAATTCAACTGATAAACTCATGGTCCTCTTTTAACGTCTCTAGTTAATTAGGGACGGGACCGCCATTAACGTGATCATCCAAGCCACGTGAAGGTCTAACCATTTGCAGATGTAATTACAAAGGCAGCACCTTCTCCTCAGTTATTTTAAGACCCTGAGTGTTGGTCCGGCCGAGGCTTGAACCACGACCTCCCGCACAGCAGACCGACGCTCTTACCAACTGAGCTAACCGGGTGGCGGTTTATACTGAATTACTTAAAGACGACATACACTAGCTATAGAGGATATTAAACACTTATCACCATGGCAACAGGTTTAAAACAATGCCATTACCACACACCAGATGTAGCCTGCTTGAAATTTGGGGTATAGCCCTTTTTGACTTGGGTGTAACGTTTTCACATTTCAGACCACTTCTGTCTTTCTCTTTATAAGATTCTGTCTTTGAGTTTTATCCATATTTATGTGTCTTTTCATGTGCAACAATTAAACAAAGAATTAAACTCTAAAGAATGGTGGGTGGTCTGAAATGGGAAAATATTATGCCCAAGCCAAAATGGTCTATTTGAAGCCATTTTTTTAGATGCCATGCTGTGATTTTAACACACTGTCCTGTTTGATTGGAGCATTTTTAATTGAGGTGCAGAGAACTTGTGCATGTGATTAATTCAGAGGATGCTGTCAATATTCACACAAAATCTTTTCTAGAACCAGTACCTGTCTAAGAGCCCTCACAATACCAAGAGCCGTCATGACTGCCAAGAATCCAGTACTTTGTGATTGAAGTCCAAGTCCAAGGAAAGTTACCATGCAAAGAGGACACACTGCAAGCAAGGATAATTAAATAATTATTAGAGTTTCACTGGGTTGCACTGTGGTCATGCACCCATCTCCCACCTTAGGGGTCAACAGGTTTGATTCCTGGACTTAGCATCATGTAATGAACAGAGTTCGTTAGGTCTCTCCCTTGACTTCTGTTTTATACAACAACCATATTACAATGCTCTGCAATAATTTCAGTAGTCAGCCTACTGAAATCCACTTCATTGGATCCTATTACCTTTAGCACTTACCATATGACAACAAGAAGTGGTACACCAAGGCAATGTATCTGAGTCTTCTCTTTCTCTTATCAAAATTTGTTCTCGATTCTATACTTCTCGGGTACAAAGGATTTCTCACAAACCCCATGATATAGACTCCTTGCATATCACCCATACACTTGAGTATAAATAGCAGCACACAAAATGTTAAGCTAAAACCATCCAATGAAGTGACTTTATCAGAGAGAACGACACCAACACTGCCACATGTCACAGCCAGGACCAACAGAGTCAGTGTTATTATAATTTCTTTTATGGACCATTGTTGGGCACTTGGTTTTTTGGGAGAGATATTATTAGTTATCTTGGATCTTATCAAGGCAGCGATGCTGAATATGTCCAAACTTAAGATGTACCCAAAGAGGCTTGAGAGGATAATGACAACAACATGGCTGGGAATAAATATGGCCAAAATTGCAGGAATCATGGATATAAGTAGCATCACAATAAGCCTGAAAACCAAAGGATTGGTGTCAGATGTGGTAAGGATTATTTTCATATTGTCATTATATATATAAACATACTTTCCTCAGTCTATAGGCAGTAGAGGTGTGTGTGCATGTAAGAGGGGGGAAATGGAAACTCTTTTCATTCATTGGAGACCAACTACTCCGAATGTGGTCATACAAGAAAGTGCATTAGTTATACATAGAATCAAGGGTGGAGGGTGTCAGATCCCTATGACCCTCCTCCCCCCTGGGAACACACCTGCCCACAAATGAAAACCCAGCCACCCAATGAAGTGCACCATTAGTGCAATTTTGGTATGACTGTGAAAAGCTCAGTGCCGTAAGCGTGACGTGCCGTGACTGTGATACTTTCTAGAATTTTATTTGGCTGATAAAATTCTAGAAAGCATCACGGTCACAACACATCATGCTTACAGCAATGAGCTTTTCACAGTCATACAAAAACTGCTCTATGTTTGGTCTAAAAGTGCCGTGATCTTGGGGTGAAGGTGTCCGCCCTGTAATTATGCCGTGTTCCAGGTATTTAATTGGATGGAGAGTAAATTCTCGTGCAGTGTGATTTCTGGCGTATCCCTTGCTGTGTCACGACCGTGTTCATGCTGTGAACTTTTCACAGTCATACGAAAACTGCACTATGTATACTAGGTACAAACCTTAAATCTGTGGCCATGGGAGATCCACCAAGAATAAATACCAAGAGCTGCTCGGTTACCCAGGAAAAAAGGGCATCCAGTGGAGGGAGAGTTCCAAATGTCCACAGGAAAAGTAAAAATGGGAAAACAGCATGAAGAACTTGATTCAAAAGAATGAGAGTAGAATGAGACCTGTAGGTTGAAAACATCATCATATCAATGAATGAAGGATAAATTGATGGATGGATGAGGGTGAACAAATGAAGTTAGTGGAGGGGTTAAATAGATGGAGGATGGGATGGAGAGATGGACAAATGGATAAATAGGTGGATAAATTGAAGAATAAATGATAAGCAATCAGTACTCATGGATTCCTTGAGAAAGCAATGTTCTATGGTATAAGTGGATATTAGAATTTTTCAAACAACTTCATTAAAAAACATACCCTATTATCAAGCCAGAAATTCCAAACAGCAAAACATAAAATGGTCGCATGAATGGGGCAATATCCACCCATAAATGTCGTCTGAATATGGCTGGCTCTGGAGGAGGGGTGGCAATGATGGAATACTGTGCAATACAGACCACTATCCAACCAAATCCATAAATAATCACAGTTACTGCGGTGTTGCCATAGAGATCATTTAGATTGACAGGTAGCAAGTAAAGGAACATTATTGCACCTAATATTCCAGAAAATATTCCTTGAATAACGATTTCTGCTGCATTTTTCTTGGTCGAAAATATAAACTGGAATGTCTCACGTCCACAGCAAGACTCAAACTCCACTTCATCTTCCTCAGCCAGGAGATTAGGCTGTACTTTAGAGACGTTCGTATATCGTCTGTTCGTAAACCATACAGCGAGATTTGCGGTCAGTACAAGACATGTAACTAAGCATCCATACACATAGCAACAGATCGAAGATGATAAGACTTCATACTCGGAAATAATCGTCAGTACTCCACCAAGCAATAAAGGCACCAGAAATACCAAGACCTGGTTACAATACACGTAAAAAGGAGCATCGTAGCCAAGGCGAAGTTTTATTCCTCCTAATAATGTTTGTGGAAACCGTTTCTTGAAGAAGTCTAGTTTATAGTCGTTAAGCAACGGTGCTCCGGAGTCACTCATTTGATCGAATCTTGATTTCTCGATTACTGAGTTAACTTTGAAGCCATGATCTTCGTAGTGATTTGGGAATATAATGCGACTAAGGTGATATTCCTGGGCTTTATCAGTCTCGATTCCAAACGTAATTATTTGTTTAATTCGTCGTGAAGGCCATTTTCTTACCACTTAAACATCATAAACCGAAAAATCGATGCCTTGGGACTGTTCTGGGGTGAATCAGCCTTTAACCACATTCAGAAATGACATTTATCCTTCGTTTGTAAGATTCTGTCGTTATTTGTTCAGCAGAAAGTTAAATTCATGCCATAATTTGGTCCAAAACATCACACATTGAGTATTTGTGAACGAAGAAAAACGACTTGTGACGTCAAAGTTTCCGCTCGCCACAGGAAACCCATAACAACTAAAGAAAAACACAGCACTCCCATTCGAAAAATATTGAAAAAATGGTCGATTTAACAAATTTAGACATCACTTTTTGTGTGTCTATCCTCTTATTGACGATAAATTGCGTCATCACATTGTCAAAGTAGCATGCGGATCCACTCGGCTACGCCTTGTGGATCCACACTACAACGTAACGTTGGGGGAAGGGGGCCGTTTCGCAGGCTAGCAATGAAGTGAATGAATAGTTTCTAAAACTGTTTCCTTTTTTCTAGTTTTCCATTATATTTGTAGGTTTTAATTTATAGTAGTATTAATGATTTCTACCCATATCAAGAATATGTGCGCAAAGGGAAACAGAGTCCTCGGGCTCGTAAAGCGAGCGTGCGGTAAAGACATTACCAACCGGCATATCAACAAGAAAACTTATGTAAGTTAGACCGATATTAGAATATATGCCTCGTGTCTGTGTTCCCCCTACACAGCTTTACATCGTAGGTTACTTGAAAATATTCAACGTCGCGCTACCAAAACTCATTTTTAATTATCCTGATAGAAAGGTGACCTATAAAGAGAGGCTAGATAAACTTACTTCCGTTAGAATATCGTAGGGATACACATGACCTCGTTCTTTTGTTTAAATTTAAGTCTGGGCTCATGAAAGCAGCCGGATTTAGGCTTTTTGATCCCCGCAACTTCAAATCATGGCACGTGCAGTTATGATCCTACAAATTTCTGCCTCGTTTATCTCACTGTCAGCTATACTTTACAAGTACTTTTTCTCAGGTCTGTGTTAAATTGTGGAACAAACCCCCTAGTTCTCTGAAGCATGCTGAATCTGTCCCAAAATTCAAAGATATCATTTTTCATCATTTTAAGGATAAAATAACAAATTCATACAGACCGCCTTAGGGATGGACAATTAGATAATTGATAGGGGGGAGGGGGGTTGCAGGAATTTTGGTTGCATGATATTTATTTTTTTGGCTTAAACCTTGCACGTTATTTTTTTGTGTACAGTTAGATATATTTCTTCTAGCAGAAGAGGTTGCTCGATATTTTTTGGGGGGTTTACGCAACCCCCCCCCCATCAACTATCTAATGGTCCGTCCCCGCGTTAGTAATCTCGTACAGCATTACTATCTTTTTGCCTAAGGTACAAGTGTTCCATCGTTTTCGTTAACTATTTATTCAATTATTATCTATTCTATTATTAATATTAATATTATTATTATATTATCATCCATTCTTACCTATTTGTAGTTTATAAGGGGCTGAATAGCAATTGGGGCGTTGCCCTGTGTTAGAGTCTCCGTTATTTTCTAGTGACGAAATATTAATAAACTAAACTATTAAAACTAATTCAATCAATCATTTCAATCGATCAATCTTTTTATTTTTTTTGTTCCATACTGTCACGACTGAGTAGGTGCATAGCTAACTATGGTATGGTGGGTGATTGTACAATATTTGACAACACAGGCAGCAAAAGCTCTGTTCTAGAGCTGTACCAGTTCAAGGGAGAATGTATTTTACTATAGGAACTTAATTAAGAGTAAAACTTACTAAACTTAGTTTATCTGTTGGTATTAAAGCCCTGTGCTCAACTGCAGACAATTTCAAGGGTTTTTCTTCATTTTATGAATCTCCTTAGAATAAATGACAATGAGGTAATTTATATCCCTTCAGATACCTTCTATTCGGATCCCTTCGGATCCCTTCGGTGAGATGGCGTCCGGGGAATTAAACAATGAATTATCAACCGCAGTGAAAGGTTACTGTCGCATTTTTACTTCGCATTAAAACGATCAATAAAACTATATCAAAAGATGTTGAAAAAATTGTTAACGGAAAAAAGAGGGGAAAATTCCATTGTGAATTGATAGTTAAATCGTTGGCTCCAAACACTCCTTTTCCCGAAGGGATTCGAAGCGATTCGAATGTATCCAAAAGCGATATAAATTTTATGGTTTCCAGGCCTCGCCGTGAGCTTTTAGTCTCTAACCTGCAGAGTAAACCGAGTCGAAGTTCGAAATTCAAGGCAAGGCTAATGGTCTGTGTATTAATATCTGGGTTTTATTCATCTGTATGGACGTATCGGAGAACTATACATTCGTGCTCCTGTGAAGTAAAATTGCGACAGAATTTGTATTTTCTGAATGAATCGACCTCAAGTAGAACGTACCGAGAGTGAAGACGGTTGGTCAACCTCCTTTGTCATCATTTCCATCTGAAGGAAATGGATAAAATGAAGAAAAACCATCGGGAAATCGCCTGCAATTGAAGATGCATAAAAAGACGTCAACTAAGGTTAGTGAATTGTACTCTTAAATTTCTTTATATAAAATACGATGAAAACAAACCCAAACATTCTTTCTAGAAATACAGCTTTAGAACAGAGGCTACCTGTGGTTGAAACAGTGTCCAAGAACCTGAACCTACATAGCACTCAGTTGCTGTAATGTTTTTTATGGATCATAGCTTAGTCGTGATGTTCGATGCTTGTTGGTGGGTCTGAGGATAAGTATCAAAATTATTTTCAGCTTTGTTAGTGTTTTGGGTTTTTTGTCCTTCCAATACAGCTGAATCCTTAGTTTTTATGGCTGGAAACATTCCTTGTTGGCTTCCACAGGCTTTTGCATCGAGTTCGTTTAAAGCATCTGCATTCGCATGAACCTCATCTACCAGTTCATTTCCGTTCTGTACACGGGATTCGTTGACCAATGCCATAGAAACGTGCTTACTCCACTTGCCAATGACAGAGAGGTAAACTGGCAGGAAGCAGAGTCCATGGAGGAGACCAAGAAGAACCATGCCAAAAAACATTTTGAAAAATATACGGAAGATTTCGGAATCTGACAGCGCAGTCAGCAGTATTCCCAAAAGTGTGCTTATGCCTGAAACGAAAAAGAAAAGACATTCACCAGAAGTCCGTAGTTAGTGGACTTCTGCATGATTTTAATTTGGTTTGACTGTGTATGGGAATCCGGAATGAAAGATGGATTTTGCATTTCGATGAAACGCTGGATTGCGGATTCCTCATCCTGGATTCCCTATTCTCCATCTTTAATCCAGGATTCTACATCCCTTTACCTCCAATGAAAGTTTATATATATAATCCATATGTTAGAGCGCAAAATTTTGATGCTGCTAATCACTTGAAAGAGCAATTACTTGCCAGCTGCATATGAAGTAGAGAACATTTAGTTGATCCCTACTCCTTGTTTGTTTACAGGCCAGGTACTGAGTTCCCTGCTAGCAAAGTCTATTCTCCTTTGCTATTAATTGAGGGGAGGATACGCTGCTGATGTAGGACGTTTATCATTTTATCGAGCATGCGTTAGGTAACTCGGCCGAACGCTGACAAAATACTATACATGATTTTGACAGCCGCCGCGTCAAATTACATTCGAATTACGTCGGTGTATTTGGTTAAGAAAACCCGTTTTGAAAACTACTGGTTTCGTTCGAGTCTTATCAATAAATTTTAACGCTCTACATCGGCTGAGTCTCCTTCTTCCCCGCTTAAAGGGAAGGAAAGAGGAGAGACTCTGCTCGCAAAGAAGGCACCGAGGAGAGAGAACGAACGGTTCTATTAACGACATACCTCCTAGGGTAACACTGGCACCAACACTCTCTAAGGCGTGTACCACCCGCTTCTCTGGCGTTGCCTCGTCTGATTTGAGAAACGAAAGGGCGATGTGCGCGCTATAATCTACTGAGAACCCAATAGCCATCACCAGATTGATCATAGAAATCGAGTTCAAGGATACTCCCCAGATAAACATCAATCCAAACAACTCGAAGATTAGAGCCACAAAACCCAAAAACACAAGGAAGGTAACGATTAAGTCAACAAGAAAAGGACTTGTGATTAGCAAGATTGCTAACGAAGAAACTGCCAAGTTTCTCACTGTTTCCGTAAAAATGATTGCGTATTGCTCTAGATATATGAAGGGTTTGGCAATTGGGTAGGCACGGAGAGACGACTTTGTAGATAAATCTTTGCGTAAAGTCAGCATAGCATCGCGCTGAAACACCGAGGAATGAGAATCTGTAAAAAAAAAAAAGAAGGAAAAAAGAAAAGAAAAACCAGAAGTTAAGTTAAATACACAGAAACAATGATAAACATGTATTGTCTCATATTTAAAGTAGGTTTATAATGCATCATATAATCCGTCAGTTCTGCAGCCAGGAGACTCTGTTTGGCAATATGTGTTGATGCCACTTGCAACACAAGCATAAGGGCCAGAGATGCGCACCAAGTACGTTGTTCACTTTTCATAATTTCTCACACCTGAAGAGAAGACCGACACTGTATGGCTCACTTTTGTTTGCGTCGCAAGTGAACACCGACTAGGCACAATACAAAACTAAGCACATGATTTTACCTTGAATGTAGCCCAAAATGCGCGACGCCACGACACTCTGCTTGTCATCTGAAAGCTTAACGTCTTGCGTAAAGTGAGAATAAAAAGGAGTTGCAAGAAACGTTTTTAGATTTGGAATGAAATCTGAACCCTCGGTAGTCAGATTTCGTCGTTGACAAAATGATATGAATTCGTCAATCCATGAACTAATCTGGTTCTTGTAGTGTTTATTTTGTATTATTATGCCATCTAATTTTTGAAGGGCTTCTTGTGAGGTTTTCGTGGCATAGTTTAAGTGCTCGTCTACCACAGCACTCACTTCAATGGGTCGTTCAAAGAATCTATCTCTTGCCTGTAGGTACGCCTTGTACTGGGTATTGTCCCTCACCAGCAGAGATCTATTGAAACTTTCACCGATGTTAACTGTCCCATAGATTCCAGCACCCAGGAGACCCAAAGATATAAGGATGACGATGATTTTGATATGCGATTTCATGAGGAATGTGCCCCATCTTTCCATTAGCTTACTGGACGTTGCCTGTCGAGGTTCATCCCATGGTGGTTTGCCCTCCTTGGGCGGCGGTGCAAAGCAGACAGGCAAACAGTTGCGGCGATTGGCTTTTATTCTTTTGACATCAAAGGTCAACAGCGCAACGAATGCTGTTACGATAAGCAAGTATGAAAAAGTTATCGTGAAGGCAGCATACGTGCAGAAATACTGAATTGAGGGGAATTGCGACGAAGCACTAACTGCAAAGGCCACCAGATCTGTTATGGTTGTCATGGTAATGGTGGCCCCTGTGTTTGACATCACTAGCACCACAGTTTCTTTCACTGATAGATCACGGGACTGCTTATCGAGCTCGTCAATGATTATAAACAAATCATCAATAGCTACTCCAACTACCAGGAAAGGTAGAACACCTACTATTTTCACAAACGGAGTTTGTATAATCATGGAAAATCCAAACCCTGCAGCTATGCCAAGAGCAACACAGATAACACCGCCCATACCAAGCAACGAGTGGCCGGTCAGTGGGTTCCGACACATCTTACCCAACATGATGTTGGCAAAGTTTATCATGATCGTAAACGTCAGCGCAAAGTACCTACAAAACCAAAATAAATTTTATTTGAATTGCGCATGAGGGCTGAAGGGAGGAGTGGGGG
>NW_022258741.1:5318-24644 GCF_009602425.1 Actinia tenebrosa | reverse complement strand
GAATGCATTCATCACCGTTATGGGAATGGAAAAGTGAATCTTGAGAGTGTGATGTACAAGAGAGTCAAGAAATGAGTGCTTTTGGTATCATGCTCTTACCGATCTGTTTATTTGATGATTTTTTCCCCAAAAATCCCGGGTGCCGGGTATCTAGATACTTCGATAAATATTTGATCCACGGAAATTATAATTTTTTTAGGTTATTGAATTTTGATTTATAATTAAAATGCTGTACTGAATCATTTTTCAAACATTCAAAAATAAGAGGAAACAGCCTGTGATAAACGTTTGAGATACTTAGCTGGCTAACATCTCAGTACCTAAGAGATATTTCAAGCCCACACTCGTGTCACGAAATCATTACTTTTTTTTGTCAGATGTATTCGAAACGATGTACTTATTCAGTAGTGTCTTGCACAAAAGGTATATAGAGATTATAAAATTATTTATGTATTAATTTCCATCATGAAAGCMCGAATTCTTTCGTATCATTTCACTAAGATATGGTTTAAATTATCCACTGCTAGTTTGAATTTATTTATGACCTTGAATTTGTATCAGGCTCATGTGTATCGCTAATAAAGGTCGCTAGATATGATTTTTAACGATACTGACTGACTGACTTAGAATATGGTTGAGCGTAAACCCCATTATACAGTCAATTCAAAAAACGTTGTCGTCGACCGGCTCAAGCCTACGCGACTGGACCGAAAGGAATATGGGTAAAAATCACTGAAGCGGTTAAATATTCGTTCTGAATTAATTGTTCCCGCTAGTAATAAGATAATGATGGCGAGAAACAATCCATCAAATGCATGTCTTTGGGTTTAGAGAAATAAAAACAAAGTAGTTATGATTCAGTTAACAATTCCAAAAATGTGAAGGCATTAAAAAAACGTCTCCTTCGACACTTCCCGCTCGCCTACGAAGGTTCGTACTGTAAACCAGGCATAACTAGTCAGATAAAATTATGGAGTCAACTCGGCTTCAATGATTGCTACCCAGAGTTCCTTTCGGTCCAGTCGCGTAGACTTGAGCTGGTCGACGACAACATTTTTTGAATTGACTGTATACGCATTTAATAGTTTTTAGGAATGGAAATACAAGTATATGTATGCAAGTAAATGTGCGCATTTTGTATCATACTGAAAATTTTCAACGATAATTTGCAAAAACTTCGATGTTATCCGCTGATCTCCGCATATTCGATATATAAATCACCTAAATGATACTGGTCAATAATTTAACATACTCTAAAATGCAATGAATTCATATTTTTATGAGTAAAAGGCTCATGATATAGGGAACCGATAATTGGTTCCTTTTTCCGCACATATCATGAGAAAGAACATGATATGGACCCGTTTCTTAAGTGCCATTTTGTACTGACCGCCTGCGCTAAATTCAGCGGAAAACCACACTGCGCATCCTCAGTTAATATTTTGAATTAACCAATCACGCGTTTTTAAGCCGTGTCTGTCTCCTCACAGGTAGCCCAAGCTTGGTTTCTGTGGTGTCCTGTTATAAGGAAATGTATGGAGATTCATCAAAAACTTCAATAAAATCATTGAAACGTGAAATAAAGCCTCGAAATTTTACCCGATCATTGAGAAATAGCACTTCTTTCGCTCTGCGTGGTTATTTTTTGAATTTAACCACGCAGAGCGAAAGAAGTGCTATTTTTCAATGATCGGGTAAAATTTCGAGGCTTTATTTCACGTTYCAATAATTTTATTGAAGTTTTTGATGAATCYCCATACATTYCCTTATAACAGGACACCACAGAAACCAAGCTTGGGCTACCTGTGGTCTCCTCTGCTCCTCTGCTAAGATTTCGCAACAAGCGCGAAGAATTTCGCATGGACCACAAGTAGTGTAACCAAAGTGGTTGGGTTTGTATTCTTAACTAGTACTTCTTTATTTCTATGCCAGGTTTAGTACAATTTTGGTGCTGTTTCGCCGTACGTATGTTTTATTTCGTATCGGTTTCGCTGTTCCACGTGTTAGTCGTTTGCTTCTAATCCCGTTTCAGTTCTATCGCACGGCTACATTTGGTTGGTATAGTAGTCTTTTYATGTCCTCCTTTTATCGTTAAAGGGACYCTTATTAATTTGCAAGCAGTTTGTATCTATTTTGGACTTCAATTTTGCTCTGCTTCTCATTTTTTTGTTGGTTCACGATTTTTCATTATGCGAGTTTTTTATTCGAGCTTTAATTTTTTTCTGTGGCTGGCAGTTTATTTTTCCCATAGGTTTTATAGCTAATTTTGTTTTACGTTAGAAATTCAACTTTCGTTTCATCCAGTCTGTTCTATTTTTACCTTGGTCCACTTTCAATATTCAGGATGTAACTCACGATTTTAGTTCCGAATCAGTAGGCACGTGCACTCCGCTTTGCTTTTCACGTTAATCCTTGGTATACGTAATTTTTGTTTGTTGTCCCTAGATACTAGGTTTATTACGGCGGGTATGCCGTGTATCGGTAAAAAAGGGGGGCGTGCCGTGTCAGCACTGAATAAGTCGTTAGTCGGCAAGAAGAAGAAATAGAAATAGAAAAGAAAAGGAAAAAGGAAAAGAAGACTACATAGAAAAAGAAAAGATTAAGTAGAAATAAAAAAAAGAAAAAGAAAAAAAAATGCCTATCGCTTTGCTCTTTCACTGTGTCGTAGTCGTGACCAGAAAGGTTATTCTAAGCTTCACACCTTATAACTGCTTTCGGGAGGTTCCTGGTCCAACTTCGTCCAATCATGCCGGTTTTCCGCATGCGGTGGGCCATCCCGTTCCCACCTTCTTTGAGTGGCGCTCCCGAGACCTAGTTTCAGTACTAATTTTTAGGCAGGAAAAGTCTTCAGCGCTGGCCGGTCGAGTCGCGTCCGCCCAAGCAGATAGTTGAACCTTCTGCTTTATTCGGCCGATGATGTTGTTTGCCTTCAACTGGTCTTTTCCTTTTTCATGTGGTTTTTTAATCTTATTCATCGACCCTTCCCTAAGATTCTGAGTTTTTGGAGGAAGTTTTCTTTTATTACGTATAATTGAAATTTTCAAGTTTAAATTTGGAGTTTCGTAGTTTGCAGTTCTGAGTTTAGGGTCTGACTGAGTCTGGTTTTGGCTTTGGAGTGGAGCGGAAGCTTATCGGTATCAACCCTCCACGTTATCTCAGCGTATGATCGGTTCATTGCGGAGCACGGTCTGCTCCCATAACTTACATATGAGTACAGCGAGGACCATTAGTACTACAACACACAACAGAACAAGAGATTGGGCTGTCTGTGGTTAAAGTAAATTTTGTTTTTGACTTCTAAAATTAGGAATTTCTAAGGTAGGTTTTGGTAAGGTTTTGGCAAATAGTCGAAAATAATAAATGAGATATTTACAGGGGAAATTACTTTTATTTCTGATTTTCTGATTTTCGATTCTACATGTCACACGATCAAGATAGCATTAATATTTAAACCGATCATTTTGTCGAAACCGAGCAAGGGACTCCCCGTTTTTTAATTTATTAAATTCGTTAAATTAATGATAAGTAAAAAAAGGTTTTCTTTGAAATATTCTAAATTAGTTTTTGGTAAAGGTGTCAACCATCAGTGTCGGATCCAGAGGTGCTTCTTCGCGGTCAATGGAACCCCCCCCCCCCCCCCCCCCCCCCGCCATTTGTGAGATCTTGTGAAGCCAACATGTTCTTTACGCACATTAGAATGAAAGTGGAACCCCTTTTTAAAATCCAGTATCTTCCACTGACCGTGCGCTTTTTTCTCCCAAGGTCCTTTTTTGGTCTCTTAGGCACAAGTACTTTTTACGCCGTCCTCTTTAGAGACCCATGCCATTTTATAGTTGATCGGGGGATAACCATTTCTGAGGCACCAAAGGAAGTTTAAGGCCTGGTTCATACGTCGAACTTTTCATGAACCGAACCTAACAAGTTGAAGATCGACCAAAGATAGTCAAATATCTACTTTTGATTCAGACTTCGTACCAAATACAGTCGATCCAATTAGATTTCAGGGGCGGATCCAGGATTTTTTCAAAGGGAGGGTTGTAGCATTGATTGAGGTGGTGGAGAGATATAGCAGACCAAAAGGGTTAGGGAGACATGGTTTCAAGCCAGTTAAATGTCATAATCGTTACTAAGGTCCAAAAATGTTTAAATTTCCCGCCAAGGTACTTGTTTTGCGGGAAAGTAGCACAGGGTTCCAAACGGAAGTAGGTCTTATGAAAATGATTATTTGCTGCAGGCGAGCATGGTTGTTTCAGGTCACACACACGGCGCATAGAAAAAAAAGCGAGCGAAATGTGTTCGGCACCCCTGTTTTAATAAAACTCGCGATGCTGTTGGTGTTGTCATGAAAAATAATGATAATAATAATAAATCACGATGGCTCTGATGGGGGGGGGGGGGGGGGGGGGGGGGGGGGGGGGGGGGGGGGGGCTTGCAACCCCCAAAACCCACCCCTAGATCCGCCACTGGATTTTTCCAACTCAAGCATTTCGCGATTGAATAAAATATATGCATTAGTTCGGTTCATGAAAAGTTCGTCGTTTGARTCAKARTAGCTCCGAAGTCGTAATTYCCGACCGCTTCAGTCGATCTTAACGATTGGTTCGATCTCAATGTTATGGTCGAACTTAATTGGTTCAGACGTCGTACTTTTCATGATCTTAATTCTTAACATTTGGTTCGGCGCATGAAAAGTTCGACGTATGAACCGGGCCTAAGCTATTTTCTTAAAGTAGGCGGATGTTCGTACTTTCATTACTTGCTTGCTTGCATGCATAGGAAAACTATAATTATTCTCTATGGTTATCGATTAACGGGCATGCGCAGGTCAGTCCCAAGAATGCTAGTAAATCGCAGTGAGCGCCTATGGTGCTTTCCTAGTAATATATCCAAAGTGCAAACAATGCCGGATCCACAATAGAATAAATCCTAATGCATTCTCACTGGTCGTCACTGTACTCATGATCATATGTAAGTTATGAGAGCAGACCTGTCGGAGCTCTCCAAAGAACCATGGCCTTAGAAGGAGAAGGGTGGGTTGGGTGGGAAACAAAATAAAACAAAGAGAGCGACCGTAGGTCGAAGGGGAGTACAGCGAGACCACTAAAATAAAGAACGACCTTAGAAGCATATATGCTAATCACTTCTCTTCCAACCTAATAGTTTTCTTATATATTCGTCGCACCAGTGTAGTAGTAACCTGGGTGCGAGTCATGTGACTCAAAGCGCGGGACTCGAGAGCCATATTTGTTTGACAGTGTTGAGTTTGTTCCAGAATAAAGTCAGGAAGGAGTATAGGAAGAATTATTGCCACCGAAACGGCCTACGAGAGCAATATCCGCCATGGCGACGTTCGGAAAAATTGACGAGTACAAAGAAACTGAAGACTGGGCTAATTATGTGGAAAGACTCAATCATTACTTCGAGGCGCAAACGAGAATAAAAACAAAGGCAAGCAAAAAGCAATATTTTTGGCTAGTGTTGGAGCTCAAACTTACAAGCTAATGAGGAATTTAGTAATGCCTGAACTCCCAAGTGATAAGACTTACGACGAGTTGATCAAGCGAATGCAGGAACACTACAAACCCAAACCCTCGGTGATAGTCCAGCGCTTCAAATTCAACACACGCATTCAACAAGATGGTGAGTCAATTTTGACATTTCTAGCTGAGTTGAGAAATGTGTCAGAAGACTGTGAGTTTGGAGCGAGTTTGGATGAAATGCTACGCGATAGATTAGTTTGTGGCACGAATAACGAAAGAATCCAGAAAAGGCTCCTAGCAGAATCCAAACTAAGCCTTAAAAAAGCGACAGATATCGCATTAGCAATAGAAATGGCTGAGAAAGATATCTTAGATTTACGTGCGCCACCACTAGCCTTCAAAACAGAATCAAACTTAGAAGTAAAGAAATTACATGCTAAACCAGATAACCATAGGAAGCCCAACACTATTTTCAAGAGAGAGTGCTACCGCTGTGGCGGGCCACATGATTCAGACGCGTGCCGTTTTAAAGATGCCAAGTGCTTTGCATGCGGGAAGACTGGTCACATTTCACGAGTATGCAGAAGCAAAAACAAAAAAAGGAAATCAGGGGAAACACAGTCAACCCATCACGTACATGAAGAGGAATTAAAAGAAGATTCCAGTCCACTCGATAACATACTCATCAGTGGTCGCACAGAGCAAKAGTACCTACAGAACATCAAAGAGACCCTTTGGTGGTTATCAGAAGCAGGATTGCGACTGACGGCAAAGA
Source organism: Actinia tenebrosa (assembly GCF_009602425.1). The sequence continues at coordinate 18,389 of NW_022258741.1, read as the reverse complement.
AATGCAAATTCATGAAGACATCGTTGGAATGCCTAGGCCACAGAGTATACGCAGAAGGATTCTACCTTGTAGCGGCTAAGGTACAGGCCGTTAAGGAAGCACCTACACCCACGAACGTCACCAAATTGAAGTCTTTCTTAGGAATGCTAAATTTCTACGGCAAGTACTTACCCAACCTCGCAACTACCTTGGAGCCAATACATGAATTACTACACAAGGGAACAGCATGGACATGGGGGAAGAGACAAGAAAAGGCGTTCCAAGAGGCTAAAGATCTCTTACAATCTTCCCGCGTATTAGTACATTTCGACCCCGAGAAGAAACTCATGCTGTCATGTGATCCTTCACCCTATGGACTCGGGGCCGTTTTGGCAGACGTGATGGAAGATTGCTCAGAGACACCAGTGTGTTACGCCTCAAGGACCCTGACCAAAGCAGAGAAAGGGTACTCCCAAATAGATAAGGAATGCCTAGCAATGATGTTTGCAGTCAAAAAGTTCCACCAATTCATCTATGGACGCCACTTCACTATATACACCGATCACAAACCACTGCTAGGTTTGCTGAGTCCGGATAAAGCTGGTTTCTCCCATGGCATCAGGTAGAGTGCAAAGATGGGCACTGGCTCTTGCAGCATATGAGTAAAAACTAGTTTACAGACCAGGAAAGGAGAATGGTAATGCTGATGGACTCAGCCGATTACCACTACCAGAGACACCGGAAATGACCCCGATCCCTGGAGAGATAATTCACCTCCTGGAAGCCATCAACAGCAGTCCCGTAGCCACAAAGGTAAAGCACTGGACAGCCGTGATCCAGTTTTGTCACGAGTACTGAAGTTTTTGCAGTATAGGTGGCCAGAACGAGTGGAGGACGACGCTTTGAAATCCTACTTCACGCGTCAAAATGAACTGAGCATCCATGCTGGATGTAGCTTATGGGGTTCACGCGTGGTAATCCCACCCAAGGCCAACAAGACGTCTTAACGACCTTACACGAAACCCACATGGGTATTTCGAAAATGAAGAGTCTGGCAAGAAGTTATGTCTGGTGGCCAAACTTAGACGAAGCACTGGAAAAAGCAGTTAAGGGATGCGAAGTTTGCCAAACACATCCGAAGAACCCGGCAAGAGCGCCATTGCACCCTTGGCAGTGGCCAACCAGACCATGGGCACGCGTACATGTCGACTACGCGGGGCTGTTTATGAGAAAGATGTTCCTTTCATAATTGAAGCATACTCAAAATGGATGGACATCCATTTCGTTAATTCAGCCACTACTGAGTCGACTATCGAGAAACTACGAACTACCTTCAGCACACATGGCTTACCTGAGTTGTTGGTGTCCGACAACGGGTCCGTGTGTTTACCAGCCAGGAGGTAGAGACGTTTACAGACAAGAACGGAATAAAACAAGTTACGTCGTCCCCATACCACCCAGCAACGAACGGGTTGGTGGAGAGGGTGGTACAGACCTTCAAGCAAGGGATGAAGAAACAAAGTGAGGGTAGTGTCCAGACAAAGCTCTCCCGTTTCCTGTTTGGCTATAGAATCACACCCCACACCACGACAGGGGAAACGTCCACACAGCTACGAYGGGGCCGTGGCTTGAGATCAACGCTAGCTAGATTTGATCCGACCGAACACCGAAGCAAAAGTTACACGAGAACAAGAGAGGCAAAAAGTGCATCATAACAAGAGCGCAAAATCAAGACCATTTTCTGTCATTGACACGGTTTTGGCTCGCAACTATTCCGGGGAACCCAAGTGGCTTCCCGGCGTGTTCGTCAAGGAGACGGGTCCCGTATCGGGTAAAATAGAGCTCGAGGATGGCACCCTACTGAGAAGACACCATGATCAGTTGAATTAAGCCACGGCAAGAAACGCAGCAGCTGCAGCCGGAGATAGGTTTAGAAAAATGTATCGGCCAAGACATTCCTACGTTCCTCCCATCACCAAGGGATGTGTTGCGGGACCAGGGAGCAAGTAACATACCCATGGAACGACGTTATCCAGCAAGAGAACGCAGACCACCCGACCGCTATCAATAGAACATTTGTGGAACTAGGGGGAGGGATGTAATAACCTGGGTGCGAGTCATGTGACTCAAAGCGCGGGACTCGAGAGCAGCCATGTTCGTTTTTGACGGTGTTGAGTTTGTTCCAGAATAAAGATCTAGATTATACTGTAGTCGCGAGCTACTTCACTACAACCAGTGGGACCAGTGAGAATATTTTATTATTCCAAAGAAAATGGAGTAGGAGGACGAAAAAATTGATAACTCCGTAAAAACGAACGAGACTGGCTTCAAAATCAGCAAAACATCACTGAAAGATACAAAAAGTTATCAAGGAAAGTCGTTTTTATTCTTAAAAGTTGGTTGTTTTGATCACTGAAATAAGACGTTTTTGTTGTTTTTGTTATTGTATAAAACGAATTGACATCAGTTTTATGTCTGTCCTCTTATCCACGATAAATATCGTCATCACCTTTTAAAAGCAGTATGCGATCCCAACACTACTTTGACAATGTGATGACGCAATTTATCGTCAATAAGAGGACAGACATAAAAAAACTAATGTAAATTTGTTATGAATGAATGAACACTTTTATTTAAGCAGGGTAATCCCTTCAGTTACATGGAATGTATAACTGCTATCAATAGGAGCCCTAATAAATGTAAGATAATAAATAATTTAGGTTAAAAAGCTAAAATATGAAGCTATAGTAATAAAATCCAAAGTATGTTAATAAGATCTAAAATATGATACTAAAATATAATACTAAGGCCGAGGTTAGACGTCGACCCCACATGCCCCGAATCCAACGCAAACGAGCAGACGCTAACAATTTCATTTGCATTGGGCTCGAGACATGCGAAACTCGACGCCCAAACCCTGCCCAATCACACGTAGCCTAGTATATGTTTAAATATTAATTGAAGTATATCTATCTAAAATTACATATTAATCATATAAAGCAACTAAAAANTACGAATGAACTTTACAGAAATATTTCAATATTAGTCGAGGTTGAAGCCGATATTCGAACTGTGCCAGCCCAGAGCAGAGGAAAACCCTTTGTGACTGATATTCCTACGACTCCTGATATATTTGCCGTCTTATTACCATACGATTACTTCATCGTACTTTATCTTTTATAAATGCGCCCCAAACGTTTACTCTTCATGATTAAAATAGTATTTCAGTCTCATCCGAACTTTTGAAAAAATTTCCTTGTTGACATATTTAGCAGAAATCTTTGCTATAATTTCTCAATTTGATCCGATTTTTAACCAAATTTCTAAAATTTACTCACCAAATTTGGTTACCCCTTAACTCTCTGCGCAAACTAACCTCCTATGGTCGATCGATCACTTCACAGGTAAATTACTCCTTCTTCGCAATCTCGTTGAATCTTCGTTTTGAAAGCGCTTTCTCTAAAGAGAATTACCAATCCCAAGCAGCTAACTAGATATAGATTCTAGTCCTCGGCCATGTGGGACTCTCTCATGATGTCATTTGAGCATGCGCAAGTTTAAATGGTGTTGCGCCTCGTAGGGGACAATTGTTCTTTCGTGTGACGCCTGCCTTATGGCAAATTATTTAGATCAATGGAAAAAAAAAAAAAAAAAAAAAAAAAAAAAAAAAACCGTGTAGAAAAATTATGACGATAAAATAACTATGTTAAAAATGTATTATAAACTGTGCAACCATAATAATAAAAACTGCGCTTAGCGATTTCCGTCCTTACCCTAGGCAAATGTAATAGATGGCTTTGTCTCGTTGAGCGCTGGGAAATACTACTATTAAATTTAAAATTATTAATAAAGAATTGCGGAGAGCGGCCACTTATGCATTTCTTTACTAGTTTAAAAGTATGATGGTCGCGCCTACTTGAAAGTGTTCCCCACTTTAAGGAGTCCATTGCGTTATCACTGTCATGGGACTTAACAACTATGCGTGCTGCACGTCTTTGCAACCTTTCTAGGTCTTTGCTATTTACCTCACCACAACAGTGGTATACGATATCACAGTAATCTAAAATAGGACGAATAAATGACATATAAATAATGTTTGCACAATGCGCTGTCAAGTTATGCCTAATACGCCCTAACATACCGACTCTTTTACCAGCCTTAGCCAAGAGGTATTTAACATGAGCATTCCAGCTAACATGCTGGTCAAATACGATACCTAAGTATCTAAATTCATAGACACGCTTAATGGTSTGTCCATTGACTTGAATATTAAAATGATCTACATTGTTCAACTTTGCATGAGTTCCAAATAGCAGAGAGTCAGTCTTAGTAGCATTCAGGAATAAACTATTTTCCCTCAGCCAGCAGACAATAGCATTCAGCTCGTCATTCAACTTCAGTTCAATTGTAGAGACATCAGAACTGGAGAAGAATAATACAGTGTCATCTGCATACAGTAGAATGCTGCAGTGATGAATTACGTCTGGAAGGTCATTAACATGCAGGACAAACAGCAGCGGACCTAGGATTGACCCCTGCGGAACACCAATGGTCACGTGTTCATGGTCTGAGAGGGTACCCTGAAAGTCCACAACCTGGGACCGCCCAGATAGATAGTCACCAAACCATTTGTTCTCGTGACCAACTACCCCAAGAACTGTTAACTTGTGGAGTAGAATCATGTGATCCACCGTATCAAACGCCTTACGTAGATCCACAAAGACAGCACCAGTTAAAAGGCCCTGGTCAATGTTTCGGCGAATAGTATCAGCAAAGGAAACAGCAGCAAACTCGGTGGAATGTCCTTTACGAAAACCACACTGGTACGGACTTAGGAGCTTGTGTTCCTGGAGGTAATTAACCAACTGATTATGGACCACCATTAGTTGCGAATATTGCTCGCAGACGCCGCAAAAACGTCCAAAAGTTTGATGTCATTTAGCTCCAAAATGAATTCGAATGCGTTGACCTCCAGTTTTATTTCATTTCTGGAATAGCTACGATTTAATTAATAATTGTGTCACGAGGGGAAGTGGCATGGGGGAGTAATACTTTCCCAAACTGACTAAAAGATTCTGGTCGCTTTTTGTGGCTTTCTTCTTCTTTATTTCTGCTACTTGTAGAACTTTACAACAAACTCATCTGAACTCTGGCTATGACTCTTGCCGACTAGCTGCGATTCCAACTCCAACTCCAACTCCAACTCCAACTCCAACTCCAACTCCAACTCCAACTCCAACTGTAACTCCAACTCCAACGGCTCTAACTATAGCTCTGAGTTGAGAATATATGTGGACCGCGTAGCACTTATGAATGACTTCCTAATTTCAGAATATTTTCCCTTAAATAATATTTTCCCTTCTACAACAGCAAAGTTTCATCAATATTATATGTTCAGTTTTGTTTTTAAGAAGACCATCACACATGCATTACAATGATTGAAAGTCAAGTGCACAGGTGAGAGAAATATTTTTACCTCAATCGTTGCGGTATAAAATAGGACGAGTAAGGCTTCTTGAACAATTACACCTTAGTTATATCGTTTTAAAAGTGCTTCCTGATTTTCACAGTCATAATTGACGATCTAATGAAGTCTGAGCTCGTTATGTGATCGTTGTTCAGGTAGACTGAGAGGAAACCATGAAACCGATGCTAACTTTGAAAACGTGGGACAGGGTAACCATGCCAATGACGTTAACCTAAAACACGTGGCATCGGGTAACCATGACAGTGACGTTAGCCTAGAACACGTGGTACTGGGTAACCATGACAATGACGTTAGCCTAGGACACGTAGCATCGGATACCCTTTAAAATGACGTTAGCCTACAAACCGTGGGTAACCATGACGATGACGTTAGAATTCAAGAAGGGGTACCATGATGATGTCGGCATTCAATAGATACCTGGTTACCTTAGAAACCATACCATATAACCATTGTAGCGGAAACATTGTAAACCCAGACGAATTTAGACTTCAAATATCAAACACCTACCTATGCAATCCATGAACATATGAACATATAATAGTTAACTTATAGAATCGGAAACGGCTAGCCTATTATGCTAGTACCCTGCTAACAAAAGAATAGTGTTGGCCAAAACCATGAAGCAACGAAAACCTAAAAGACTTCCTTTCCCCACCTCTTGGAACTTCCAAAACCATAAAACCCGTCGGAATGACGCAGCGTTCACATCGACTCGAAAAGATTGCCTTCCTTAGACAAATTCTTCGACTGCAAGTTACGCCAACGCGGTCATGTTGGTGCTATTTAATAAAAGATTTCTCATTAGCATACATTGTAAACGGCTCCACAATGGCCGCCATGCTTAGTACCCAGTTTCCATAGCTGCGTCTCTTCTATAGTGGGATCGCGGCAAAAGAAAAAGTGGAAAGCAGAATGATGGCCAAAAATGGAAACGCAATGGAACTAGACTTTCTTCAGGACCTCAGTAGCCTAATACGTGACGACCCTAAGGAATTAGGCAGCTGAGGTTATTATTTCATGAAGTCACGGGCTCAAAAAAAGAAAGAAAAAACGAAACAAAGCTTCGACCAAGGAAGTTAGGTAGCCGTCAACGAATGTGTATCTATTATCTGTGCTAGCCATTGTTTCCTTAAGAACGGAAACAGAGGCCGGTACGATATCCGGTATGGGAAACTCAAAGAACAATGGCAATGATGTCAGAGTATAAAAAAACTCTTTTGGCGAATACAATTCAAATCACGTCGAAGAAAAACGACAGAAAATTGTAAAATGAGATCAAAAAGTTTTACTTATAAGAAACGTGATTTTACTGATGACAACTAAATAGTCTCCCCGCTCCCCTACCCTCTCCTCCCCTTCCCTCTATACACTCCGCTCTTTAACCCAGTCTCCCCTCTGCAATGTAGTCCAACATTCCCGTTCTCTAAAAATTACACAACCCCACTTTCCCTCCTTTACTCTCATATCTTTGAAACGATGAAAAGTGATATTATTACGAGAGGACAAGTAGAAACACGTACGAGGAGGAGATGAAAAAACGAACGGTCGAACCTTCTTACGTGAAGGGCAGGGATCGGCAAAACATAAATAAGGACTGGTTTGATTACAATGAGAAGCTACTCAGCCAATCAGAGGCCGGCAATTTGTGAATCAACACTCGTCCACAGACGCAATACAGTAAAATGTTGCTCTGAAAACTGGGAATATCTCCCTAATTCTCGCCAATATTCGGCCTTATCTTTCACCTCTAGACATCCTCAATACATGAATGTGATATAAGGATTGTAAGATGCCTCGCAAGGGAGGTTTTGGTTGTTTTGGATCGCGATCAGATCATCCTGAGATTCGCTATGGGATCAGCGATGGCTCTGGAGTTCAAGTTCTTCGTGAATTTTCCCTACCAATGCCGGAAGAAAGCGAGCTTAATATCAAGTTTGCCGAGCTTGTGGTGAGTCAACAGTGAACACAAAATGACTTGGACACCAATATAAATTTCTACGAATTTGATATTTTAGGAATTTTAGAGTGTAAAGCTCTTCAAAACCAAGTGAACACAGAGGAGGCGTGCCGAAAGGCAACACAACCAACTTTGACGGATTTTTATTTATCGACCAAATAACTTCGACTTCCTGCTTTGAAATTCCATCACTAAACCTTGAATATTCACTACTTTAGTTAGTCGTGGTCCCCTTTTAAATAGTACTCCATGGCTGTCCGAAAACCTTTTGTTGTCTATCATACGAGTTTTCATTGATCATGAAATTTGTTATATTGGGTATTGACTGGAATCACGCCAAAATGTCAGATATTTTCATTGTCTATCGCCAATCTACCATCTATTCTACAGCCCTTAGAAAGTTCGTATTTGAATAAAGGGCTATCTCCAAATTATTTTCCTTTTTTCGAGTTATTTAGTAAAATTATCGATGTACAAGCGCTCTGTATTATCAATCGAAAATGCTAGATTTTCACGAAGCTTTGCAGCTGTCGAAATATATTAATTTCGTCCAAAATATGTTCCATGAAAGTTCATGAAATATTCGAAAATAACCATATGTCATTTTACCAAACAGTTCAAAACCATTAAAGCTTGGCTTTGATGTTAAATGAAGATATTTTCGCGCTCAGATATGCGAGAAACCTTAAAATAAAGACACTTGAGTGCTTAGTGGAAATACTGAAGTACTCGGTACATAAACCTTGATGAGATCAGCAATATGTCAAACTTTATTCTGCCAATATATCTTTGTGTATTCCTTCGTATTTTCATTCGTTGTACTTTGGCAATGACTAAAAGCTGCTACAGATCCCTTTGTCATGCGTTTTCCACAAACACCATATTTACAAACTTTGACCACGTTGTTTGTGTTGTTCTTTGTGTAGGAAGAGCTTGACCTTACGGCTGTTCACAAAAAGGCCATGTTTGAACTCCCTCCAGAGAAAAAATGGCAACTCTACCTCTCCAAAAAGAAGGTAAAATAAGACTTATACTCGTTAGCAACACTGTAAGTTGTTGTGATTTTCATGATGTACGTGTGAACATTGATTAGATTATTCACACCAGTTCATACAGTAAAGTGCTCATGTATACGTGCTATTGAATCCCTGCAGTGTTTATAGAGATTATTGGCTACACCGGGCGACTATTGAAATGCTATGTTAATAGTAACTGCATGAATTCTGTTTTATATTTATCATAGGATAAACCAAAATGTTAACCAAAGTTTATTCTCTTTGAAGAAAAAAAGGTTTCTGATCTTATGAACATCATAAAGAAAGTTTTTTTTTTGAAAATTTGCTGTAAATTATTTGTAAAATGAATGAAATAATAATAATTTTCTTCTCTCAATGGAAAATTTTTGTGATGTAGCAACCCGTCTATTAAGATAAATTGGTTCAAACTCAAAAAATTATTGGACTTTTTTGGAAAATGATATTAGTCTACAATATTATATTTGCATTTCAAGCCTCAAGGCATATAAAATTTCCCAATAATTTTCTGGAGTGCGCCTATGAGAAACGCAAGTAAAAAAACAGATGATTTCTGTTTTTGGCTTGTCGATTCAAAATGTTCTACCTTTTTTGCTATATTTAATTCCAAAAAACTAACATTCTTGTTGTCATAAAGAAATTATCAACATTAAAGCCCATATTCCTTTTTTTATTCTATTGCTTCTCATTTCTCTTTTCAAATTATTTAACCTCTCAGGAACAACAAGAACATAGCTCGACCAGTTACCCAGAATACTACATAGACCAGCTTAATGCATTAAACAATCAAAAGGTAATCTAATAACTTTATCACAGCCCTATTAGGGGGTAATCATGTCCCAGGGCTGAAAACAATGGCTGGACATTGGACAATGTCAAGCCAAAATCAAAACTTGTCTGGTCAAATCTTTGCTTTGCTGTCAGAAATAGGATGATTAAGCTAAAACTAATTTGGCCTGCGATCGTGTTGGGCAACTGACCAACCCTTATTTTAAGCCCTGTGTCCACCAACTGAATCATCTCCTCCAACTGAAAAGAAGTCTGTAGTTCTTCGCTAGTTCAAGGCTCTCATGTCACCATTTCGAGGCCATTTCCCTTGTTAGAATTTATCCCTAACAGGGCCTCCTAATATTATTATTTTGTCTTATTTTAGCTTTGCCTCATATTTCTTCCACAATTGCCTTTGCAACTTCTTTCATTTTGTTTCTGCTCATATAGTTCGCATTTTCGAGTGTCTTGTTAAGTTATTACAGTCTTACGGACATGTAATTCGTAATAAGTATAATTAGAGGTTCCAAGATATTTCTACGCCCTTGTTTCTATAGTTTGTACATTCATTCATGTACATTCAGTCTTTAGAGCTGCAGTTGTTAATATTTATATTATGTTATTTAATGTATTTAATTTTGTTATCTACAGTTATATTTTTCTAAGAGCAATGAAGARAGTGAAAGAGCATCACTTCTTGATGGACTCAAAACGGCACTGAGAACGCAACCCCTAAGGTAGATAAARCATGTTTAAAAACAATGGGTTATAGAAAATATACTGTATAATATATGCATGTTGTGCTTAAATCMCATTAACGATATTAGTCACCTGGAAAAACTAGAAATATGAGATTGCTGTGGATCATGGGAAACACTTCACACCAAACGATCCTTCATCTAATAAAGTATAAATAGCGTACAGTAGATGTTTGCTCACTTGTGACAATTGCTTCCAAGGCAAATCAATAGTCCATAAAGATGGGTGCGTTAGGACTGCACCAGTTATTATAGAKTACATTGTATTACAAAGTTGTGGACTACTTTGTGATAATGTGTCTTCTTTTTTAGGTTTGTTCATAGATTTGTTGAACTGGATGGTCTTTCCTGTTTATTGGGTCTTTTAGAAAGCATGGATTTTCATACATGGTAAACCAGTAAAAAAATACAATCTTATTAGCTATTCCAAATTTGAAAAAAGAAATGGGTAAAGTTGGCATTGCAGTGCATTGTGGGACTGTTTGGTGGACTCTTTTCTGAGATGGAGTCTATTTTTTCCTCTAAGACAGCCCCACAATGCAATGCAATGCCAACTCCGACCAGTTTTTTCCTCAAACTCAGAAAATTAGTATCCATAGGATATAATATAGAATAGAATATGTATTAGCCATTTTGAGGTTAAGGTAAATATTGGGTCAAGTTGGCATCACAGTGCATGGTGTGGCTGTTTAATTAAGGGAATATATTTCCTAAATGGCGGCTATTTTGTCACCTACAATAGCCCCACAATGCACTGCAATACCAACTCCACCCAGCTTTTCCCTCAACCTTAGAATGGCTAAGAGATTTATGATACCTGCATGGGGGGAGGGGGGTGGGTGTATGCCCCTGTATACATGTAGTAAATATAATAATAGATAGCATAATACTAGTGCATCAATTTGAATTCTAATCATGATTGTATATTTTCTTATGATTTCTCCAGTCAAAGCAAGATTCATACTGCAGTGATTGGGTGTTTCAAAGCCCTGATGAACAGCTCTGTAAGTAGTATATTACTAGCATTAGGTACCAGGTATTATGTATTGTGTACTAAATAAATTAAGCACTTTCCACTTAGATTATATTTTTTGTTCTTTTTAGCATGATAAGCACTTTCCAATGGGATTTTTTTTTTTTGTTCTTTTTAGCATGGTAGAGCTCATGTTCTTGCCCATCCGTCATGCATTAATATCATTGCACAAAGTTTAATGACTGAAAATGTGAAGACCAAGATTCAAGGTATTTATGTTTGTGCTGGATACATAAGTCTGTTAGACTGTCAGAGAGTAAAATTTAGCAAAACCCATACTGGTGTAACATTGGTTCATGGTCTTTACCACTGTTCTCATCAAGGATCAAGACCACAGCAAAATCAGTCAATACAACAAAGAAAACAACAAAAATATCAATAAGATTAATGAAAGTGGAATAACTGGTTGCATTCTCAATTGAATAAAAACAAATGTGATTGCCAATCCCTCTGATACATGCAACTTTAACCTTGTTTATTGCAGTGCTTGAAATTCTTGGTGCTGTCTGCCTCGTTCCTGGTGGACACAAGAAAGCATTAGATGCTATGACACACTTCCAGAGATTTGCGGAGGAGAGAACGAGGTTTCAGGTGAGGAAAACTAATCAGACAGGAAAGATGTCAGATGATGACCAATGTGACAGTGGTAGTAACAGTGTTGGAGTTGATAATGGTATTGTYGTTGGTGGTTGTGATGGTGATGAAAAACATGATGATGTTAATGGATCCACTCTTTCCAAAACGTTATGGTGATGACTTCATTTCATGACTTTTAAATAGATCCTGCTGCCCAATCTGTGTTAAAATTCAAACCCCCTTATCAGAGCAGAGAATAATATAATTGTACAGCAATAGGAAGGATGTCTATAAAACTGAACAACCCTGAGAGTTTAAAAACCCAATAGTCTATGAATTAATTTGTATAGGAAATCGCATGGTTTCGAGTTTACTTTGGAATAAATTTGCACGAGCGGGATTTCAAAAAGTTTAAAATTGCACAAGCCCGATAGGGCGAGTGCTATTTGAGCTTTTTGAAAACCCATGAGTGCAAATTTATTCCAAAGTGCACCAGAATACCATGCGATTTCTTGTTAATAATATAGATGCAAAAATTTTGAACCAAAATTAGATAGAAAAAAGACGTGTTGGAAAAAAATGCACGAAGCGAGGAACTCGTTTGTTTTTGTCAAAAATCGGTTTACAAAACAATATTTTATTTACAAAACAGGAAAGAAATATGAATAACAAAGATTACTTTTGATTTTTAAAAAGTAAAAACATGTTTTTTTAGAAATCATTTTTTTCATCTTCAAGACTTCAAATATTTGACATTTTTTGAGAAAACAAGTAAGTATATTGCGAAGAAATGCTGCAAAACTTACATCAAATATCCTCTTTTTTCAATTCCTAAACACTCAAAGGAAAGTTGAATAATCTGCTTTTTTTGTACAGAGGTATTATTTACCTCTTTACGGATAAAGTAGGTGAAAGCTCTTGAAGTTTCAACATCAAGTTTCAACGTCTCTCGCTTCAACTTTCGCGTCAAGTGACCTTGAACAGCTGTAAAATGGCCCAACTGATGTTTTCTTTCCTCCTTAATTCTCAAATAACAGGCAGCGAGTCCTCCTTGTGCCATTCTCAACCTTTTTTGCTGGTTTTCAACTGATTAAGCTTGACTTTTTTAGCATTTTTGAATCCAATTTTAAGATGAAAGTCCGCCATCTTGAATTTTCTGAGAACTTCCAGAGAGGGAAGGCTGTTCTGTTGCTATGACAACTGCTGTGATCTGATTGGCTAGTTTGAATTTCTTTTGTCTTTTCAACCAATCACTGAAAAGTGTTTCACATTTTTGCACTGGTGTTTCACATTTTTGCACTGGTGTTTCAGAAAAACAGCATTGCTCTCAACCAATCAGAAGTGAGAAATTTTTGAATCTATATTATTAGATTAATTAAACAGAGATCATTAAAACCACATTTTTATAACAAATGTTTTTTGTCTCATAATAWATAGATTTTATTAAATGACCTTGACCGAAGCACTGGAATATACAG
>NW_022258740.1:0-15480 GCF_009602425.1 Actinia tenebrosa | reverse complement strand
TTTATGTGACTTATGTGCAAAAAAGATTTGCAATCGGATAAAACACGTTTATGCGCCAGCGTTCCAAAAGTGGAAGGTAGCGGTCAAGCGTGAGGGGGTCCAGCCATCTTAAATGTACGTCTTGTGTCTTGATTCTTAGCTCAATTCAATAAACTTGTTAGAAAAAACGTTCATTTGCGTAATGAGTCGTCACTATAGTAAACGCCCGTGCCCTTGTCATGCCTCGCTGAATTCCTATGTGTTGTCTAATTAAGCGCTAACTATCTCCTATTTAATCCCAACTATTTCACGGGTATATTATTTGCACTCTACTCTTAAGCTATGGCTAGTTTTTCTCTTACTACCTACAGGGCTGTCAACTCTCCCGGATAAACCGGGAGTCTCCAGATTTTGGGCCGTATCTCCCGGTCTCCAGATTAGAGTCTCAAATCTCCCGGATAATCCCCGAAGCTGACCATTTTTTCTTGTGAGACCCGAGTTTCACAACCATAAAATTCCAATTATCTTACGTTGTTTGTGTTATTTTACATCGCTAACAAAATCAAAACGTTCCTCATGGCTGTCCTTGCAAGCAGGCCATTGTAATGTAAGCGATAATCTGATTGGTCAGAAATAAACCAATCACATCAAATGTTAAAAACCGAAAGGCGTCTTTTCGCGCGCTTTTTGACGCGCTGTGACGTCATGTCCCTTCCCTATCAATTCTCCAGATTTGAATATCTCGGGGGTTGACAGCCCTGTACCTATAGCTTTGCAAAGATTGGGAAGGATGGTCCCTAGGGTATGAACACCTACTACAGAATTTTTGTATGCCATCTTATCAGAAAAAGGCTGAAAGTAAAATGCTTTCTTGCGTACTTCAGGTGCTTATTACGTTTCTAGTTTTCTTTTTCAGATCTTTGATACCTCGGTGAAAAGTTTTAGAAGTATTTTCCTTACACAAAATAAAATCTGAACCAACTTCTATGTCACTTAATCTTAACATTCTGTACTCACTTGCCCTCAACCCAAAAGGATTTCCATTATAATAATATAATGTATCTAATAAATACTTAGCTGAATTCATTCCCAGATGGCCTTCATTCCACATCTTGTTTTTCTCCTCGTTAGAGATCACGTCTTTGGCTTCTTTCTTGTTCACTATTCCTGTCCTGTGGGTATCTTTCATTTCTGCATCTAATATCCTTTGCAAACCCGTGTAACTTGAAACAGAAAAAAGCGGAATTTCAAGAACAATGGGCCTTATTCACGCGGCAGCCATGTTGGATTGAACCGTAGATTCCACCACGCGTAGCCTCAATTTCAAGCGCTTAAGAATCAATTTATGCTGGTGAAACAAAGGTTTTTACTCTCATGAGAATAAACATGGCCGCCGTGTGATAAAGGTACACAACGGTACGGAAATATATATTGATTTTCCCTACTTACTTCAAATTGGTTTTATCCAATTCTAAATATCGTTTCAGTCCTGCTACAATTTGGTATAATGTAGGGCCGGGATAGCGATTCCCATCTTTGTCTGAAACTTCTTGGACAAATTTCCCAACCCAGAAATCCAGTGACTGAGGTTTCATGAAAGCAAATTCTTTCGCAAGACTTTCGATGCCTTCCATATTTGAATACAAGCTTGAAGCCTCCCCCAGCGGACATTTGTTCACTCTTGCGCTTTTCCAGTCTTCAAACAGCTTTACGGCGCACTTATTCTTATACAGTAGCAAAAAAAATTTTTTTGAAAAAAGAATAACAACAAAAAAACATATTAAACCGAAACGAAAGAGGAAAATGAATTATTACAACCTACAAAAGTGCGAATTTATACGAAGTTATCCGGACGGGCTACCTGTGCACTGCGAACCCGGTCAGAGCCTGGAATCTGCACGTGGGAATTTGAAATTTTTTCTTAATTTGGATCAGTGCCCCCCCAGCTCCTAGGTCCTCGCTACGCCCCTGTTCTTATACCTGATGGATATTGGAATTGCATCTTTCAGGATGTTGCTTTCCTTCTTTTAACTTCGAGCTTTTCTAAAACGCCTAGCTGGCTGGAAATCATCATCCTCATTCGGCTCCATGTTTGAAATCGACAAACTAAGCTTGATCACATGCATATCTTATAAACAAAAAATACATCCCCAGAGACCAAAAATATACAAAATTTTATGATTAATCACTCTTTGTGAAAAATCCTTTATTCCGGCGTAGAAAGCCTGAAAAGCTCTTTGGCGCGTCATTACGTAATCAGCTCCATTCGCACATTCTTCCTTTCTTCTACTTTTTTTGAGAATAGTGGCTATAAACAAGTACGTGCACGAAGGTTTTTTGAATATATTTACATATACACAACCTTTCAAATGCGACTTAGACTATTAATTGTATTCCTCTAATTTTACCGAGGTTTTCTGAAAACTAAAGTCGAAAGTCAAACATGTCGAAAACATAAATATTTCAAACTTCACCCCCAAACTCTTCCCTGCTGAATTCAAATCCCTTCCCGGCTTTAAGTTTCAAAGCTTCCAAGATATGTCGTTTAATTACTTATAATTCTAAGATTCCTCCCGAATAATTAATGAATTTTTGAAGTCATTAAAAGGCTACGCCTCGGATTGGAGCAAATTCCTTCAAGACTTTCTCCTGGCCCCGAGGTGGTCGTTTACGGGAGAGTCGACTGTATTGACGTTTTATTCTTATTTATCATAGGTCATTGTAGCTAATTTGTAGCTTATTCTTCGTTTTAGTAACTACGTGGTATCCTTCGCTATCCAACGGTGTCCATGGCGCCATCAGTACTCATAGGGCCCAGTTGTAAGAAGCATGGATAGTGCTATCCGGCGGATAAATCCTTATTCAGTGGATAAGTCGATGCTGTTATCCAATAAATTTATCCACTGGATAAGATTTATCCTTTGGATATATACCCGGAGTAGTCAATCGATAAAAATCGATAGAAATCAGCTGATTTGTATCGATTTTTATGGGAAATCGTTTAAAATCGATAAAAAAAATTGGTGTGAGTTCGATTTTTATCGATTTAATCGATCTTTATCGATCAAGATTTGACAGCTTTAATTCGATCCAATAATGAGTACAATCATAAAATCAGCTTTATTTCACGGAAAGTATTCGAAAATATCGATGATAGTGCAATAGATTTTATAACTATTAATTCACAAGTAATTATATGTAGATCAGGCAGCTAATTATCCAAGTACTTTTGTCTGTTCACTGATCACTATAACAAACTCCTAGTTTGTGTCAAGCTATGGTTACGAAAGAGTAATTGCCGGTGGTGTAAATCCGTAGCCACACGACCCTCATCGATAGAAATTGTTCAAGAACATAAATCGAAAAAAATCGATATGTATATAATCAATCAATCGATAAAAATCGATAAAAAAAAATTAGTGTGAGTTCGATTTTTAACGATTGATAGATACAATCGATATCAATCAAATCAGCGGTATCGATTGTTATCGATTTATCGATCGGCAAAATCGATATCGATTTTTATCGATTGACTACTCCGGGATTTATATAAGCGCTATCCATGCTTCGTACAACCGGGCCCTACACAGGGCTCCCTGTTGTTCGGAAGTTACTAAAACGAGGAACGAACTGGAACGACCTGAAACCATGTTGAAATCACCTAAAACCAGCCAAAAAATCGAATCTCCATCGAGTTTGTCGTCCAGTTGGTGGACATATTTTATTGGCTTTTATCGATCGACGAGTGTTTATTTTCGTTGGAAGGTATGTACTTCATGGTAGAATGCCATATAGTCGCCCATACGTATAGTCTCCCATAGAAGTATTCCATACTTACACCTCTCCTCTCCCTTGCTATGATTACCTGTTTTAGTAACTACCTCTGATGGATACTGACAGATACTGATGAATGTCATGGATAGCAATGGATACTGATGGATACCTATAGGTAGACATGGATACTGATGRATACCTATGGATACTGATGCATAGACAGGGAAAGACATCTATGTATACTAATGTAAACCGTTGACAACAATGGATACTGATATACATGATCTAAAGAAGATGGTGATTATATGGCATGTTAATATGAAGTACATACCGCAGAGATAAAGTATGGCGGCGAGCCCGGAGTGGGGAAGTCAGTATTTTCGCCATTTACAACTAAAAGATTTAGATGATTATCTATGTGATCTTCCTGTTACTACATTAGATAGACTCTATAACCATCCAGCTACTTGTATGACGGTTTTTAGGTAAGGAATGAACAAATTGCTATCGCGCTACCGGTCTTAAAATATTGAAGGTCGGCACGTCGCAATTCATGACTCTGTCATACCTCCTTGCTGACTTAACATTACTAGTTAATGACTATAAACTGTGCTCCGATAGAATGTGCAGTAGCATGCACTAGTGTCAGCATTATATTCGTTAGTATACGATGTCGAGTACAGTTCGGAACTGTCTTGAAAACAAAAGGTTTCAAAATTTGACGAGCATTTAGGCATGTCCAATTTGAGAACTTTCAAAACATCACGAGTATCTATAAATTCAGAATTGTACGAAAACATTTTTTATTTATAATACACTCAACAAAAATGAGCAATTTATAGGATTCTACAGAATACAATTTGGGATTTAATATTTGTTCTCCCCTTGTCCATTCAGAATCGAGTAATTTCCTTGAGTGTATTATTATTATAAACACATTTAGTACTCATGAAAATATTATTTTTCATTATATAATTACCAATGAAATATCTATTTTTCTCTATTTCGAAAAATTGATATCTTCACACGTGAAAATAACATGTTATTTTCGCCACTGCGATGGCTATTCAAAAATACACGGAAAGAATTGCCCGAAGAAGCCAAAACATACTTCATTGATAATTATATAATAAACAGAATATTACATGGCCGCTTGGAGATCCGAATTTTATCTTCTTGTGTTGAAAATCTCTCACTCGTTCACTACTCTCACTTGTGAGAGATCTTTTCAACACTCGAAGATAAAATTCGTATCTCCACGCGCCCATGTAATATCCTCTATTTATTACATGGCAAGGTAATTTCATGCGCTATGATTGGTCAATTTGCAGTCCATAACTTACGGTACTGACCGAAAAAATGAAATGGTTCACTGCATGTACTTACTTATGATCTTTTAAAACATTAAGATCTTTGTTATAAAAAATATTTAAGGATGAAAATCGCAGAATAACCTTAATAAATTATTAAAGACAACTGAAAGCTACTGGCATTTAATGTAAAACTTATTATACGAGCGATAACTCTTTCGATCAAGGCTTTACACGGCACTAGTTGAGCGATTTTGTACGACTAGAAAAAATTTCAGTAAGCTTACAACGTCAAGTTTGAACTTATCTGAATCGATCGGGTGAAGAAGCCTGTAGTTTCTTTCGTTTACATTTTAAGCAGTTTTCTAGGCTCATCCGCTTGAAGTATTCCCATATTTCAGTAATATTTCATCCACACTTGAATTTGAATGCATTTGTGGACAGGAGAGTTGGCAGTACCTTTTTAAATTGACTCGAAAGTGTGCCGTCTCCATGACTTCAGCCATTGTGCATATGGCTGCCTGCTTCAAACAATCAAAATGCTAAAAATCGACAAAAATCTATCCATGCTCAGCGAGCCGTAATTTTCCAAAGCTTCTCATTCATTTCTGGAGAGATTTTGATTTTTTTTCCCAATAAAAAGGCATGAAAACAAACGGAAGGCTGTAGCATTTTGAAGAAATTTGAAGTATGACTGTTTTCTTCTCCATCTCATGTTGAGTTCTTGAGGTCTTCTTTTGGTGCCTTTTTTGCTTTGCATTTACATGTTATGCGCTTGGGCCATAAGGCAGTGAAAAAAACCCTGTCCATAACTTACGGTATGGACCTCACACTCGGTTAATAAGAGCTATATCTTATGTGGCTAGATATACATACCCTGCTATACTAACCAGTTGTATGAAGCATGGATAGGACTATCCGGCAGATAAATCCTTATCTAGTGGATAAGTCGATGCTGATATCCAATGAATTTATCCACTGGATAGGATTTATCCATTGGATAGCGTTATCCAGGCTTTGTACAACCAGGCCCATATATATAGGAGCACTGTACCATGTATAGCATAACATGTATAGCAATAGAATATAGAATCCTAGTTAAGATCCCCTTAGTGAAGTTTAAAGCCCTTTGTGGAACTGCTCCATTGTATTTTATGCGACCTGCTCAAGCCATCAGCACATACAAACAGGTCTAAACTTTAATGGACAATGGCTCTCAGCCAACCAATCTTGAGGAATTAACAATTTGTGGTAAAATAAAAAATTGACAGGAAAATGACAGTATGAAAAAACCATTCCCTTTTTATTTAAAACTCATTTTACTTCCAAATATAATCCCCCCCCCAACCCATGCATGTTTATAACTAGGATTTTATAACCTTTGAAGCGTTCGAGATATAGGTTCATTAAGTTTTGTGTTTTTAATTTTAGGGAACTTCCTGAATTAGCAAGACACTATGTATTGAGAACCCTTTTTACTGATCAGCCTATACCAGAAAGTCTTTTTACTACATGGATAAAAAAAGACTACTACAAGTAAGAAAGATTGTCTGTAGTGCTGTTTTTAGTGTGCTTAGAAATTCCTCAATCTATTTATTTATTGGAATTGTTTATGGCTGTCTTTAAAAAACACTAATTTATTTTCATCAGTGAATGGGAGAGGAGATATTGAGGTTAGCCCTATTGTGAATATCTCCTAGGATCGAATTAGAATTTAATACAAGGCCGGATCCAGGGTTTTTTTGAAGGGGGGGGTCTCAGGGGTAAATTTTGTGGGCAAAGGAATCCCAGTCGCATTTTTACTACAAGAAGTCCATTTGACCTCAGGAATGACAGGGGGGTCACGACCCCCCCGACCCTCCCCCTGGATCCGCCCTTGTAATAGTTGGTTTTTGTGGAGGGAGGAAAGCCAGAGAACCCGGAAATCCCTTTATGAGAGCACATTGCACATGCGCACACTTTCAGTTGTGTCATTCCTATCTATTATTGTAATTTGCACTTTATAAAAGAAATAAAAAACTTGCTTGCTGTGCTGTGTGCAGTCATAAAGCACTTGGGGATTGGCGGAACACTAGAGAAGTGTCCAGAAGCACTCCGCTACGTGTGGTCCTTCTCTTAACACTTCTCTTGTATTCTGCCAACCCCCTGCTTTATGACAGCACACAGCATGCGCACGTTTTCTATTTCTTCAATAATGATAATAAATGACGCTTGCCATTTCAGATTTTGTTTACATTTAGCATTATGTTGCTAGGGACACTTCTTTAGTTTTTCTATGAAAAAAAACGCCTTAATTTATAGCAAATCAACTAAGTGATAAATATTACTTTAACATGTAATGCCTCAAAAAGAAAAGCAAAAGATGGCCTTGATAACTGAGTAAGCAATGGAGTGGCAAAAATGGGTGTGTGAAATAGTCCATGTGTGAAGAGACTAGTTATAGCTATAAACGGTTTGAATAACGATGCAAATGTGTCATCTTCCACTCACTCACTCAGATCAATACAGACAGACAGACATTCTTTATTTGATCAAGGAGATTGAAAGTGTGGTAGCAAATACCGAAATGTGAACTTAATGTACTAATAAAAGTAATTACAAATTATGATATGAAAGAGATAGAGAGATAATAGATGAAAATATAATACAGTTTATATTATATAGATATCGATGAATTACCAGGTTTTCTTTAGTGTCGAAAACTTGATATCTTTCACCAGTGGAAGATACCATATCTTTCACACGTGAAGATATCACTGTTGACATAGTAACATATTTTAATAAAGAATTTTTGAGCTTTTGTTTTATTTAAGTTTCATCATATCTATATAATAAACAGAACATTACATGGCCGCTTGGAGATACAAATTTTATCTTCTCGTGTTCAATTTAGATATCTCACTCATGAGATATCAATTGAACACTCGAAGATAAAATTCGTATCTCCGCATGCCCATTTAATATCCTCTATATCATTATAAAAACTAAATAGAGGATATTACATGGGCGCGCGGAGATACAAAATTTATCTTCGAGTGTTGAAAAGATCTCTCACGAGTGAGCTATGCTCACTCGTGAGAGATTTTCAACACGAGAAGATAAAATTCGTATCTCCAAGCGGCCATGTAATATTCTGTTTATTATATAATTATCAATGAAGTATGTTTTKGCTTTTTCAGGCAATTCTTTCCGTGTWTTTTTGAATAGCCATCGCAATGGTGTTATYTTCACACGTGAAAATAACATGTTATTTTCACGTGTGAAGATATCAATTTTTCGAAATAGAGAAAAACAGATATTTCATTGGTAATTATATAATAAATGGAAATATTATATAGTTTATAAATGTATCATATTGCCCCTGAAAGAGAAGGAAGCTGTCTTTTTGAAATGGAAAAACAATGGAACACATTATTGGTATAATTATGTTATGTTTGTAATTAAATGCAAACTGGGGCTACATGGTAAGTCAAATGCATAGTATCCAAAGTAGTTATTGTAGTCCTTTCTTCACAGTCATCATGTTGGGTCTGTCAAGAAACTTAAGGCACTGAGAATATGGAAAGAGACCACAGCAGGTGGACCAAATAGATGTGAAATGAATTCCACATTTCAATACAACCTTAAAATGGCTATCTGTGGAGGGTAAGAATTTCTATTTTACCCAATCAGTATAAAAAGATATAACTAGCTAAAAACTAGTGTGAGCTGCGTCGGTGTTTCTAATGAAACAGTTATGATGAAAAGGGAAATTATACACCGTGAAAAGATGAAAAAACTTACTGATGTTTCGGACGCTCGTCCTTCGTCGGAGTAAAAGAGGTTTTACTCCGACGAAGGACTTGCATCCGAAATGTCAGTAAGTTTTTTCATCTTTTCACGGTGTATAATTTACCTTTTTATCATTACCCAATCAGTATAGGTAATTGCATGGGGCAGAGTAAAATGTATGATTAATTTCAAAAGTGTTTTCAAAGTTTTAAAATTGCCTGAATCGCTAAGCAGCAAGGGCAATTTCAAAACTTTGAAAACACAAGTGACATTAATCCTTACTCTTTACAAGGAACCATACGATTACCCGTTTATCATATATAGGGCAAAATGAAGTTCAGGAACTGAAATCGATCTTCAAGAAACCAATATAATGCCCATACGCTGTCAATCATCCTGAACTATGAAATCAAATGTAGTTATGGTTCAAAATAAGTTTATTCAGCAGAGTTCAAACCCAATTCTTCAAT
Source organism: Actinia tenebrosa (assembly GCF_009602425.1). Next base: position 6,176 of record NW_022258740.1, on the reverse strand, counting down.
ATAATGTGCTTTCTTCTTTCAAACTTTGCACAATAATACTTCAAGATTTTCTCCTGTATGAAAGATATCATCAATCCCTTTAACTATAATCATTTGTCGAGTTTCACTTGGATCCCACTCATTATGAAATGTTAACTCTTCAAAGGAGGTGCTTCAAATAAAATAACAGCTACATAAAAGATCCAGTCAAAACCCTACCAACAATTCTTAATCTGAATCCAAATCCAGTAGTGGCTCCACTACTCAAATTTGGAATGTATTGTTTTTATTCTACGATTTGATTGGTTTTCACTTTCTAACTGGCCCTGGTAATAGTACAGGTAGTTGTACTGTAAAAACTTTCAATTATCAGACTTACCTTATATAATCTTACAAATTGTATGGAAGGTCAGTTTTTCATTTATGTGTTTTTAAATGCGTGAAAAGATTAGCTGACAGTTAATGTCTTATTATCATATATACTGTATGTGATTTGTAACTTAAAAAACAGATAATCTTAGTTACAGAACTAAATCCAACATGTAGCCAAAAATAAGCGGTCAGGTTTTAGATCTTGTTTCAAATCAATCACATTCCGGTGTGCCGAACTTTAATTTCTTAATACGTCACAACATTAGCATATGGCATGGAAAAACCTTCATAACTTCAAGAAGCAGCACTCAAACTATGTAATTTTTTTGGGTTATTCAACATCTTACCCCATGTAGAATCAATACTGAGAATATTGTCAGAAGGGTGATAGGCACTTTAAAAGTCTTGTGTAAAAGTGGATAATCTAACAAATGCATCAGCAAACTTGTATGTAGACTATTCTCCCAAAAGAGAAATGAAAACAATGAAATATAAACATATGAACTCACCTCGTGCTCCAAAAGTCAAGAAAGACAAATCTGCTGACTCATCAAAACAACTGGCTCAATGAATGCACAGGAAGCCCAATATTAGTTACGATAAAAGTTTGGGCTCCTGCCGTGCTAACAAGATAGCTGTCGGGCTGCCATTGTCAGCTAAGATTCTTTCAAAAGATTTCTGGCAATAAATACTGTGAAAAAGATTGATATTTAGATGAAATAAGGGAAACAAAGGTAGGCCATAGATAGGGCCATAGGTAGGGCCATGGCCTAGGTCCAGGTTTTCGGTACACCCACCACATTTTGTTTTCATTAGACATATAATAATATCTAGGTATTGTGAGTGCAATTCAGAACCAATTCCACTTAGTACATACGTACAGTAAAAGCATTAAAATGACTTTATTCCTGATTGGTCCATGACTGAAGGGCAACTTTGATAAACTATAAGCATACCCTATTCTGATTGGTAAATAACAATCATTTGTACTCTTCTTAACCAATCAGAATTGGGAAATTTTGTTGAGTGTACTATAAAAATATTAATGATATTCATAGTACACTCAACAAAATTACTTGACTCTGATTGGTCGAGAGGAGTACAATTATAGCGTTAATTGTACTCCGTAGGAGTACCGAATTAAGTCGCTATGGCAACACGGCCAAAACAATGTCAAAACAAATATTTTCTATCATTTTGTACTTAAAAAGCATGAATAAAATTTTAAAGCCGTAAGAACTAATCTTTTTTATGCATTTCAGTTGCACGGACTGGAAATCGGCCGCCAAATAGACAAAGATGAACAGCGTCGCTTCGCATTTTTTACTGAAATTTTGTTGAGTGAACTATAAACAAAAAATCGCACGATCTTCTCGTACAATTTGGAATTAATAGACACTCGTAATGTTTTGAAAGTTCTTTAATTGTACTCGCCTAAAGGCTCGTGCAATTACAAGAACTTTCAAAACATTACTCATGTCTATTAATTTCCAAATTGTACTCGAGATTGTGCGATTTCCTATACAAATACATGATAGAAATAGAATAAGTGGAGTCTAAAATGTGTTTTTTCTATTATTCTACAGGGGAAGACCATGGATTGATTCCGCAACAACTCTTGAACCTGACAAGAGGAATAGAGAACCAGATTTTCTAGATAAATATGCTACTGAAAGATGGGAGGTAAATATCAAAACTTATATATTGAATGCCTTTTCAAATATACTTAGTATGAGTTGAAATAATCCTTTCAAGGATCCATGGCATGGGATCTCAGATTGGATTCCTGGCCTTGACTTGAGTATTTAATCAAGAATTGCACAGCAATAACCCACTCTCCTCTCACCTGGGATCTCAGGTTAGATTCCTGGACTTGACTTCACATGTAAAAATTTAGTGAATCAAGGGTGGCATAGCATTAGCCCACTTTTCTCTTGCTTCTTGGGGCTCAGGTTTGATTCTTAGAATTGACATCGGATCACATTCACAAAATCAAATTTCTTGTAACTCTCCTGACTAGAGAGTTTTTCTCTACCATAGGCCTTCCAGAATTGAGGAAGGAACTATAGCTGAGTGAAAATATTCACCTAATTAAGAAATGATCCCCATCGCAATAAGATTATGCTAATATTAGTACTATTACTGAGTTTTAGCATGTTTGGATAAATACCTACTGAGTAGCAAGCTTTTAAAAGTCACAAGAATAAAAAATTCCATAGAATGTATTGGGTTACATACATTCGTTTTTCTCCTATTTTTACAATTTGTTTTAAGCCTGCTAATCAGTCCCAAACATTCTAAGTCTCGATAAACAATAATTTGAATGTGAATGATCTATTGCCTGATGGGGTTTGTTTGATTTTTAGATTAATGTCTACACCAACCTTGTTCCCAATCTCTTCCTCAATTCTGGAAAGGCTAATTAATTGGTTTGTCCAGTTTTCCTTGAAAAATTCATGACAAAATAACGTTTTAGTATTACTTCTGCTCTGGCAAACTTTAATAACGTCATAATCACTGATCAGTGAATATTGTATCACTACGATAATCACTAGTCGCCACTGAGTGAAACTCTATATTGATTTCAAGCTTAAAATTATACTAAAATAATCAAAGCTTACAGCATTCCCAACTTTTTAAAATATTTGTTTAGACAGTGCTGTACTTTATGACTGGTTCTTATGATAACAGCGAAACAGGTGTAAGTCAAGATGTCATTAGGATTCTCGTACTTAGTGGTCTCATGAAATGGTAAGTATCATGTTTGGAATGGGTGCCTTGTGTAGCTGGACACATCAAATTATTGATCATATCTCGTGCAGTAGATATTGGCTTATAATATCAAAAGTAAAATAAGAAAGTGTTAGTAGTTTAGTGGTGAACAGAGTACAATCATTTACTGTAACAGTAAACACACAACAGTTCTTTGGAGTTTGAAGTTTTGTGAGTCATTCGCAATGTTTCTTTTACTTTAATCGCCTTCCCATTTCTATGAACACACTTCTTTAAGATATTTTCTAGGCTGCATTTTAGCAGTCTTTTTATCCTGCCGATCGTATTTCCTGAGTAGCCGAAATACAAGTAACCTGAGTATTAAACCATACAGTGTGCGACAAACGCAGACTGCAGACTGACCAGAAAAAATTACGAAATTACATACGTTTTGAAAATGTAAACTAAATGATAAATCCAAATAATTCTAAGACAAGAAATAGTTTAAATTTTTAAATAATATTTGAAGAGTATACATTTCAACTCGCCAAAAGTAAAACAAAGTTCATTTTTACCATGCTTTAAACCACTTGATTTCTAAAGGTTGAGCGCTTGGGGATCTTGTATTGTTGAACTTCATTGGTGAAGATCAATACTAAAAATAATAAAATAATAATAATATTATGCAAGCTTTAAAACTTGGGAAAAAATATCGATCATGTGTAGTCTTTTTTTTCACAGTGATTTGTTGCGGTATTATACTGAACCTGCAATGGTGACAGCTGACATTTTATACTAATGCGCCCCCTCTCCTGCAACTGCAAATCGGGGGCCAATCAGGAAAGGTTGTGTTTGTTTACTTTTAGTGCCTGAAGACATACAGCGATAGAAGTTGAATGGAAGATGCATAAACCACCATGATTATTTAGACTGAAATTATTCCATAAAAAAAACACATTCCAGATATTATATTCTCGAACAGCTCAGATTTCCAGCCGTCAAGGTTTCATGCGCCCACGATAATCTCCCTCTGACTACTTGGTTTATGGGCTGTAAAGCATGTCTGTGATGTATATAGTTTTAAAATCACCATGAGATCCAGCTTATGTTGGTTTTATGGAGATCTTTCAAATATGCAGCAATTTGACCTTAAAGTTCACCAATACAAGATCTGCAAGCGCTCACCCTTTAGAAATCAAGACTTAGGTTTTGATATGAAACAAATGTGTCGTAGTAGATAATTTTATCACCGTAAATATGAAAGATAATAGACTGACGTTTCAAACGTTAGTCCTTCGTCAGAGTCAATGAGAGAAAGAGAATGATGGAGGTGTTTATATAGTGGTGTAGGGAGAAAACAAACCAATAAGAAAATAGCAAGTCGAAAAACAAAAGAGAACAAAAGGATCGAAAATAATAATGGTAGGTGAGAAGTGGCTAATTAAAGGTGAAGCGTTCATTCATCCCGTGCAGATTAACTGTGCCAAGCGAATGAATCAAGCGCATTTCTTTTGTTTTGCGTGAATTATTGCTACCATGTGTTAAGCAAAGACCAAAAACATTAGCATTAGTTTCTGCGTGGTTCGCAGAATTGAAATGTCTAGAAACTGGTTTAGAGAGATTTTTCTTGCGAATATCGTAATTAAGGTGGTCTCTGAAACGATCACCTAATCTTCGTCCAGTTTCCCCAACATACAGCATTTTACAATAAGAGCATTGAATGCAATAGATGATGTTAGATGAAGTGCAGTCAAAGTGATCCTTTATATTAAAGGTAGATTTAGGACCTTTAACAGAGGTACGGGGAGCAACAAAAGGGCAAGTGTAACAAGGTTTGCGAGAACAGCAAAAAGTGCCAGGTTGTTTATCAGAAGGTATTTTGCCTTTAACTAAGAAGGAACGCAGATTGTGGTCTCTCTTAAAAGAAAAGAAAGGGCATTCTTTGAAAATGTCAGAAGTAGTAGGATCAGATTTGAGTAAATTAAAACCACGATTAATGATGGGTTTGACAGAGTTGTTAATGGGATGATAGGTAAACGCGAACGGAATATGGTCTAGGTTTGAGGTGCGAGCCTTAGGAGTAAAAGCAGTATTATGGTCTATGGATGAAGCTTTGTGCATGGCCCAATCGATGATAGTAACTGGATAACCTCGCTTAAAGAACGCATTTCTTGGCATTTGTGAGAAAAATCATCATCGTCACTGCAAAGGTGACATAAACGTAAGATGTGAAAAAGGAATAGAGTTGAGGGTGTGTTTGGGGTGTGAGGAGGAATAAAGTAAATACGAGTGAGAGTCTGTGGGCTTATAATGAATAGTAGTATTGAGATGGTTGGTAGAAATGTTCACAGAAATGTCAAGAAATGTGATGGAAGTCTCACCGATTTCCCATGTAAACTCAAGAGCAGGGTGAAAGGAGTTGATGTAGAGAATGAAAGATTCTAAATCTCGTTTAGAGCAAGAGGTGGCGCCAGTAATATCATCAATGTAGCAACAAAACAGTTCTGGTTTGATACCGTGACAGAGATCAAAAATCTGTTGTTCGACGTAGCCAACGAATAAATTAGCATAGCTAGGACCCATTTTAGTGCCCATAGCTACACTGTTGGTTTGATGAAAAAAATGGTAAAAAAAGGTTTTAATATGGCATGGTAAAGATGAACTCTCTTTTACTTTTGGCGAGTTGAAATGTATAATATTCGAATTGTAGGATTTTAACTGTCTTTTTTTTTACAAGCCATGAATATGACTTTGTAAATATGACTTCGTATAAACAAAGCCGTTAGTATAAATATCAAGTTAGTTCTGAGTTTTTTAATACCTTGTTTTTGGATATTGCAATGGCTCAACAAAGAAAGTTCCGAATTCCGAATGAAGTCATAGAGTGTCCTGTGAGGGCCTATGAAGATCCACAGAAATGCATACAATGGTACAACTACATGAGTAGTATAGGGGATGGGGGTTCCAGCGCAACGACAACCGGAGGATTACCCGTCTAAAGTACCCACCTCGATTCGTACCGCGATTACCCGCATCCCGCGTCTATGTAAGATATGTTAGTCTATATATGGAGTGCGAAGATTGTAAGAGAACTTTTAAGAAAGAAGTGGACT